>QJPP01007364.1:0-534968 GCA_003996215.1 Jaltomata sinuosa
GACTCTGCCCGTATACCTCTACTCCCCCGTATACCCCTCTTCCGGCACACGCAGCCCGTAGCCCCTGGCCCGGATAGCAAGGTCCATGGAGGTCCCAGACCCCATACTCAAACTCAGTATCAGAACATGTATCAAGATAGAGACCCAGTCTCGATATCAAGATAGAGACCCAGTCTCGAATATGCATGCCCAGACCCTGTCCAGGGCTAAAAATAGTAGGAAAATATCTCAAAAACCCCTCCAAGGGTGCCCGGGCGTAGCCGGGTCTAAACAGTAAAAAGTCATCTCAGGTGCTCGGTCCGTCCGAGGCTAAAAATCATCTCAAGTAACAAGAAAACTCAACTAGCACCCCGGCCCTGCCGAGTCTAGTGATAATCATAAAACTGATGATTTTAAACATAATTTTACTTTCTTGCCCAAAAATCTCCACAAGTGAAATCAACCATTTCCAAATCATTTCCATCAAAAACGGGCCCCCCGGGCCATGCAAGGTTTAGAAAACAGTGCCAGTAGGCCCGAAGCCAAAACCACGGTAAAACACGGATAAAGCCTCTTTATATGCATGGAAATGGTATGATCACACACAATAGCTGCCCCGCAGCTCACAATCAACCTATCGACCCTGCACAGGCCCACAGCTACTCAGCAAGCATAACCAGCCTAGAAGGATAATTCTATGCCCCGGACTCGCGGACATTCCCAAAATCCCACCTTCTATGTTCCAGAGTCAACAAGGCCTCACAGGACCACAAGGGTAAATAAAATATATCCGCAATTACTACAAGCAACGGAGGAATAAAAATAGGCGGACATGAATAAAGCGGTCGAGGTCTGTGGTACCAACCTAATAAACAAACCCAAGGATGCCCATTAATATAATTTTATTCTATATATGCGGAGTCTAGAGAAATTAAATCGTAACCTACCTGTCGTCCGACGACAAGCTCGAACCTCTCCGAAATGAAATTAAACTTGAATTTAAGCTTGAATAACTTGATGTGAACACCAAGGAAATCATCTTGTCGAGAGCTTAGATATTGACATAACTTGATTAGAATTAAAGCTGCCAATGGAGAATATGGACAAGGCCCAATTAAAATAAAAGGAAAGCACTAGAAAGTTATATATACATATACATATAACATAGTGGCGGTCATGATAACTAATTTAATTAAAATTTAGCACACTTAAACATTTACATTGTTTAACTATAAAGTAAAGTGGTGGGATGACTCACTGAGGATAATTGTTGCAATATCCCCTACCCCCCACGTGGAATTTTGGTGTTATCCAAAGTATTTTGCCCCGTTACCTATATACTCGGGTATTGCATAAATTCGTGGTAAAATAAATAATATTTTAAATATACCATAATTCATAGTAAATTATTTCAAACAAAACCTACTATATTATAATAATAATTTTCAACATAACTAAATTTACTATCTCCGTTAAAATATTACGGAGTATAAAAACTTTATAAAATGAATACGTATACACTTATATCGTATCAAAGATATTTTTCATAAACCTTTAAAATATTTTAAAAAAGCAATAATAATATAATTTTTTACCAATTTCAACTTTTAAATAACGTATTTTCAAATACACGCACGAGGCCAATAAAATTCTTAAGTTTAGGCTCGTAATTCGCCAACGCACGATTTTGATACTCAAGAATTCTCTCGGGATCCTCCCTTATGTTTTATCACTATTTCGGAACTGAAATGGCATTTTAAAACGTGAAGTTGAGGCTTAAATCGATTTTAACCCGACCCGATTCGCGACCCGGTACGTAACCCGTTTTCTGCCAGACAGTCCGCGGTAAAACAGTCATAACTTTTTACTCCGAGATCAGTTGGACGTGAGGTTTTGTGCGTTGGAAACTAGACTTGTAGACCTTCGATTTAGTATTTCGGGGGACTTCTAACTCTTTATATATTGGGAGAAAACCCCCGAGACATTTGACCCAAAGTTCAGGAAATTTGTTAAAGAACTTTACGATCAAACAAATGGACCCGGCGCCGAAATACCGGTCCCGACAAGCCTTAAATGAATTGGGGATGCTACAACACGCTCTAACACCATAAGGAAACGTATTCGTGGAAATAACCGGAAGGGTCATTACAATGGCCCGGGGGGCCTATTTTCGACGGAAATTATTTGGAAATAGTTTGACTTATTTTGATAATCTTCTTGGGGTGAGAAAAGTTCTAAAACATATTTTATCACTATTTCTAATAATACTAGGCTCGGCGGGGCCGAGGGCTAGACTTGTTTTACTACAACTTTCATGATAATACTAGGCTCGGCGAGACCATGCGCTAGGACCATTTGATTTACTGATTTAGACCCGGACACCCTCCGAGCAACTTTACTTGATGATTTTTTAGATACGAGGCATCTAGTATGTTGGTCGGGGAGCTCTATGGACCTTGTAATTCCGGGCCAGAGGCTGCGAGCTGCGGGTGCCAGAGGAGGGGTATACGGTGTAGTAGTGGTATACTGGTGAGACCGTCCATGGATCCTGTCTTCTGGGCCTTACAGGTCATCGAAAGCGGATAACATACGGTACTACTATCACTTTTACTTAGCATGGCATCACATCATTCTTCTGCATGAGATACCACCCTTGTTTATTGTTTGTTGATTGTACGCTCCGGTAGTATGGGATGCCGGAGGGTTTGTTTTCACTTTTTTATGTTCCTCGGTTGTATGGGTGGCCGGGGGACTGTAGGTAGACTCTTTCTATTTACTTACAGAATTGTTCCCTGTCACGGTTAAGTATGAAATTGGTTACTGGTAGGTTGTTAGTTTCTGGATTTGAGATTGATATGATTTGTTGAGTTTGATTCTTGTCTCCGAGCATGCCTACCATTACTCTTTCCCTCTTCCTCTTACACTTGAGGTTACCGGTATACCATCTATTTCTAGAACTTGTTATATACATGTTGTTATCGTAAGGATCCCAGGTGCATATTTTCTTACTTTCACATGTGCATGTGTGTATATACTCTACTTTCTAGCCTTGTATGATATTTTGTTGTCTTTCCCCTAGGCCAGTTCCTGTGTACTTTTCATTGATTTTCGTGACTGCTTGTTTCTATTTTGTCTGTTATTACACTTTTATCTTATATGTGCCCAGTAACCCTATGATACCTACTGGGTACCTTATACTTCACATTTGGTGCTCACCCTACCCCCTGCATCTTTTGGTGCAGACCCTAGTGTGAGCCGTCGCTGCTAGATCATTGTGATTCGTGCGCTAAGATCTTTTGGGGATTACTTCAGACTGAGGGTGAGCTCTTGGCGACCGGATCTTAGCTTTAGTTTATATTTTGCATTATGTACTCTATTCCCATTCGGAGACATCTGTATATACTATTTTGGACCGTTTGCGCTCCATATATGTAGTTCTGGCTCTATACTATGATACTAGGTTTTGGGGTTGGTTTAGCTTCCGCATATGTATACATATTTATGTTATCTATACTCTTCATCTTGTTCCCTTACTTTTTCTTATTAAAATGTTCTTCCGTTTATTTGTTAGATAGTAGCCCATTACTAACTGTTTAGGGCTACGGGGATTGGTTCACCTACTGGGGGGATTGTAGGTGCCATCATAATTGAGAAATTGAATTGTGATAGCTTGGTATCAGAGCCTAGGTTCATCGGTGTCATCGGTATAAGGGCCAATGTCTAGTAGATTCCTGCGAATTGGGGCGGAGACGTCCATACTCAATCTTCGAGAGGCTACAGTGGCATCTTATAAATACGCCTCTTTAATTGCTTCTATATCATGCATATGACCCTTGAAGTTTCTGGAAATCTCATTTGTTCTACTTCATTCTTTCGCAGATGGTTCGTACGAGAGCGTCGGCATCAAGCGGAGATGATCCTCTGACTCCAGCTAGGAGTCGAGGACTCCCCCGAGCAGTGGCACCTGCTAGAGCTGCTAGAGTTGAGGAAGAGCCTGAGCAGCATGTGGATCAGGGGAAGCCCAGGTACCACTAGCTCCACTACCAGTTCCAGCACCCACTTCTGTGCGAGCTTCATCCCCAGCTCAGTCTTCAGATATTCGGGGTTTACTATTACAACTTTTGGGTATAATGGGAGAGCGGCCTTCTGAGGTAGAACAGACATCCGCTTAGGGGGAAGCCATGGGTTCACAGAGTTCAGGACCGCATCCTGCTACTGCACCCCCCCGTGCAGAGGTCATTCTGGTCCCATCAGTTGCACAGCCTCTTGCTCCTCGCCCAGCTATACAGAGTCGGAGCAGAAGGCATTGGGTAGGTTTTTGAGATTAGCACCTCCGCGGTTTGCTGGTACTTCTGGGAAGGACCCGCATGATTTTATTACTACCTTTTAGGAGATGTTGCATCATTTGGGTTTGTTGGAGACCCACGGGGTTGGTTATACTACATATCAGCTGGAGGGTCCAGCTAAGTTATGGTGGAGGGCACAGGTTGCTTGTAGATCTTCTTCATCGCCTCAGTTGACCTGGTCTAAGTTTGGTGAGGCCTTTATGGACAAGTTCCTGCCTCAGAGTGATCGTGAGCGTCGTAGGGAGAAGTTTACTCGGTTGATGTAGGATTCTACGACTGTCTCGGAGTATGAGACCCATTTTCATCAGCTAGCACCGTTTGGAGCTATGATCATTCCTACTGAGGCAGATAGGATTTGCAGATTTGTATGGGGTTTGAGTCCAGAGATTAGGCAGCCTACTAAGATATTGGGTGCCAGTGGTTGGACATTTCAGGCTGTAACACCCCAAAAACGTATCCAGCTTTTAAACTCAGACTTGCAAAAATTTTTGGACTTGCAGGGACCACAGGTCAAGTCCACGAATTGTGGAAGGTTCCACGAGTCGTGGGAATGACTCGTGATTCCAGTCCTATAGAACCAACCTCACTACTGACAACCATGAGTCACTTCCACGACTCGTAAAAGTTTCTACGCGTCATACTGTTGACTCGTGGAAGTTGATCAGAGGTCAGTCAATTTCCCTGAGTTCCACGAATAGGTTCTACGACTCATGGAAGCTTCCAAGAGTCATCCTGTTGAACCGTAGAAGACCTCTTGCATATTGAAATTTTTGGTAGTTTCCACGATTAGGGATCCTCGAGTCATGGAAAGGTCTACGAGTCGTAGACTCCACTTGTGATCCCTGTAGCCGACCAAATTTCCAGATTTTCCCAATTAATTTCTAGGGGTATTTTGGTCATTTCCCACCCTATTATGTATTAAGTGAAGTCTTTTTGACTACTTTTAGAAGGGATTTCACCCATATTACCCTAAGTCCCTCTTAAGTTCATCATTCTTCACTCAAAGAGGAAAACTTTTCTCTCAAGTCAAGTCTCCTAATTCTTTTCCAACCAAGTGGGTAATCTTCCACCAAGGTATGTGGGTTTTTAACAATGGGTTTCTTTCATCCTTGTAACCAAATTCCCCAACTCTTATCTTGAATTATGAAGTTATGAAATTAGGGTTTTGATCTAACATTGGAGAAAGTTTATGAAATCAGTTCCTATGTTTAAATTCATGGTTTCCTCTTGATTATTCATGATTTCATTATGATTCTCTCATTGGTTTTAAAAGCCCAAGCATGAATGTTGATTTCTAGCATGAAACTATGAATTTACATGTTTTCAAGAGAAAGTTGGCATAATTAGATATCATGGCCTCTATGTATTTATGAAATTGCATGACTAATTCTTTAACTATGAATTTAGCAAGAAAAGTCTATTTTGAATTATAGTCTTGCAAAGCTTTAAGATTTATGACTTGTGAATCTCATGACATCAGATATGTCCTTATGCTTTTCCAATAGTTTTTGGGCATTAGATATGTCCCTATGTTTTGTGAAAGTGTTGGTCATCAGATATGTCCCTATGTTTTAAGAAAGGTTTGGCATCTATATATGTCCACTTAAGCTAAGTGAATTGCATGGAATCAGATATACCCTTATGCTTTTCAAAAAGATTTGGCATCAGATATGCCCAGTATTATATGAGCTATATGTATGATTTGGGAGTAGTATTATCACCGAGTTCGACAGGGTGAGAGTACCCAAAAGGTCTAAGAACTACGTGCCTCCGTAGGTCTTAAGTCCCCTCTATTGGGCATCAATTTTAGTGATCACGCCACAGTAATGCCATTATACCCTGGCAAGGTATATTAACTCCTTTTTATGGGGCGGATACATCGAATTCCATATAGCTCACATGGTCTATTTTGATTAGAGAACCTCCCACAGAAAATAGTTTATGCTTTTAAAACATGCATTTGACTCTTAATCAGATTTCAGACTTATTACTTATGATTATGTTTCAGCTTATGGAAAGTATTAGAGTCATTGCTCTCAATTTATCTTTAAAAGCATGATTCATTTATTTAAGTATACTTAGCATGTTTCATCATGTTTATGCATTGCTCACATACTTAGTACATTCCATAGTACTAACGCATATTGCTCTACATCATTTGATAATGCAAATTCAGGTACCTCTTCTCAGCTTCGTGGCTAGAGTCTCAGGTCACCTCCTTAGTCAGCTGTGGTGAGTCCTCATGGTTTGAGGACTAGTTATTCTTTTCTTTATGTTAGCTTTACTTCTATACTCCGAGTTATCTAGGGTCTTGTCCTAGAAACTCTTTATGTTATGACTAGAGGCTTTCATACATAGTTTGTATTCCGAGTTCCCTTTTTGGATATTGTCTATTATGTTGCTCTTAGACCCTTTATTGATGTTTCCTTATTGGATTTCCATATTATGCTTCCGCTTATCTTTGTTATGCTTGAGAATGCTATGACCAAGGGTTAGCTTGGGATCCTTGTGGTCCTGAGTCCCGTGTTACTTCTAGGGGGTAACCTCGAGGCGTGACAAACTTGGTATCAGATCCTTAGGTTCAAGAGTCCTAGGATGTCTGAAAGCTGCATCGAGTAGCGTCTCTTTCATGTGTGTGAAGCACGCCACACATATGAAAGGAAAGCTATGATATGTCTTAGAATAACTTTACTTCTTTCATGATCACATTGTGCGATAGAGCTTAAGTCTAATATTACTCTAATCCTTATCTTATGCATTTCAAATTATGCCTCCTCGACGTGCTATGCCTCCCCGAGCCACTCGAAATGCCGCTCCTTAAGTTCTGGTTCCCGATGTCATGAATGATGAGTTTAGAAATGCTATCCATTTGCTAACCAAGACTTTGGCGGCTCAGGCCAATCAGTCGGATCCTTCCCCCGTCAATCCTCAAGCTGGGGTAGCGGCCCCAGTTTGTGACTTTGTCCGTATGAACCCATCTGAGTTTTGGGGTTTGAAAGGAGTTTTGGTAATCACAGGCCCGGAGGCGGACATCGCTCTTCTTTCCAGAAGAAGTCATCAGGTCCTGTTCCCTCTTCTTCTAGTGCTCCTACCCAGGCTCAGAAGTCTCGTCATAATCAGGGTGGTAGGGGATTTGGTTCTTATTCCCAGTCTCAGGGTAGTGTTACCAAGGGATCTTCCTACCCAACTTGTGTTAAGTGTGGAAAGACTCACCCCGGTGAGTGTTTGGCTGGTAGAGAGGGTTGTTTTGGGTGTGGTCAGCCCGGTCAACATGTTATAGATTGCCCTTCGGCTAAGAAGGGGCAGGGAGTTGGTAGCACTAAGTATACCCTAGCATCTTCAGGTGGTAGACTAGCCCCGTAGGGTGCAGTTTCTAGTTCTGGTGGTCAGTGGCAAAACCGTCTTTATGCCATGTCCTCCTGCCAGGATCAAGAGAGTTCTCCAGATGTGGTTACCGGTATGTTGAAAGTCTTCTCTCTTGATGTGTATGCCTTGTTGGATCCTGGTGCATCCTTATCTTTTGTAACCCCTTATGTGGCTTGTAAGTTGAGATTCATCCTGAATTACTTTTAGAACCCTTTCATGTTTCTACTCCTGTTGGTGAGTTAGTCCCAGCTGAAAGAGTCTATCGAAATTGCCCTATCTCAGTCCTTCAAAGAGTCACTTCAGTGGATTTAGTAGAGTTAGAGATGACTGATTTTGATGTTATTCTTGGTATGGACTGGTTGCATGCATGTTATGCCTGAGTTGATTGCCGCACACGTGTGGTTAGTTTTAAGTTTCCTAATGAACCTGTCCTAGAATGGCAAGGTAGTCCCTCTTCTTCAAGGGTCATTTCATATCTTATCTTAAAGCTAGGAAGATGATTTCTAAGGGCTATGTCTATCATATAGTTTGGGTTAGGGACATGGAGTCTGAGACCCCGACTATTCAGTCTGTTCCCATTGTGAATGAATTCCTAGAAGTGTTCCCGATGATTTGCCCGGAGTCCCTCCCGAGCGGGAAATTGACTTTGGGATAGATATTCTTCTGGATACGAATCCTATTCTATTCCTCCCTATAGAATGGCCCCTGCGGAACTCGAGGAGTTGAAAGATCAGCTGAAAGACTTGCTTGATAAGGGTTACATCAGGCCTAGTATTTCTCCTTGGGGTGCCCAATTTTGTTTGTTCGGAAGAAGGATGGATATCTTAGAATGTGTATTGATTATCGTCAATTGAACAAGATCACAATCAAAAATAAGTATCCCATTTCTAGGATTGATGACTTATTCGATCAGCTTTAGGGTGCTAGTTTCTTCTCCAAAATCGACCTTAGATCCGGTTATCATCAGCTTCGGGTTGGGGAGTGTGATATCTCGAAGACAACTTTTAGGACTCGGTATGGTCATTATGAGTTTTTTGTTATGTCTTTTGGTCTAACGAATGCTCCTGCAACTTTTATGGATTTGATGAACCGTATGTTCAAACAATATTTTGATATGTTCGTGATTGTTTTCATTGATGATATTCTTATCTACTCTCGGAGTGAGGAGGAGCATGCGGATCACTTAAGAGTTGTGTTGCAAACTTTCAAGGATAGACAGTTGTTTGCTAAGTTTAGCAACTGCGAGTTTTGGATGCAATCTGTTACTTTTCTGGGTCATATTGTGACTAAGGATGGTATTCAGGTTGATTCTCAAAAGATAGAGGCAGTGAAGAACTGGCCTAGACCTACTTCATCATCCGATATTAGAAGCTTCTTGGGTTTGGCAGGTTACTATAGGAGATTTTTTGAGGGGTTTTCCTACCTTGCTTCCCCATTGACCTGATTGACTCAGAAAAAGGTTTAGTTTCAGTGGTCCGACTCTTGTGAGAAAAGTTTTCAGGAATTGAAGACTCGATTGACTACAACTTCAGTATTGGCTCTACCCGAGGGCCTTGATGATTTTGTTATGTATTGTAATGCCTCCAGAATTGGGTTGGGTTGTGTTTTGATGCAACGGGGCAATGTGATTGATTATGCCTCGAGATAGCTTAAGGTACATGAGAAGAACTACCCTACTCATGATCTTGAGCTAGCAGTCGTAGTCTTTGCCTTGAAGATTTGGAGACACTACTTGTATGGTGTGCATGTGGATGTTTTCACCGATCATAAGAGTCTTCAATATGTGTTCACTCAAAAGGAATTGAATATGTGACAAAGGAGATGGCTTGAGATCCTTAAGGATTATGACATAAGTGTGCTTTACCATCTAGGTAAGGCCAATGTTGTGGCGGATGCTTTGAGTAGGTTGTCCATGGGAAGTGTATCTTTCATTGAAGATGAAAAGAAGTAATTGGTTAAGGAAGTTCATAGGCTTGCTCGGTTGGGAGTTTGCCTTATTGACTCGATCGAAGGTGGTGTGATTGTGACTAATGGTGCCGAATCATCCTTGGTGGCTGAGGTGAAAGCCAAGCAAGACCAAGATCCCATTCTACTTCATCTTATGGGTGCAGTTCGTCAGTAAAGGGTCGAGGTTTTCTCCCAAAGGGTAGATGGTGTGCTTCGTTATCAGTGTCGCTTATGTGTGCCAGATATTGATAGGTTGAGATAGAATATTTTTTTCGAGGCTCACAGTTCTAGATACTCCATTCATCCGGGTGCCACTAAGATGTATTGTGACCTATGGGACATCTACTTGTGGAATGGTATGAAGAAGGACATAGCCGGGTTTATGGCTAAGTGTCCCAACTGTCAACAGGTAAAGGTGGAACATCAAAAGCTAGGTGGTATGCTTCAGGTTATTGACCTTCCCACTAGGAAATGGGAACCAATCAATATGGACTTTATTATGGGTTTGCCTCGTACTCGAAGGCAACATGATTTTATTTGGGTGATTATCGACCGGATGACCAAGTCATCCCATTTCTTGGTTGTTAAGACTATAGATACAACGGATGATTATTCTAGACTCTACATTCGGGAGATAGTCCGTTGCATGGTGTTCCCTTGTCTATCATTTTGGATAGAGGTCCTCAGTTTACATCTCAGTTTTGGAGATCATTTCAGAAAGGTCTTGGTACTAGGGTGAAGCTTAGCACAACCTTTCACCCTCAGATGGATGGCCAGGCCGAGCATCCTATTCAGACTTTGGAGGATATGCTGAGGGCTTGTGTTATTGACTTCAAAGGAAATTGGGATGATCACTTACCTCTTATTGAGTTTGCCTACAACAACAGTTTCCACTCTAGCATCCAGATGGCTCCATATGAGGCACTTTATGGCCGAAGGTGTAGATCTTCTATTGGTTGGTTTGAGGTTGGTGAGGAAGCCTTGATTGGTCCAAATTCTGTGCATGAGACCATGGAGAAAGTTCAGCTTATTAGGGAGTGGTTGAATATCGCTCAGAGTGGAAAAAAATCTTATGCAGATGTGAGGAGAAGGGAGTTAGAATTTGAAGTTGATAATTGGGTTTTCCTTAAGGTGCCACCCATGAAGGGTGTGATGAGGTTTGGCAAGAAAGGAAAACTTACACCTAATTTTGTAGGTCCGTATTGGATTTTGAGGAGAGTTGGTAGTGTTGCTTATGAGTTGGAGTTGCCAACGGAGTTGGAAGCAGTTAATCCAATTTTCCATATTTCCTTGTTGAAGAAGTGTGTTGGCGATCAGAGATTGATTGTTCCTTTGGAAGTTTTAGGGGTGAAGGATAGTCTCACCTATGAGGAGGTTCCCATGGAGATCCTTGATTGTCAGATTCGGAGGTTGCGAAACAAAGAAGTCACTTCAGTAAAAGTTCTTTGGAGGAATCAGCTTGTTGAGGGTGCTACTTGGGAAGCGGAAGAGGCCATGAAGGACAAATATCCTCATCTCTTTCCTTCTGATTCAGTTCTAGCTTGAGGTACTAGTTTCCTCCTTAGTATGTCCCTCCGATTCTACTCCATCAGTTCCTCTCATGACTTTAGCATTCATCCATGTTTTACGAAGTTAGTTTATCATGTTTTCAAGTTGAAAAAGTTCCGGTTTTATGATTACCCCTTTGTTTCTATGTTTTGATGTTTGGTTGGGCTATTTTCTCCTCAGTTTCCTTGTTTAGTCTTCATTCAAGGATGAATGATCCAAAGGGGGGATATTGTAACACTCTGGAAATGTATCAAGCTTTTATACTCAGACTTGCAGAAAATTTTGGACTTGCAGGGACCATGGGTCAAGTCCATGAATTGTGGAAGGTTCCACGAGTCGTGGGAATGACTCGTGATCCTAGTCCTACAGAACCAACCTTGGTACTGATAACCACGAGTCACTTTGGTCAACTATGGGTCGTGTTGTTGACTCGTGGAAGTTGATCAGAGGTCAGTCAATTTCCCTGAGTTCCATGATTAGGTTCTACGACTCGTTGAATCTTCCATGAGTCGTCCTGTTGAACCGTAGAAGACCTCCTGCAGATTGAAATTTCTGGCAGTTTCCATGATTAGGGATCCACGAGTCGTGGAAAGGTCTACAAGTCGTAGACTCCACTCGTGATCCCTATAGCCGACCAAATTTCCCGCTTTTCCCAATTAATTCCTAGGGGCATTTTGGTCATTTCCCACCCTATTCTCAAGCTCAAGTCTCCAAGCTCCAAGTCAAGTCTCCTAATTCTTTTCCAATCAAGTGGGTAATCTTCCACCAAGGTATGTGGGTTTTTAACAATGGGTTCCTTTAACTCATGTGCCCAAATTCCCCAACTCTTATCTTAAATTATGAAGTTATGAAATTAGGGTTTTGATCTAAAATTGGAGAAAGTTTATGAAATCAGTTCCTATGTTTAAATTCATGGTTTCCTCTTGATTATTCATGATTTGATTATGATTCTCTCATTGGTTTTAAAAGCCCAAGCATGAATGTTGATTTCTAGCATGAAACTATGAATTTACATGTTTTCAAGAGAAAGTTGGCATGATTAGATATCATGGCCTCTATGTATTTATGAAATTGCATGACTAATTCTTTAACTATGAATTTAGCAAGAAAAGTATATTTTTGAATTATAGTCTTGCAAAGCTTTAAGATTTATGACTTGTGAATTGCATGACGTCAGATATGTCCTTATGTTTTTCCAACAGTTTTTGGGCATTAGATATGTCCATATGTTTTATGAAAGTGTTGGACATCAGATATGACCCTATGTTTTAAGAAAGGTTTGGCATCTAGATATGTCCACCTAAGTTAAGTGTATTGCATGGTATCAGATATACCCTTATGCTTTTCAAACAAATTTGGCATCCAATATGCCCAGTATTATATGAGCTATATGTATGTTTTGGGAATAGTATTAGCACCGAGTTGGATAGGGTGAGAGTACGCAAAAGGTCCCAGAACTATGTGCCTCCGTAGGTCTTAAGTCCCCTCTGTTGGGCATCAGTTTTAGTGATCACACCATACTAAAGCCTTTAAACCCTGGCAAGGTATATTGGGTCCTTTTGATGGGGAGGATACAACGGATTCCATGTAGCTCACATGGTCTATGTCGGTTAGAGAACCTCCCACAGAAAACAATTTATGCTTTTAAAACTTGCATTTGACTCTTAATCAGATTTCAGACTTATTACTGATGATTATGTTTCATCTTATGGAAAGTATTAGAGTCATTGCGCTCAGTTTATCTTTAAAAGCAAGATTTATTTATTTAAGTATACTTAGCATTTTTCATCATGTTTATGCATTGCTCACATACTTAGTACATTCCATAGTACTAACGCATATTGCGCTACATCCTTTGATGGTGCAAATTCAGGTACCCCTTCTCAGCTTCGTGGTTAGAGTCTCAAGTCACCTCCTTAGTCAGTTGTGGTGAGTCCTCATGGTTCGAGGACTAGTTATTCTTTTCCTTATGTTAGCTTTACTTCTATACTCCGAGTTATCTAGGGTCTTTTCCTATCAAATCTTTATGTTACGTCTAGAGGCTTTCATACATAGTTTGTATTCCGAGTTCCCTTTTTGGATATTGTTTGTTATGTGGATCTTAGACCCTTTATTGATGTTTCCTTATTGGATTTCCGTATTATGCTTCCAATTATCTTTGTTATGCATGAGAATGCTATGACCAAGGGTTATCTTGGGATCCTCCTGAGTCTCGTGTTACGTCTAGGGGGTAACCTCGAGGTATGACACAGGCTATCGCAGACTATGCCTGTATTATGGAGGATTTACAGCAACATGATCAGGGGTCCAGAGATAAGAGGCCTCATTATCAGGGTAGCTTCAGTAGTTCTCCACAGGGTGGTAGCAGTTCGGGATAGTGGGGTCGGGGTTATCATCCACATCAGCATCAGGGTCAGACTAGTAGACCAGTTCAGGCTTTGCTTCAGACTTTGGGTAGTTCTTAGTTTGAGCAGGGGAAGTCTTCGAGAGGTACTACTGATAACGCTCAAAGTACCACTCTAATTAAGAAGCGTAAGCGATCGTTGTCAAATATAGAACCCAACAAAGGTTGGGGTCGATCCCACAGAGAATATGGTGACAGTTAAGCCTTTAGTGAATTAGTTGACTAATGGTCAATAGTTTCCGGTAAATAAAGGGGGGGTTTTGTGTGATCAACTTGTGAACCAAAAACAAGCAATAATGTATGAGAAATAATCAGTAGGAGAATGAACTAGGGAAGTGTTCACCATGGCGATGGTAACAATTTCGATTCTAAGCTTAACCGGGTTCTTTCTATATGTGTGTCATGATGTGATTGAATTAATGGTATCATCTAAACATTTCTCAACCAAATTGACGAATTTACTTTTCAATTCTCTCGAACTTGAAAAGGTATGCTTTTATATTTCAATCCTAAACATCAAGTAGATTAATC
This sequence comes from Jaltomata sinuosa, assembly GCA_003996215.1. Lineage (NCBI taxonomy): Eukaryota > Viridiplantae > Streptophyta > Magnoliopsida > Solanales > Solanaceae > Jaltomata > Jaltomata sinuosa. The sequence goes on from QJPP01007364.1 coordinate 14,122, forward strand.
TTGTTACAGCATTAATCATAAGACGAGAGTTAGTAGTCTCGAATCCTCATCGTTAATCAAGTTTTCCGGTTTTAATCTCTTTACTCAAGCAAATTAAACCTAGGCATGTTCTAATGTTTGCAACCACTAGAAAACGTTGAGCATGAATGATTAACAACGTGACAATCATATATATTGAACCCGTCGCTACCCGAAATCTATATCGCTACTTTAGCCATGGCTACCACAACCCTAGTTGTGGGAGGTTTAGTTAATCATGCTTGTAGAAGAATAGAAGAAAGTCATATTCAAAATAACGAAAAGAGATCCTTACAATATAATGAAAACAATCTTCAAATATCCAAGAACAAGAAAAACCAAGATCCCAAGAACAAATCAAGAACACGAATTCAAGACAAGGAAAACGTGTTTCTTGCTCTCCAATTCTCTCCTAAAACTATTGGGAGAACTATTGTAAAAAGTTTCACAAAAAAAATAAACCTAACATAGGGTATTTATAGGAGTCTAGGAAACAAATCCCAAAAACGTTAGGATTCCGCGTAGCGGACTGCCTAGGTGTGACGGCCAGGCTGACGGACCGTCACTGGCTTGACGGACCGTCGCCTGGACCGTCACCACTAGGCAGTGGGCAGCCTCCACTTGACGGTCACTGTGACGGACCGTCACATGTGTGACGGACCGTCACTCAGGCCGTCACTCTTATCCAGAATGTCTTTTTGCTCGTTTTTCCTTCTGTTTCCATGTTTGTCACCATTTCCTGAAAATCCAACATAAACACATCAAAAACGACGACGGTTGCTTGAAAACGTACGATTGTTCTTAGTTAAAAGGAGTCGAAAGTGCCGTAAAGTGGCGGCACATCAACTACTTCTAGGGTATCAGGCCGGGGTGGCCACACGGGTTCAGCTATTTTGTCTCGACAGGGTAGGCCATCAGGGCCCTACTATTATTGTGGTGCTAGCGGTCACTACGCCAGAGATTGCCCCCAGAGGGGTTCAGCTTGCTATAATTGTGGTGTCATTGGCCATTTTGCTAGATATTGCCCCCTAAGGGGTGCAGTTCAGCCCGCAGCTCAGCCGGCTCAGCCCATGTGAACAGTTCAGCCTCTGGCTAGAGGGTGTGGTTGTCAGGGTAGAGGTGGTACTTTGCATGGCAGAGCTGGTGGTAAGGATGGCGGTCGGGCAGGTAGAGGTCGTCGTCAGTTTTACACAGTCCCTGGGAGACCAGAGGCAGAGGCTTCGGATGCTGTGATTACAAGTATGATTTTTGTGTACCATCAGTCTGCTATGGCTTTGTTTGATCCTAGATCCACTTGTTCATATGTATCTGCCTACTTTGTGTCTTGTTTGGGGTTGGCTAGTGAGCCATTATATATTCCTATTTCTGTTTCGACCCCAGTAGGAGATTCTTTAGTAGTGGATCGGATTGTGAGATCTTGTATAATATCCATTGGTGATTCAAAGACTTGGGGTGATTTGATGATCCTTGATATGCTAGATTTTGATGTGATACTGGGCATGGACTGGTTATCCCCTCCCTGTGTGGTTTTGGATTGTTATACCAAGACCGTTACCATAGTCGTGCTCGGTGTATTCCCAGTTGTGTGGCAGGGTTCTGTTATCCATTCACCGTCTGGGATCATCTCTTGTCTTGGAGCTAGGAAGTTGATTTCTCGTGGGTGTTTAGCTTATCTAGCATATGTCCGATATGCTAGTGTCGACCCTTCTTCCCCTGAGTCATTTCCTATGGTTAGAGACTTCCTAGATGTGTTTCCTACTGACCTGCCAGGCCTTCCACTTGAGAGAATATTGATTTTGCTATTGAGTTAGAACCGCGCACCAGGCCCATTTCTATTTCTCCTTACCGTATGGCTCCTGCTGAGTTGAGCGAGCTTAAGGAGATGCTCCAGGATCACTTAGCTAAGGGGTTTATTAGACTGGGTGTGTCGCCTTGGAGTGCTCCTGTTCTCTTCGTGAAGAAGAAAGATGGGTCGATGCGGATGTGTATTGATTATCGGCAGCTGAATAGGGTGACAGTGAAGAATAGGTATCTGATGCCAAGGATTGATGACTTGTTTGATCAGCTTCAGGGTTCAGCCGTGTTTTCAAAGATTGATTTGAGGTCCGGCTACCATCAGTTGAGGATTAGGGTGGAGGACATCCCTAAGAGAGCATTCAGGACTCGTTATGGCCATTATGAGTTCCTGGTGATGTCTTTTGGGTTGACTAATGCCCCCGAAGCCTTTATGAACCTGATGCATAGGGTGCTTGGCCTGTATTTGGACTCATTTGTGATAGTTTTCATAGATGACATCTTGGTGTACTCGCATAGTAGATATGGGCATGAGTAGCACTTGAGGATTATACTCTAGTCTTTGAGAGATCATCGGCTTTACGCCATATTCTCAAAGTGCAAGTTTTGGATTGAGTCAGTTACATTCCTAAGGCACTTGGTGTCTAAAGATGGTATTAGGGTTGATCCGAGAAAGATTTCAGCAGTTTGTGATTGGCCTAGACCTATTACTTTTACTGAGGTCCACAGCTTTATTGGGTCAGCAGGTTACTACAGATAGTTCATTCAGGGATTTTCTTCCATAGCAGCACCCTTGACTATGCTGACTAGGAAGGATGTCCCATTTTAGTGGTTGGATTAGTACGAGGATAGCTTTCAGAGGGTTAAGGCCTTATTGACTTCAGCTCCAGTTTTGACTTTGTCGGTTGAGGGTCAGAGCTTCTCCGTGTATTGTGATGCTTTCGGGGTTGGTCTTGGTTGCGTGTTGATGCAGCAGGGTCAAGTGATAGCATATGCATCGAGGAAGATGAAGGTTCACGAGAGCAACTACCCCACCCATGACTTAGAGTTGGCGGCGGTAGTTTTTGCGCTCAAGATCTGGAGGCATTACCTATATGGAGTTCACTATGAGATCTTTACTAATCATCATAGTCTGCAGTATATCACGAGTCAGCGAGAGCTGAACTCGAGCCAGAGGAGATGGGTCGAGCTACTTAAGGACTATGGCTTCACTATTTTGTATCATTCGGGCAAGGCGAACGTGGTAGCGGATGCCTTGAGCCGGAAGGCGGTGAGTATGGGCAGCCTAGCTTCTCTTTCAGTTTCAGAGAGACCATTGGCCTTGGACATCCAGTCCTTAGATAACCGTTTTGTTAGGCTTGACTTGTTGTATCCTAGCAGAGTTCTCGCTAGTATCGAGGTTCGTTCTACTTTGCTTGATCAAATTTAGAGCCGTCAATTTGAGGAGTTGTAGTTGTGTGACCTTCGTGATCAGGTTATTCATGGTGAGGCCAGTCGGGCTACTCTAGATTCATATGGGATTTTGAGGTTTGATAGCTGCCTTTGTGTTCCGAGGGTTGGTGATTTGATTAAGTTGATTCTCCATGAGGCACATTGTTCTAGGTATTCCATCCATCGTCGCGCAACTAAGATGTATAGAGATTTGAGGTAGATTTACTGGTGGAGTGGTATGAAGCGGGACATAGCAGAGTTTGTATCTCGGTGCTTGAACTATCAGCAGGTTAAGTTCGAGCATATGAGACCAGTTGTTTTGATGCAGCGACTTCCCATTCCTGAGTGGAAGTGGGAAGGGATTACTATAGAGTTTGTTGTCGGTTTGCCTCGTAGTTCTCATGGGTTTGACTCCATTTGGGTGATTGTTGATAGGTTGACTAAGTCATAACATTTCTTGTCGGTTCAGACTTCTTATGGTGTGGAGTTGTTAGCCTAGATCTACCTTCGTGAGATTGTTCGATTGCACGGGGTCCCAGCTTCTATCATTTCAGACCGCGGCACTCAATTCACATCTCAGTTCTGGAGGGCTATTCAGCGAGATTTGGGTACAGTGGTTCAGCTTAGTACTGCTTTCCACCCTCAGACAGATGGCCAGTCCGAGAGGACCATTCAGGTCCTGAAGGACATGCTTCAGACTTATGTTCTTGACTTTGGAGGTTCTTGGGATCAGTTTGTGCCCTTGGCAGAGTTTGCTTATAAAAATAGTTTCCATTCGAGTATTGGCATGGCACCTTTTGAGGGTTTGTATGGTAGGCGTTGCAGATCACCGGTTGGTTGGTTTAATGGTTTTGAGTCTAGGCCATAGAGTACAGTGTTTCGAGATTCCTTAGACTGAGTCCGAGTGATTCAGGACAGACTTCGGGAAGCTCAGAGCAGGCAGAAGAGTTATGCTGATCATAGGCTTCATGCCTTGGAGTTTAGTGTTGGTGACTTGGTGTTTCTCCGTGTATCTCGCATGAAGGGCGTGATGAGATTTGTTAGGCGGGGAAAGTTTAACCCCAGGTACATTGGGCCGTTTGAGATTCTTCAGAGAGCTGGTAGCGTTGCCTATCAGTTAGCCTTTCCTCCGATGTTTTCAGCTATACATCCTGTATTTCATGTTTCGATGTTGCATCGGTATGTCCCAGATGAGTCTCATGTGTTACAGTGGGATTCAGTTTAGTTGGATGAGAGTTTAGCCTTTGTTGAGGAGCCGGTAGCTATTTTGGCCAGAGATGTCAGGAGGTTTAGGTCTCGGGAGATCCCGGTTGTCAAGGTTTAGTGGAGGCACCGTCCAGTGGAGGAGACTACCTGGGAGACCGAGAGAGATATGTGGGCTCAGTATCCGCATATGTTTGAGCCTTCAGGTACTTCCTTGTTCTTGACTTTTGAGGACAAAAGTCTTTTTAGTAGTAGATGATGTAACGACCCTTTCAGTCATTCCCGCGCTCATGCTTTTCTTGCACTGTTAGAGCTTTTCTGTATCGGCCCCAAGTCATTTATTACTTGCTGGGACTGGTGGTTCAGTGCCCTGGCCGTTCAATTGGTCGTTATGATCAATTCCCTGTCTTAGAATCTGAGTATCAAAATCATGCAAGGGTAAATTGCGACTGTACGACCTTAACCTCCGTTGCGTATCAAAGGCTTGCGAGCCTAAATTTAAGAATTTTATTAACATCGCGCGTATTTAAAAATAGTTTATTTTAAATTTGAATGTGGTAAAAAGTTATATTTTTATTGCCTTCCTAAAATATTTTAAAAGTCTATGAAAAATACTTTTGTTATGATATAATTGTGCATGTATTTACTTTATAAGATTTTTATACATTATAATATTTTAACAGAGATAGTAAACTTAGTTATGTTAAAAATTATTATTATAATATAGTAGGTTTTATTCAAAAATGATTTTCTATTTATTGGGATATATTTAAAATATTATTTTTATTTTACCACGAATTTATGCAATACCCGAGTATATATGTATTAAAGGATAAAAATATTTTTTATCCTTTGTAATTAATTGCATCCTCCACTCCACGTGTAGGTGGAAGGAGTGGCCAACAAATACACCTTATACTCATCCAGCAACTTTAGAATGTGAGTGTGGTAGTATATATACCAACATAGCCAGCAACTTTCTTTACTTAATATTCTCTAAAATATTTGAAATTGTTCACATACATGCTTAGGCGGACAAGGATATTTGGTGGAGAAAGCATTTTGTTCTTTTTTTGTTCTTATATTTGATCACCGAAAAGAGAAATCAATTATCTATGTCAAGTTATTCAAGCCTAAATTCAAGTTTGATTTCATTTTGGAGCTTTTTCCGAAGAGGTTCTAGCTTGGACATCGTCGTCCTAGAAGCTTATCATCGGATGATAGGTTAGTTACGGCTTAACTCCCTAGACTTTGCATATATCAGGTAAAATTGTACTAGTTGGCATCCTTGGGTTGGGTTGTTAGGATGGTACTACAGACCTTGACCGCTCTTCCGTGATTCGTCCCATTTCTTTCCTCCGTTGTGTGTAGTATTTCGATATATTAATATTATTACCCTTGTGGTCCCGTGGGGGCCTTGTTGACTCTGGAATATAGATGGTGGGGTCATTGGGAATGTCAGCGACTCCCGGACATAGAATTATCCTTCTAGGCTGGTTATGCTTGTTGAGTAGCTTTGGAGCCTGTGCAGGGCTGTTAAGTTACTTGTGAGCTGCGGGGCGGCGATTGGGCGTATGATCATACCATTTCCATGCATATAAAGAGGTTTTTTCTATGTTTTACTATTGTTTTGGCTTCGGGCCTATTGGAACTATTTTCTAAACCTTGCATGGCTCGGGGGGCCCATTTTCGATGGAAATGATTTTGAAATAGTTTGACTTATTTTGTGAATCTTCTCGGGGTGAGAAAGGTTCTAAAGGATATTTTATCACTATTTCTAATAATTCTAGGCTCGGCAGGACCGAGGGCTAGACTTGTTTTACTACAGCTTTCGTGATAATACTAGGCTCGGCGGGGCCGTGCACTAGGACCATTTGATTTACTAATTTAGACCCGTACACCCTCTGAGCAACTTTAGTTGATGATTTTTGAGATGCGGGGCATCTAGTATGTTGTTCGGGGACCTCTATGGACCTTGCCATTCCGGAATAGAGGCTGCGAGTTGCGGGTGCTGGAGGGGGGGTATACGGTGTAGTAGTGGTATACGGGTGAGACCTTTCATGGATCCTGTCTTCTGGGCCTTACAGGTCACCAAAAATGGGTAACATACGGTGGTACTATCACTTTTACTTAGCATGGCATCATATCATCCTTCTGCGTGAGATACCACCCTTGTTTGGTGTTTGTTGATTGTACGCTTTGGTAGTATGGGATGCCGGAGAGTTTGTTTTCACTTGTTTGTGTTCCTCAGTTGTATGGGCGGGCGGGGGACTATAGGTAGACTCTTTCTATTTACTTACGGAATTGTTCTCTATCACAGTTAAGTATGAAATTGGTTACTGCTAGGTTGTTAGTTTTTGGATTTGAGATTGATATTATTAGTTGAGTTTGATTCCTGTCTCCGAGAATGCCTATCATTACTCCTTCCCTTTTCCTCTTACACTTCAGGTTACCGGTATACCGTCCATTTCTAGAACTTGTTATGTACATGTTGCTATCGTAAGGATCCCAAGAGCTTCTTTTCTTACTTTCACCTGTGCCTGTGTGTATATACTCTACTTTCTAGCCTTGTATGTTGTTCTGTTGTCTTCCCTCTAGGCTAGTTCCTGTGTACTTTTTCATTGATTTCTGTGACTGCTTGTTTCTATTCTGTCTGTTGTTACACTTTTATCTTATATGTGCCCAGTCGGCCTATGATACCTACTGGGTACCTTATGCTTCGCATTTGGTGCTCACCCTACCCCCTGCATCTTTTGGTGCAGACCCTAGCATGGGCCATCGCTGCTAGATCGTTGTGATTCGTGCGCGGAGATCTTTTGGGGATTACTTCAGACTGAGGGTGAGCTCTTGGCGACCGGAGCTTAGCTTTAGTTTATCTTTTGCATTATGTACTCTATTCCCATTCAGAGACATATGTGTATATTTTTTTGGACCGTTTGCGCTCCATATATGTAGTTCTGGCTCTATACTATGATACTAGGTTTTGGGGTTGGTTTAGCTCCCGCATATGTATACATATTCCTGTTATCTATTCTCTTCATCTTGTTCCCTTACTTTTGCTTATTAAACTGTTCTTCCGCTTATTTGTTAGATAGAGGCCCATTACTAACTGTTCCGGGCTATGGGGATTGGTTTGCGTACTGGGGGGATTGTAGGTGCCATCATGACCGAGAAATCGGGTCGTGACAATAGGGCACACATATGCAATGACGGAATTTGTTTTATTAATGATTTTTTAATTACCAAGGATATAAATGAAGAAATAATATTAGGTATCCCTTTTATAACTTAAATAAAACCATATAACGCCACGTTAGATGGCATTCATACCACTACGTTAGGAAAGGAAATTATTTTTCCTTATCTAAATAGTATGTCAAAAGAGGAATGTGACTTTGTAAAAGATAAAACTATCTTTAGAATAAATTACTTTCACAACAAATAAACTATTTAAAGGATGAAATAAAAATTAAGAGAATTGAATCATGTTTAAAAACCTTGGGAGTAGAAGCCAAAATTAAGAGTCTCCAAGATGTCATCGAACAAGAAGTTTGTTCGGACTTTCCTAATGCCTTTTGGGAAAGGAAAAGACATATTGTTGAATTACCATATATCGAGGGATTCGACGAAAGAGTCATCCCAACTAAGGCGAGACCTATACAAATGAACCATGAACTAATCAAATATTGTAAAAAAGAAATCAATCATTTACTTGATAAAAAAATTATTAGACCTTTCAAATCACCCTGGAGTTTCTCGGTATTTTATGTTAACAATAGCGCAGAAAAGGAAAGAGGAGCTCCAAGACTGGTCATAAATTATAAGCCCCTTAATAAGGTTTTAAAATGTGATTAGATACCCGATACCCAATAAAAGAGACCTTCTCAAAAGAACCTATAAAGCTAATATTTATAGTAAGTTCAATATGAAATAAAGATTTTGGCAGATACAAATTGCCGAAAAATATAAGTACAAAACAACCTTTAATGTACCTTTTGGACAATACAAATGGAATGTAATGCCATTCGGATTAAAGAATGCACCATCTGAATTTCAAAATATTATGAACAATACATTCAATCAGTATAGTAATATTTCTATAGTTTATATAGATGACGTTTTAATATATACAGAAGATATCGATCAACACTTTAGACATATTCAGACTTTTTAAGAATTGTTAAACAAAATGGGTTAGTAGTAAGTGCTAAAAAGAATAAGTTATTTCAAACCGCTGTTAGATTTCTTGATCATGACTTATATCAAGGAAACTATAAACCCATTTGTAGAGCCATATTGTTCTCATCCAAATTTCCAGATGAATTAATGGATAAAACGCAGCTCCAAAGATTCCTAGGGAGACTCAACTATGTTGCGGATTTTATTCCAAATATTAGGCAGATTTGTAAGCCTCTTTATCAGCGTCTTAAGAAGGATCCAGTCCCATGGGGATTAGGGCAGACTAAGAAAGTCCAAAAAATTAAATCAATAGTTCAGAAACTTCCGTGTCTAGGAATACCACATCCCGAGGCATTCATGATTGTAGAAACCGATGCTTCAGACATAGGATACGGAGGCATCCTTAAACAAAGAGTTTCTCTAGAAACCCCCGAACAATTAGTAAGATTCATTTCAGGTTTATGGAATAATGCTCAGAAAAATTATAGTACCATTAAAAAGGAAATATTGGCTATAGTACTATGTATTACAAAATTTCAAGATGATTTAATAAACAAAGAATTTTTGTTAATAGTAGACTGCAAAGCAGCCAAAGATTTTTTACAAAAGGATGTTAAAAATTTAGTTTTCAAACAAATATTTTCTAGATGGCAAGCTTTATTATCCATCTTTGATTTTCAAATAGAGTTTATAACAGGGGAAAATAATTCTCTCCCCGATATTTTAACAAGAGAATTTTTACAGAGAAATAATGAGACCTGAAACCCCAGCAATAAGACCTCAGAGGCCCCCATTCCCAGCCTTCAAACCTGAAGAAAAAATGAAAAGACCTTTTGAATAAAAACCAAAACCCGAGAATAGATATTTAGTTCTGGCAGAATTTCCACATCTTCCAAAAGCTACCATTCCTTCACCATTAAAAGAACCTATAACCAGTTTAACCAAATTACAACCTCTTAAAACAGTTTTCAGGGAAGATTCCTCCTCAACAGGTGATAAAGGAATTACTGTCCAAACCAAGGAGAGTTAAAAAATGAAGCCACCGGAGACGTATTCTCAGGCAGTCCTCCCAACTACCCCAGAATGGAACAGGGAGATTATTACTCCAAATAAAGAGCAATTTTAAATAACATATTTGCAGGTATTGCCAATAATGGCGCTTGATAAAAGATACGAAGGTTTCGGAGTACTAGACTTATAATGACCTTGTTATACAAATTGGAATTATGTGGAGACAGAGGATCCCCTCAAAACCCGAAGGTATTATGAGTTTATTTTAACAGATACTGAGTCAGTGACGATTGAGCACAAATTAAAGGATATTAATAATCCAGACAGTATTGAATTCTCAAAATTCACAATTAAAAGGATTTTGAGCCCCTTTGAATGGTTCAAGGATCATCTACATACCCCAATCCCCTATCAAGAGTTCATCGACCCCAGACATACAATTGGTATAATTATAAGGCAGCCTGGTACAATTTCATGTATGTTAGGACGAATACTCACTCCTAGTTTGTAAAATATTCAGAGGAGATGAAAAGTGCAGTAATCCCTAGATGGTTCTATGAATGGTGGATCCAATTTGGAGGAAATAAACAGGTATTATCAAAACATTTTCAGATGCAGTTTGAGAAATTCCAGGTAGATCAGAATATATCCACCCTACTGGAGAATGTCAAATTGTGTAAATTTTTTATTGCTAGAAGAATTTCCTATATTATCTACTGGTCCTTCGATATTCATGAATTTGAAAGGATCAAATATTTGAGTAAGACCATCTGAATCAAAGGTTGGACACCAACACCCCGAGATAATACAGGAGCATCAAGTTCTTCGTCACGAAAAGAGTCCCAACTATCCAAAGAGGAATTAAAAAAGGAGGCTCGAAGAAGCCTTATAAAGTTTGAACAAGGATACCGAGCCAAAACAAATAATGGAGTTATTAGACAATGCATCCTTGCATACAAGCGAGCCCAGCAATGGAGACATGATGGATCCGCAATGGATAGCTCAAGTTTATCTCCTCAACTGAAGAGAAGAGTCGGGATGCCCTCTCAACGGAATAAAGAGCTACTACAAGTCAAGAGATGAAAGATATACACAAAAGGATAAATAACTATGGAATCTACACAATATCATGAATAAGAAAAATTAAAAGAAGCAAAAATCAGCAAAATAACATGAAGTAAAAAGCAAGCAACATTGATGGCAAGGAATAAAGAAATGGCAACATCAAAATTAAGAAAAATGACAAGAAAACAAGAAGTTGGAAAAAACGAAATCAGTAAAATGACAAGGAGTAAAAATACGGCAACATCAAATACCAAAGCTTCATTTTCAAGAAGAAGCAATTTCCAACAAGATAATTATGATATGTTATATCCGTGTAAAATTAAGTTTGCCACGTGTAAATACATGTTAGATAAATAGTGTTAGTAATAAATTAAACCAGCACTTTCATATCCATGTAATATTAAGCCTTCCATGTGTGGACACATGTTAGATTAGTGGACACATGTTAGATAAATAGTATTAGTAGAAAATTGAGTCAGCACATTGAGGTCTATTTAAGACCTTCACTTTGTAAGAAGAAGGGAATTCAGAAACTTAGTCACTCACTTCCATATTGCCCACCTTTTCTCTCTCTATACTCGACCTTTCCTTCTAATCAATAAACATCTTTTGTAAGTACTTTCCCTACTGTTATTTTAATTTGTTTTCAAAATAGAAGACTTTTGTAGTATCTTGTTTGCACCTTTTGTTTAATTTTCTTACTGTTCTTTTGTTTGTTTAATTTTCCTACTGTTGTTTTACTTCTATAAAATGTTTAGCTATGCTATAAATTAAAGTAGCGGTGGCGTCTTCTGAGATTTGATTTTTAGAAGTTTGTCTTGTGGGTTCAGTCTTAATAACTTGAATAATAGTAGTACCATTTAATACACTCTATTTATTATCTTCGGTGAGATAATTATCCCACCAATATTTTAATATTCTTGTAAATCCTGCTATAATTAATGTGGTAGCTTGTTTATCCGTAATATTTTTCATTCTATATATCGTTATGGCCATTCCCATTTCATACATTTTATTGTATATTTGATGTTCCGCGAGTCCATCAATATTCCATTCAGCAATTTTGCTTCCAGAAGTGAAGTATGAGATAAAAAATTATTTTCTTCATATTGCATATCCGGAAAAGAGGGTTTCTTATAATAGTTCTTTTTATTAGAGTATCTAGAACTTAACTTGTTGATGTCATTATTAGTTTTTTCAGATATGGTTCTTATGACCTTATCATCTTCAAATTTTAATTCGTCTTTTAATCTTCCATTATTTTTTTCTATATGATCATCAGGGATTTCAAACTTTTCCTGAAATTTTGGGAATTTATCTTTTGAAAATCCTGGTAACTTAAATATTGGGTGAGTTTCTAACTTCTTATCCTTATCATTATAAGAAGAACTTGGTTTATATTTAAAGGTTGATTTATTATCAGCCTTAAAGATTTGATTGGAGACTACATATAGTAGTTGATTTGTATAATTATTTGGCTGAATTATCTGATTTATATCTCTATTTGTAGGGTCACCTTTAGTATCTAATATATCAAGTTTAAAGGGTGTAGCAGTAACTATTCTACCATCTACGGGTAGACTAATTTCTTCTAATGGAGGAATCATAGATTCAACCACTTTAGTTTTAGTATACCATTTATTGATGTAATGACCCTTCCGGTCATTTACACATTTTCTCCTTTCTTGTACCATTAGAGCTTACTTGTAGCGGCCCAAGTCATTTATGGCTTGTCGGGACAGGTAGCTCGGTTCCCGGGCCGTTTGTTTGGTCTTTATGGCCGCTCCTTATTTTAGAGCTTCAACTTTGGAAATCATTGACTTCCGACAACATTCTTGGTAATATCAAAGAATTAAACCAAGGTTCTAGGTCAAAGGAATCCCTTACTCAAAAGTTTGAGTTAAAGAAATGCCTCGTGTAACACCTCGCCCGTTTGGAAGGTTTAAAGTAACCCGTGCCTTTGGAGTAAGACTAATAGTGTCTAATATATTAAGAAGGATGTGTTATGAGGTATTGTAATGGAAAAATGGTCGTATGATAAGTTTTGAAGTCAAGCAAGTTGCGAAACAAAAGTCGAAAAAAGTTATGTAAATTCCTTTAAGGAATTCTCTTCAAATTTGGGCTAAATGTCTTGGGGTCTTTCTCCCTATCTATAAAGATTTAGTGGTCCCCCAATATATCAAATTGAAGGTCTACAAGTCTAGTTTTCAACGCACTAAACTTTTTGTCCATAAAACTTCAGAATAGAGAGATATCTGTATTTTTGTAATATCGCGCAAGCAGACACGTCAAGGTGGGGCCCACATCCTAAGTCGGTTTTGCTTTATAAATGGTGTTCCTGCTTCGTTTTAATTCATAAAAATCACCCAAAAGCTTCAGAAAATCAGAAGGAAAGTCCATAAATAATCCATGGACTTTGATACTTTCAATTCGGAAGTTTAACGGAAGTTACTCTACGTCGCGAGCTCGTCATTTTGGTATAGTTTTCCCCATCGAATTCATGGAGTATCTTCGTGGGTGTTGATTCAGCGAGCTAGCAGGTGTTTTCTGAGTATTTGGCAGTATCTATGGAGTTATTTTGGTGAGATATGGATCCCTACACTTATCTATTTGTTGGATCAAGATTTTAAGCTTCTAGTTATGAAAAGTTGTTGTTGCCGATATCTTGTAGTAGTTTCTTGTTGATTTTGGATCTATTTGTTGTTCCTACAAGGAGGCAGGTTGTTAATCTTGGGATATTGAATATTTTTGTCAAGGAAATCTCTCCCCTACGACCCTCCTTCGTTATTATATGTTCTAGTATTGTTTTATGGATTTCTGAGTCACGAAGTGGGATTTTGGATTTGTGGCTTTGCACAGCCCCTTTATCTTGTTATGTTTGGTTATTGTTGTGGTGTTCTGGTTGTGGTAAGGTGCTTGAGGGATTGGGAAATTGTTCGATTCTTTTTGGGATCGTATACGATAGTGATTGGATTGGACAACGTGAAGTATGCCTTGAAATAGTGCCTCGGGAGCTTGTCGCTCCTTTGATATGTGGTTAACATATTATTGTTGGATTTAGCTGCCATTTCTTATTGTTATTGGCCTCATTTTATGTTTTGGAGTTGGCTGGTTGCGAGTGTGACATTTACACCTTATCAAATGGCTATGGCTCGTTCTGGCAGCCTCGTCGATTCTAGCAATTGTTCCATTACTTTGGTTGGTCAGCCTTCATAGAGACGCCTTTGGGGATTCAATTAAAAGTATTCTTTTGTGATTTGGAGCTTCCCGAAGCAGTTCGAGTCTGGATGATGACATTCCCACAGCTAGTCATCGGATGACAGGTAGGTTATGGTTTTCCCCTATCTAGACTCTGCGTATATAGGCTATAACTGCATTAATTAGCATCCTTGGATGGGTTGTTATAGGTTGGTACCCCATACCTTTTCCGCCTTTCGTCTGTCTATTTCATATATTGTTTGTAGTATTCGCGTAGTATTGTATATTACCTTTGTGGTCCTGTGTGGACTTGTATTGACTCTGGAACATAGATGGTGGGTTATTTGGGGAATTTCCGCGAGACCCGGACATAAAGATGATCCTTTTAGGCTGGTTATGTCTGCTGAGTAGATGTTGGGCCTGTGCAGGGCTGATAGGAGTTGTTGTGAGCCGTTGGGATACTTTTATATTTGTGTGCGAGCATATCATCCATGAAAAAGGTTTTCCCCTGCATGTTTTACTACACTTTTGGCGATCCACTACTGACAGTTTTCCTAAATTTGCATGGCCCTGGGGTCCTTTTTTGGTACTGTTGATGATAGAAAAGAGGATTTTTCGATGTTTTTGCACTGATTTTATTACTGGTACTAGTCTCTGCGGGGCAGAGCACCAGGCTTGATTTTATTACTGATACTAGTCTTTGCGGGGCAGAGCACCAGACTTGATTTTATTACTGATACTAGTCTTTGCAGAGCGGAACACTAGACTTGATTTACTACAGTTTTAGACGTGGTTACGCCCTGGCACCCTTGGAGTGGTTTTTGAGGCATTTTCTACTACTTTAGTCCTGGACAAGGTCTGGGCATGCATATTTCAGACTGGGTCTCTATCTTGATCTCGGACTTACTTCCGGATGACATGTCTTGATATTGAGTTTTAGTATGGGGTCGGGGACCTCCATGGACCTTGCCACACTGGGCCTGGGCTTCGGGCTGTGTGCGTCGGAGGGAAGGGTATACGGTGGAGTACAGGTATACGAACTGATTCCTTCAATGGAACCTGCCTGCTGGGCCCGATTGGCACCGGAGGAGGTACATACAGAGGTTCTATTTCACATCATATTATATCATGCATTGGATTCCACCCTTGTTTGATGTGTGTTCAGTGTATGCTCCGGTAGTATGGGATGCCGGAGGGTTTGCTTTCACTTGATTGTGTTCCTCGGTTGTATGGGCGGCCGTTGGGACTGTAGGTAGACTATATTTACTCATGTTTTTACTTAGAGCTTGTCTTGGCACCCGGTTCTTGAAAGATTAGTGATGTCTAGCCTGTTGAGGCTTTGGTTGTGGGATTTTTGATTATTGAGAGGGCTTTAGAGTCCTATATTATTGAGGCACTTTTGTGTGGCCTTCTGAGTAGAGTGTGAGACTCTGGTTCTATTCTTATGGGAAGACGAGTGGTATCTCTCAGTTATTGTGGTTTAGTTATTTCATCCTAGGGTGGTACTTGTGAGGTGATTCCCTGGTTATTCAATCATGTGATTGGATCGGTGTTATGATTTCCTTATACTTGTTGATTCCATTTTGAGTATGTTAGACCACTCTCCATTTTTTCCTTTTACTTGAGGTTACCGGTATACCGCCATTTTCTCAACTCTCTCTACTTATATTATTGTGCAAGGACTCCAGGTGCGTTCTCCTTTCCTTCACCTGTGATTCTATGTAATTGTATCTCTGTGCTAGCATGTGTTACTTGAAGCTATTGGTTATGGATGATCTGTGCTAGCTCCTTGTGCCTTTCTTATTGCTTCAGTGACTGCTTTCTTGCTATCTGTTACTTACTTCTTTTATATCTTATATGCGCTCAGTTGGCCGATGATACCTACTGAGTACCCATTATTTTGGTGCTCATACTACACTTTTGCACTTTTTGGTACAGATATTAGTTGAGCTTTTGCCGTTGATCACGTTGCAGACTCGTGCATCTTTTGGATCTATGAGACCAGGGTGAGCGCCTGATGATCGGGGGTTGTCTACATCTCATCTATTGTACTGTTTCTCCTTGTAATTTTGGAGGTAATTTATGTTGTGTTTTGTCACTACTAGCACTTGTATTCTATTAGAAGCTTCTGTACTATTGATACCAAGTCTTGGAGTTGGTATAGTTTCATTTATGTATTTATATTCGAGTTTTGCTTCCGTTTTGTATAACTTTACATTCTTCTTCTGCTTATCTCAGCTTGTTGAGCGTATTGGTTAGGTAGTAGCCCATTACTAGCTGTTCCGGGCTATGGGAATTGGTTCGCCTACTGGGGGGTTGTAGGTGCCATCATGACTTGAGAAATCGGGTCGTGACAGCTTCGTATCAGAGCTCTAGGTTCACCGGTGTCATGGTACAGAAGCAAGTGTCTAAATAGAGTCTCGTGGATCGGTACGATGACATCTGTATCCTATCTGCGAGAGGCTACAGGGCATTGTTAGGAAAAGTTTCATCTTCTTGGATCCTCATCGTGCTTTCCAGGCTCTATTAACTTCTAAACTTCAGTTGTTCATTCATTCTGAGATGCCTCATACGAGTGCGTTAGAGGTTGGTGTCGAGGCTTCTGTGCCTATTGATTTAGTGCTTCCATCAATGCCAAGACTCCAGAGTGAGGGTTTACTGCATTAGATAGGGGGTGTGGGGTCAGCCCAAACTCCGATTGGATTTATAGCGACCTCAACGCCTCAGGACACCATAGATATGACTCTGAGTCCTCCGGTGAGTGTTTCAGTACCTGGTTCTGTGAGTGGTGCTTCAGTTATAGTTGAGCTTCTAGTTCTTCAACAGGGTTGTATGTCAGTATTGGAGTACGAGGCAAGATTTTCCCATCAAACTTCATCTAGTATAGTCTATTTTTGGTATGGTGAGCATGGGCACTTTGCTAGGAATTGCCCCAGGATTGTGTATCCCAGACAGCCTGGTTGTTATCATTATGGAGAGATTGGTCACCTTTATAGAGCTTGTCCCCGGCGAGGGCCAGTTAGGCCTTTAATTTTGACTACTCAATCAAGAGTTAGATCCCGTCAACTTGATGCTCTTCTTGGTGGGCCAGAGGTAGAGGTTCCTAATATTATTGCTCCAGGTTAGGATTTTGCTACCTTCGACTTATGTTAGTCCCGCTCGTATTGCGACTCTATCCCTTCTGTCGTGTAATTGCTTATATGTCTACCTGCTACTTGTTTAAGTTGTTTGGCTACCCGAATTGTAGTATCGATATGTTATTTTATTGGTAGTTTATTCTTTAGTAGTGGATGGGGGTAAGTTAGCCTTGAGAGGTGTTTTCCCAGAGTTATAGCTCATGGGTAGTTCTTGTTTGTCTATTTCTAGTTGGGTTATCCCTGTTTCATTTTGATTTTAGACTTGTGGTTGAGTTTCCCTTGTTGAACGGTTCTAGATGGTTGTTGCCTAGGCCGTTATCTAGCGTGGCTAGAGATCCGTGTGATGGTTCGGTGTATTACCGGTAGTTGGGCCAGAGTTGAGATTTTCCCTCAGTTGGGAGATATTGGTTATGCTAGTGTGCATAGATTGGTTTGGTCTCTCGGGTGTCTAGAGTCGACCCTCTTTGTTGATTAGTTTAGGAGGTTGGTAGGTATGTGGGTTGTTCCCATAGTCTCCTACACTTCCTGGTCCATTGGTTGTTTTGTTATATCCCTAGCTCCAGTTGGAACGAATCTTGATCGTAGTTCTTTTGATGAGCTCTGGATGTTGGCATCGTGATTGGGTCTTGACTTTAAGCACTTCCGACTAAGTGTTGATCGTAACCTCGTGGTTGGGTTGTATTTGTAAGCATTTCAGGTGAGTTGGGCATCTGGCCCATTCTTCTCCTGCCTTATTGAATTTGATGTGTAGCTATGAGTAGTAAGGTAATGGCTTCAGGTTCTTATTTGAGAAAGGATTTGTAAGGTTTAATATGTGCTAAGGAAGGATTTTTGTTTAGTTGAAAAAGAAGGGAGATGACACTTTGTTTTTGTTTATGTGTCATCGTATTTGCATGAGGTGGCAATGAAGGTTTGCTTTGGGATTGTGTGTTGGTGATTCGATCCAGCCGTCTACACATTGTCGTGGGTTTCCCATCAATTTGTTTTTGTTTCAGTAGCAGTTGCGGTGTTGGCAACTTGCATTTTCAGGCCTATTTGGCTTGGGTTCTTAAGGGTTCATTGGCAGCATACAGGTTAGACCAAGGCTTTGGTTGGCAGTTTTGAAAGTCAGTGTTCAGAATCATAACTTGGCAGGTTACATCGGATGGTTTATGGCAGTTTCTATTTGGTTGTAGCATCCTAGTGCCGGGAGGCAGTGGGTGCCGGCAACTTAGCTTCTTTACTTCAGTTGTGGATGCATCTATTGGCCTTGGACACCTAGTCCTTGGCTAACCTCTGCAAGAGGCAAGATATTCTAGATTTCAGCAGTGTTCTAGTTAGTATGAGGTTCTTCTACCATGGTTGGATAGACTCAGTGGCGTAAGTTTGAGCTTCAGCAGTGGTGTATGCTTTATGTGGTCAGCTTGTGCGGGTTTAGACTAGCTAGGCTATTTTGAGCTCTGATGATACATAGAGACTGGTAATAGCCATTTGTTTACCCAGGATTTGAAAGCTTGTTTAATTGATTCCTCCGGAGTTGTTGTTTATGTGGGGTTCTAGTGTTGGTTAGACTCGGCCAGTATGGACGAGAAGTTCGTTATGATATATGCTTCGAAGTGGTTGGTTTTTTGCAGAACCAATAGACCGGTTGATTCGAGCCAAAGGAATGAATTGAAAGTATATGCAAAAATTTCTATGGCTAGATGGTAACTTTGAACCCCAGGCACTTTTTTCCTTTGCCTTCGGGGTGTTTGGACTTGATATTCGTGGCACTTTTTTCCTTTGCCTTCGGGGTGTTTGGACTTGATATTCGTGGCATGGTGAACTTCTTATTGAGGTGAAATTCGTAAGACAATTTCACATTCAAAAGGTGTTTGAGTGTTCGGAGTAGCAGTAGTGTTTTATAGAGTTAGGAGCTTGGGTCATGGTTACAGACTTTGTGGTAGGCTTACCACACTTCTTGCAGGATCGTGGTTTTGGTTTGGGTCTTTTGGGCAGGTTGCCCTGGTTTATTCACTTTCAGCTGATTCAGACCTGGCACAGTTCAGTTAGCGAATTTGATGTTAGAAAAAATGTTCGTTCGTTGGTTGGTGGTCAGTCAAGGCAGGTAACTTTAGTTTCAATGATATGCTATGGGTTGTTATCTTGGATGGCAAAGGCTAGTAGCCTATATCTTGGCTTAAAACGCATTTGAATAAAATGGGTGACTTCGTTCATGGTAAAGTATAAGCAGGAACTATGGATCTTCGGTGTGTCAGTTGATGCTTCGAGGGTGGTTTGAGTGTTCAGCTTGTATGCAGCTTCCTTTTTGTGGTGCTAAAGGATTCAGTTCAGAAAAAAAGGGCTTTTGCGGAACAGCGGGTTCATGAGTTAGAGTTTTGGTTTGATGGATTTTCTGGTAAACTTGGTATGGTTTAGAGGATTCGAGTTTTGTTTGTTGATAGCCTTGGTGCTCTGGTTTTGGTGTTATGTAGGTGCTTTTTGGTTAAAATTCTCGAGGTTCAGTTTGGGTTGGCAGATCTTTGGAGGTTGAAATCTAGCTTGGCTAGTAAGAAATTAAGGCTTGGTTGCTTTCTTTGGTTCTGTTGTATTGGGTGTCGTCCGGTCCCGGAGGTTACCTGGGTTGTCTTAGAGAGTAGTGCGGGAGTTGTATCCGCTATTCTTAAATCTCTGGTATTTTCTTCCTTCATGACTTTCGGGGACGAAAGTCTTTTTAGTAGTGGATGATGTAATGACCCTTCCGGTCATTTACACATTTTCTTCTTTCTTGTAGCATTAGAGCTTACTTGTAGCGGCCCAAGTCATTTATGGCTTGTCGGGATCGGGAGCTCTGTGCCCGGGCTGTTTGTTTGGTCTTTATGGCCTCTTCTCGTTTTAGAGCTTCAACTTTGGAAATCGTTGACTTCCGACAACATTCTTGGTAATATCAAAGAATTAAACCAAGGTTCTAGGTCAAAGGAATCCCTTACTCAAAAGTTTGAGTTACAGAAATGCCTCGTGTAACACCTCGCCCGTTTGGAAGGTTTAAAGTAACCCGTGCCTTTGGGGTAAGACTAATAGTGTCTAATATACTAAGAAGGATGTGTTATGAGGTATTGTAATGGCAAAATGGTCGTATGATAAGTTTTGAAGTCACGCAAGTTGCGATACAAAAGTCGGAAAAAGTTATTATATATTCCTTTAAGAAATTCTCTTCAAATTTGGGTTAAATGTTTTGGAATATTTCTCCCTATCTATAAAGATTTAGTGGTCCCCCAATATACCAAATCGAAGGTCTACGAGTCTAGTTTCCAACGCACTAAACATTTTTTCCATACAACTTCAAAATAGAGAGATATTCATGTTTTCGTAAGACCGCACAAGCAGACATGTCAAGGTGGGGCCCACATCCTAAATCGGTTTCGCTTTATAAAAGGTGTTCCATCTTCGTTTTAATTCATAAAAATCACCCAAAAGATTCAGAAAATCAGAATTAAAGTCCATAAATAATCCATGGACTTTGATCCTTTCAATTCGGAAGTTTAACGGAAGTTGCTCTACGTCGCGAGCTCGTCATTTTGGTATAGTTTTCCCCATCGATTTCATGGCGTATCTTCGTGGGTGTTGATGCACAGAGATAGCAGGTGTTTTCTGAGTATTTGGCAGTAGGTATGGAGTTATTTTGGTGAGGTATGGATCTCGTACACTTATCTATTTGTTGGATCAAGATTTTAAGCTTCTAGTTATGAAAAGGTGTTGTTGCCGATATCTTGTAGTAGTTTCTTGTTGATTTTGGATCTGTTTGTTGTTCCTGCAAGGAGGCAGGTTGTTAATGTTGGGATATTGAATATTTTTGTCAAGGAAATCTCTCCCCTATGACCCTCCTTCGTTATTATATGTTCTAGTATTGTTTTATGGATTTCTGAGCCACGAAGTGGTATTTTGGATTTGTGGCTTTGGACAGCCCCTTTATCTTGTTATGTTTGGTTATTGTTGTGGTGTTCTGGTTGTGGTAAGGTGCTTCAGGGATTGGGAAATTGTGCGATTCTTTTTGGGATCGCATACGATAGTGATTGGATTAGACAATGTGAAGTATGCCTTGAAATAGTTCCTCGGGAGCTTGTCACTCCTTTGAGATGTGGTTAACATATTATTGTTGGATTTAGCTGCCATTCTTATTGTTATTGGCCTCATTTTATGTTTTGGAGTTGGCTGGTCGCGAGTGTGAAATTTACACCTTATCAAATGGCTATGGCTCGTTCTGGCAGCCTCGTCGATTCTAGAAATTGTTCCATTACCTTGGTTGGTCAGCCTTCATAGAGACGCCTTTGGGGCTTCAGTTAAAAGTATTCTTTTGTGATTTGGAGCTTCCCGGAACAGTTCGAGTCTGGATGATGCCGTTCCCGCAGCTAGTCATCGGATGACAGGTAGGTTATGGTTTTTCCCTATCTATACTCTGCGTATATAGGCTATAACTACATTAATTAGTATCCTTGGATGGGTTGTTATAGGTTGGTACCCCAGACCTTGTCCGCCTTTCGCCCGTCTATTTCAGACATTGTTTGTAGTATTCTCGTCGTTTTGTATATTACCTTTGTGGTCCTGTGTGGCCTTGTATTGACTCTAGAACATAGATGGTGGGTTATTTGGGGAATATCCGCGAGACCTGGACATAGAGATGATCCTTTTAGGCTGGTTATGTCTGTTGAGTAGCTGTTAGGCCTGTGCAGGGCTGATAGGAGTTGTTGTGAGACGTTGGGATACTTTTATATTTGTGTGCGAGCATATCATCCATGAAAAAGGTTTTCCCCTGCATGTTTTACTACAGTTTTGGCTGCCATCCACTACTGACAGTTTTCCTAAATCTGCATGGCCCTGGGGCCCTTTTTTGGTACTGTTGATGATAGAAAAGGGGATTTTTTGATGTTTTTGCACTGATTTTACTACTGGTACTAGTCCTTGTGGGGCAAAGCACCAGGCTTGATTTTATTACTGATACTAGTCTCTTTGGGGCAGAGCACCAGACTTGATTTTATTACTGATACTAGTCTTTGTAGGGCGGAGCACTAGACTTGATTTACTACAGTTTTAGACCCGGTTACGCCCGGGCACCCTTGGAGGGGATTTTGAGGCATTTTCTACTACTTTAGTACTAGACAGGGTATGGGCATGCATATTTGAGACTGGGTCTCTATCTTGATCCCGGACTTACTTTTGGATGACATATCTTGATATTGAGTTTTAGTATGGGGTCAGGGACCTCCATGGACCTTGCCACTCCGGGCCTGGGCTTCGGGCTGCTTGTGCCGGAGGGAAAGGTATACAGTGGAGTAGAGGTATACGGGCTGAGTCCTTCCATGGAACCTGCCTGATTGGCACTGGAGGAGGTACATACAGAGGTTCTATTTCACATCATATCATATCATGCATTGGATTCCACCCTTGTTTGATGTGTGTTAAGTGTACTCTCCGATAGTATGGGATGCCGGAGGGTTTGCTTTCACTTGATTGTGTTCCTCGGTTGTATGGGTGGCCGTTGGGACTGTAGGAAGACTAGATTTACTCTTGTTTTTACTTAGAGCTTGTCTTGGCACCTGGTTCTTGAAAGATTAGTGATGGCTAGCCTGTTGAGGCTTTGGTTGTGGGATTTTTGATTATTGAGAGGGCTTTAGAGTCCTATATTATTGAGGCACTTTTGTGTGGCCTTCTGAGCAGAGTGTGAGACTCTGGTTCTATTCTTGTGGGAAGCTGAGTGGTATCTCTCAGTTATTGTAGTTTAGTTATTTCATCCTAGGGTGGTACTTGTGAGGTGATTGCCTGGTTATGATATCATGTGATTGGATCGGTGTTATGATTTCGTTATACTTTTTGATTCCATTTTGAGTATGTTAGACTGCTCTCCGCCTTTTCCTTTTACTTGAGGTTACCGGTATACCGCTATTTTCTCAACTCTCTCTACTTACTTATATTATTATGTAAGGACTGCAGGTGCATTCTCCTTTCCTTCACCTGTGATTCTATGTAATTGTATCTCTGTGCTAGCATGTGTTACTTGAAGATATTGGTTATGGATGATCTGTGCTAGCTCCTTGTGCCTTGCTTATTGCTTCAGTGACTGCTTTTTTGCTATCTGTTACTTACTGCTTTTATATCTTATATGCGCTCAGTCAGCCAATGATACCTACTGAGTACCCGTTATTTTGGTGCTCATACTACACTTCTGCACTTTTTGGTGCAGATATTAGCTGAGCTTTCGTTGTTGATCATGTTGGAGACTCGTGCAGCTTTTGGATCTCTGAGACTAGGGTGTGCACCTGACGGTCGGGGCTTGTCTACATATCATCTATTGTACTGTTGCTCCTTGTACTGTCGGAGGTAATTTATGTTGTGTTTTGTTACTACTAGCACTTGTATTCTATTAGAAGCTTCTGTACTATTGATACCAACTCTTGGGGTTGGTGTAGTTTCCTTTATGTTTTTATATTCGAGTTTTGCTTTCGTTTTGTCTACCTTTATATTCTGCTTCTGCTTATCTCAGCTTGTTGAGCATATTGGTTAGGTAGTAGCCTATTACTAGCTGTTCTGGGCTACGGGAATTGGTTCGCCTACTGGGAGGTTGTAGGTGCCATCCTGACTTGAGAAATCGGGTCGTGACAATTGAGGTTTTAGACACTACGTAATCGCATACAAGTGACCCCAGCAATGGAGGCATGATGGATCCGCAAGGGATAGCTCAAGTTTATCTCCTCAACTGAAGAGAAGAGTTGGCATGCCCTTTCAACGGAATGAAGAGCTACTACAAGTCAAGAGATGAAAGATATACACAAAAGGATAAATAACTATGGAATCTACACAATATCATGAATAAGAAAAATTAAAATAAGCAAAAATCAGCAAAATAACATGAAGTAAAAAGCAAGCAACATTGATGGCAAGGAATAAAGAAATGGTAACATCAAAATTATGCAAAATGACAAGAAGACAAGAAGTTGGAAAAAACGAAATCAGTAAAATGACAAGGAATAAACATACGGCAACATCAAATACCAAAGCTTCATTTTCAAGAAGAAGCAATTTCCAACAAGATAATTATGATATGTTATATCCGTGTAAAATTAAGTTTGCCACATGTAAACACGTGTTAGATAAATAGTGTTAGTAATAAATTTAGTCAGTACTTTCATATCCATGTAATATTAAGTCTGTCACGTGTGGACACATGTTAGATTAGTAGATACATGTTAGATAAATAGTATTAGTAGAAAATTGAGTCAGCACATTGAGGTCTATTTAAGACCTTCACTTTGTAAGAAGAAGGGCATTCGGAAACTTAGCCACTCACTTCCATATTGCCCACCTTTTCTCTCTCTATACTCGACCTTTCCTTCTAATCAATAAACATCTTTTGTAAGTACTTTCCCTACTGTTATTTTAATTTGTTTTCAAAATAGAAAACTTTTGTAGTATCTTGTTTGCACCTTTTGTTTAATTTTCTTACTGTTCTTTTGTTTGTTTAATTTTCCTACTGTTGTTTTACTCCTATAAAATGTTTAGCTATGCTATAAATTAAAGTAGCGGTGGCGTCTTCTGAGATTTGATTTTTAGAAGTTTGTCTTGTGGGTTCAGTCTTAATAACTTGAGTAATAGTAGTAGCATTTAATACACTCTATTTATTATCTTCGGTGAGATAACCATCCTACCAATATTTTAATGTTCTCGTAAATCCTGCTATAGTTAATGTAGTAGCTTGTTTATCCGTAATATTTTTCATTCTATATGTCGTTATGGCCATTCCCATTTCATGCATTTTATTATATATTTGATGTTCCGCGAGTCCATCAATATTCCATTCAGCAATTTCGCTTCCAGAATGTGAAGTATGAGATAAAAAATCATTTTCTTCATACTGCATATCCGAAAAAGAGGGTTTCTTATAATAGTTCTTTTTATTAGAGTATCTAGAACTTAACTTGTTGATGTCATTATCAGTTTTTTCAGATATGGTTCTTATGACCTTATCATCTTCAAATTTTAATTCGTCTTTTAATCTTCCATTATTTTTTTCTATAAGATCATCAGGGATTTCAAACTTTTCCTGAAATTTTGGGAATTTATCTTTTGAAAATTCTGGTAACTTAAATATTGGGTGAGTTTCTAACTTCTTATCCTTATCATTATAAGAAGAACTTGGTTTATATTTAAAGGTTGATTTATTATCAGCCTTAAGGATTTGATTGGAGACTACATATAGTAGTTGATTTGTATAATTATTTGGCTGAATTATCCGATTTATATCTTTATTTGTAGGGTCACCTTTAGTATCTAATATATCAAGTTTAAAGGATGTAGAAGTAACCACTCTACCATCTACGGGTAGACTAATTTTTTCTAATGGAGGAATTATAGATTCAACCACTTTAGTTTTAGTATACCATTTATTGACAATCATATTTAATAATTCTTTTTTATCTTCTAATTTTCCAGTATACTCAAACCATTTAAAAAATTCGATATTACATCTTATTCTTTTCATATCGGTGTGCCAATTTTTTCTAAAGGACATCCTTTCCTTTAATAAATATTTTTGGACATACCATTCCCTTTTTATGGCATTCTCTGGATCCATCCAGAGTTTATCTAAATATTCAAAGTCAGGTTCAAATTCTTCTTCCGACCTGATCATGTACAAAGAGACTCTTACTCCTAGCTATTGTTAACATAAAATGCCGAGCAACTCCAGGCTGACTTGGAAGGTCTAATAAAAATTTTATCAAGTAAATCATTGATTTGTTTTTTATAATATTTTATTAGTTCATGGTTCATTTGTATAGGTTTCGCCTTAGTGGGGATGACTATTTCGTCGAATCCCTCGATATATGGTAATTCAACAATATGTCTTTTCCTTTCCCAAAAGGCATTAGGAAAGTCCGAACAGACTTCTTGTTCAATGACATCTTGGAAACTCTTAATTTTGGCTTCTACTCCCGGGGTTTTTAAAGATGATTCAATTCTCTTAATTTTTATTTTATCATTTAAATAGTTTATTTTTTGTGAAAGTAGATTTATTCTAAAGATAGTTTTATCTTTTACAAAGTCACTTTCCTCTTTTGTCATACTATTTAGATAAGGAAACATAATCTCCTTTCCTAACGTAGTGGTATGAATGCCATCTAACATGGTCGTATATGGTTTTATTTGAGTTATAAAAGGGATACCGAAAATTATTTCTTCATGTATATCCTTAGTAATTACAAAATCGAATGGTGGAGCCAATTTGGAGGAAATCAATAGGTATTATTAAAACATTTTCAGATACAGTTTGAAAAATTCTAGGTAGATCAGAATATATCCACCCTACCGGAAAATGTCAAATTGTGTAAATTTTTTATTGCTAGAAGAATTTCCTATATTATCTACTGGTCCTTAAATATTCATGAATTTGAAACGATCAAATATTTGAGTAAGACCATCCGAATCAAAGGTTGGCCACCAACACCCCGAGATAATACAGGAGCATCAAGTTCTTCATCACGAAAAGAGTCCCAACTATCCAAAGAGGAATTAAAAAGGAGGATCGAAGAAGCCTTATAAGGTTTGAACAAGGATACCGAACCAAAACAAATAATGGAGTTATTAGACACTGCGTCCTCGCATACAAGTGACTCCAGCAATGGAGACATGATGGATCTGCAAGGGATAGCTAAATCTTAACTCCTCAACTGAAGATAAGAGCCGGCATGCCCTTTCAACGGAATAAAGAGCTACTACAAGTGAAGAGATGAAAGATCTACACAAAAGGATAAATAACTATGGAATCTACACAATATCATGAATAAGGAAAATTAAAAGAAGCAAAAATCAGCAAAACAACATGAAGTAAAAAGCAAGCAACATTGATGGCAAGGAATAAAGAAATGGCAACATCAAAATTAAGCAAAATGACAAGAAGACAAGAAGTTGGCAAAAACAAAATCAGCAAAATGACAAGGAGTAAAAAGACGGCAACATCAAATACCAAAGCTTCATTTTCAAGAAGAAGCAATTTCTAATAAGATAATTATGATATGTTATATCCGTGTAAAATTAAGTTTACCACGTGTAAATACGTGTTAGATAAATAGTGTTAGTAATAAATTGAACCAGCACTTTCATATCCATGTAATATTAAGTCTTCCATGTGTGGACACATGTTAGATTAGTGGACACATGTTAGATAAATAGTATTAGTAGAAAATTGAGTCAGCACATTGAGGTCTATTTAAGACCTTCACTTTGTAAGAAGAAGGGCATTCAGAAACTTAGCCACTCACTTCCATATTGCCCACATTTTCTCTCTCTGTACTCGACCTTTCCTTCTAATCAATAAACATCTTTTGTAAGTACTTTCCCTACTGTTATTTTAATTTGTTTTCAAAATAGAAAACTTTTGTAGTATCTTGTTTGCACCTTTTGTTTAATTTTCTTACTGTTCTTTTGTTTGTTTAATTTTCCTACTGCTGTTTTACTGCTGTTCTTTGTTAATATTTCCAAATTATATAATAATATTTTAATATTATATCTACGATCCATTCTATGTTAATATGCCCTTTCAACGGAATAAAGAGCTACTACAAGTCAAGAGATGAAAGATCTACACAAAAGGATAAATAACTATGGAATCTACACAATACCAAAGCTTCATTTTCAGAGGGTTTATTTTGCTTGATAGGTGGGTCATTTGGGCCCTCAGATGCTTGATCGAGGTGTTGTGTGAGCTCACAGTTTGGTGAAGTGTTAAATCCTCACTCCTTAGCTCACTTACTCCCGAATTTGTCGTGTCCACCTTCTTGAGAACCAAGGACAGCATGTCCTCTAACTTTGATTGGTCGGGGTTGTTTGTGCCCGGTTGGTAGAGAGAGTCCGCCTTGTTCGGAGGGATATAGGGATTTGAACTCCGTTGATTACGATCACCATCCTTTTCTCTATCACACTAATTTCCATCCCTCTCTTTATCTCTAATACAACCTTGATTCTCCTCCCGTGGGCGATAATACTCGGGGCAAGAACCCGCCGACACAAAGCATAACTTACCATCAACCTCAGTCATAAGCTCCACATCACTCACTTGAATCTCCGGTGTACTCACTGCATTCACCTTCTTAACACCATCTCCCATTACATGCTTGGCCATCAAATCGATTTGAGTCATCATTTTCGCCAAAGCTTCATCTCGCTCCTCATCTTTCTTTCTCATTTCATTTGTTAGGATTCATGATGGAGTTCCCGAAGTTGGCACCTCTGCCTCTCTCATGTGCCAAGCTTGGTTAGTCTTGGTCATTCGATCTAATAGCACTGAGGCAATGTGGAATTCTAAATCCATGAAGGTGCCACCTCCAAGGTTATCAGCCACTGATTTGTTCACGGAGTTTAATGACCGGTAGAAGCTTTGGAGCAACACATTTTTTGACAACTCATGGTTTGGGCACAAGAGAAGCTTCTTCTTGAATCTTAGCCAAACTTCATAAAGAAGCTCGTCCAGGAGATGCCTAAAGTTGGTAATCTCATCTCTTTACTTCATCATTTGAGATGGTGGGAAAAATATCGAGGTAAATGCCTCAACCAACTCGGCCCAAGATATGACATCCAGCAATTCTTCCAACCACGCCATGGCTTCCCCCATCAATGAGAAGGGAAATAGGCGCAATCAGATGGACTCTTGGGAGATATTTTGGAAGATGAACGGTTGGCAAATCTCCACAAAATTTTGAATATGCCAGTTGGCATCCTCATGTGCTGCTCCACCAAATAGGCCCTTCATTTGAATCAAGTGGAGCATGGTGTTTGTCATGTGGAAGACAACATTTCCCACTGTGGAGGGTAGGTGGATTGCACCTATACCCCCTTGCATCACAAGCTCAGCAGCGTTGGCATTGTCGAAGCCACCAATGCTCTCATTATCATCGGCTTCGTCCATACCTAGCCTACTCAATAAACACAAACAACAAAAAATAAAAGAAAACAAATACTCTCAAATTGACTTCAAAACAACAATCAAAAATTAGCTAACACTCAAGTCTCCGGCAACGGCACCATTTTTTATGAACGCTCAAATCATGCTCTCCAATTAGGAGGCCACGGTGATCGTACAGCAAAACCAAATTTGTAAACCCAATGGATGTCGGGGTCATACCCAAGGGACTTTACTTAGCCAACTAGAGATTGTATGAGTTGATTTCAAGGCGAGAGTAATTGTTTAAACAAAAACAAGTAAAAAGATGAGGGGAATTGGGAAAGTTGTCACTACTAACACAATTCAACAAAAAGCAATGAAACTAAAGATTGGTGTACCAAGTGATTTAGAAGACTAGGGATTCATATCCGATGGGGAATTAGCTATAGGATGGGGTAATCATTAATTCACTTCTACTCTCACCTATTGACATGAATGGCGTTGGTTATGGTGTGGAATGCTATCTCTAGATCAACATCCACATTTTTGATAATTTCGATTAGAACATCATCGGTGTGATAAACAATCAACCAACATTAGCTTGGGGAGGTCATCCTATTTATAGCTCGAACCCTTAAATGGGAGATTCCTGTGATTAGAGTTATTCCTTGCCTCCAATCTAGATGGATTCCCAAGTACCCACTAGCAATTTCACATCCACAACTATGAAATTCTCTCTCGAGCAATCACATAGCTAAGTAATGTAAATTAATATTTGCAACCACCAATTTTAGGATTAAAACTTGGTGAAATTACTAGACCCATGTCAAATAAGCAATTATAAAGGCAAATTAACAACACCCACACCCATTAGCTAAGCACCCATCATCAATACACCCCTAGACAAGAGAATTTAGCCACTTATAGTAGGAGAAGAAGAGATACCATCTGGGTAAGTCAAATTCCCATCCCTTATAGCTGAATCTCAAGTTCTAGAATCAAATTAGGCACATAAATTGTTAACCAAGAGATTTGGATTGAAACCCTCTTCTCAATGGAGGTGGAAAATTGTTTACAAAGCAAAAACTATTCTCCAAGAATCAGGTCTCAAGTATTGTATATACAAATTGAGACTAAAATGGAATTTTATATGTTCCCAAGTCGTCATATAAAATTAGGACAAGTTTGCCCTTTGGGAGGTGTGCGATGCGACGTGCGGTTCGCACATCGCGATGTGTGCATTGCACACGTGCTTCAACTCGACTAGTGACTTCACCTGAAATTATGGGCTTCATGTAAAGGTGGTGCATTTCACACCACGGGATATGCGCGTCTCACAGCGGCCTCACTCCTTTGCAGAATCACCATCAACTTTGGTAGCTTCATGCGGAGGAGGTGTGAACCACACCTCGGCTTGTGCGTCTCGCACAGCCAGCGCATCCCATGGCAGATTTTTCAGCCTTTCTCAACTCTTCACACTTAGCTCCTTTTTGGCTCTTTTTGGGTCCATATACTTGTTTTTCATCTTTTGTCAAGAGTACCTGCATAGACATCAATAAAGGCCATAAGAACCTCTAAATTAACTCAAAACATAGCAATAATTCATGGTTATAGGCTTAATAAGTTGGTATATTACTGACTTATCAGTGCCCACCTCCGGATCTCTAATGGCTAAAGCTCGAACCCTCTAATCTAGCCCTCTTGTTCTCTCTTGCCATTTCCCTCAACTTGTCTCCCTCAATCTGATGAGCATGAGTCATAAGTCTGGAAATATTCATGTCACCCAAAAGCATAGCAGACATGTACTCCTTATTCACTAAATCTGACACTTCATAAATGAACTTACTTATTTGATCTTGCGGATCAGCCAGCATAGAAGGAGAATACCTAGAAAGGTGAGTGAACCTCAACCCATACTCCTGAATCGACATAGATCCCTGTCTCAAATTCATGAAATCTACAGCCTTAGCTTGCCTCAACTCGCTAGGCAAGGACCAATCAAGAAAAGCCCTCTCAAAGCACTCCAAAGTAATAGGGACCACATCCCTAGCCCTAGCATCCTTCCACTGAGTGTACCAAATATGATCCACATCCTTGAGCTGATAGGAAGCAAGCTCAACACCATTAATATCAATAACCTGCATCACATCTAAGACCTTCTTCACCTCATCCATGAAATTTTGTGGATCCTCACCAACTTTTGAACCCCAGATCTCAGGCAGGTTCATGCGAATGAACTCTTGAACTCAAGCCGCAATTTCTTGACCATAGGGGTGGACGGGGATAGGAGCCTGTTGATTTGCCTGAGCATCCATAGTATGAGCTAGCATATGAATAGCATTCCTAAACTCCACATTTGTGACCTTATGGTATAGAATTGGAGGGTCAATATTTCGAGCAACTCTATGAGGCATGGCACGGCTAAGAGGCATAATGTAAAATGCATAAAGGATGGATTAGAGGAGTAATAGAGTTAAAATCTATCGCATGATATCAATCATGAAAGAAGTGAAGTTTTTCCTTAGACACCTCATAGCTTCCCTCTCATAAGTGGCGCGCTTCACACATATGAAGGAGATTCTACTCAATGTGGCTTTCAGATACCTTAGGACTCTTGAACCTGATGCACTGATACCAAGTTTGTCATGCCCTGAGGCTACCCCCCGAATGTAACACGGAACCGGGATATGAATTCCCCAAGTTAACCCTTGGTCATAGCATAACTAAAGCATACACAATGAATGATAGCGGAAGCAAACATAATGAATATAGGCAACCATAACTGTATAAGGACAAGGTCTAAGAAATACCAAATCCAGAATATACGATACAACCATATAACTATGTCTGAAGCCTCTAAACTGACATAAGGAGTTACTAGGACAAGACCCTAGCTAACTCAAGAATCCAAAATAAAGACATAAAAGTGACTAGCATAGCTATGTCCCTCGAATGATGAGGACTCACCAAGGTAATTTGGATAACTGGCAACGCCTAGCCACGAGCCTGAGGAATGGAGCCTGAATCTGCATCATAAATAGAATGCAGCATGAGATATGCATCAGTACTATAGGATGTACTGAATATGTTAAACATGCATAAATATGGTAAAAACGTGCTTAAAACATAGTTAAAACTCAGTTTATGCAAAATATGAGAAATCATAAGTAATATCATACTTTAAGCATAATGTAAGAAATAGCAAAGCATAAGGATTAAAAACTCATACAGAAGTTTCTATTAACCGACATAAACCATGATGAGCTACATGGAGTCCAGTGTCATACACCCACACCAAAAAAGGTTGTTTTAACCGGCCAAGGTTAGAACCTTATCATAATAGGATCCTGTCATAAGCCACAGAGGGTAACCTATGGTGGAAACGTACTTTTGGACTTGGGTTATCTAGAACCCTCATCACTCATTGCTAAATACTACTCCCAAAATATACATATAGCTCATAACATACTTGTGACATATCTAATGCCAAAATTCTATTTGAAAAGCATAAGGACATATCTAATATCATGAAAATTCAAATCATAGGCCTTAAATCTTAGCATAGCCAAAATTTACTTTTCTTTCTAAATTCATGTCACGACCCAATTTCTCGGTCATGATGGCACCTATAACCCCCGGTAGGCGAACCAATCCCCATAGCCCAGAACAGTTAGTAATGGGCTACAATCTAGCACATAAGGGAACCAGACAAATAAAATAGATAACAGGGATATAAATATATACATATGCGGAAACTAAACCAAACCCCAAGACCTGGTATCATAGTATAGAGCCAAACTACATACATGGAGTGCAAATAAACCAAAACTATATATACAGATGTCTCTGAATGGTAATAGAGTACATGAAGCAAAAGATAAACTAAAGCTAAGCTTCGATCGCCAAGAGCTCACCCTCAGCCTGAAGTAGTCCTCAATAGATCTCCAAGCACGAATCACAGCGACCTAACGGCGATGGCCCACGCTAGGATCTGCACCCAAAGATGCAGGGGGTAGGGGTGAGCACCAAATGCGAAGCATAAGGTACCAAGTAGGTATCATAGGCCGAATGGGCACATATAAGATAAAAGCGTAGTAATAGACAGAGTAGAAGCAAGTAGTCACAGAAATCAACGAAAGGTACACAGGAACTAGCCCAGAGGGAAATCAACAGAACCACATATGAGGCTAGTAAGCAGAATATACACACCATAGGCACAGGTAAAAGTAAGAAATAACGCACCTGGGGTCCTTCCAATAATAGTGTATACAAAATAAGTTTACGAAATAGACGATATACCGGTAACCTCAAGAGTAGAAAAAAGAGAGAAAGAGTAATAATAGGAATGCTCAGAGACATGGATCAAACTCAACTATTCATACCAATCTCATACTTATCTATAATAGAGAACAATTCTGTAAGTAAATAGCAGAAGTCTACCTACAGTTCCCCGGCCACCCATACAACCGAGGAACACAAACAAGTGAAAACAAACCCTCCGGCATCCCATACTACCGGAGCGTACAATCAACAAACAACAAACAAGGGTGGAGCCTCAAACAATGAATGATATGATGCATGAAGATCTCAGTAAATGGTATCTCTGTATGTACCTCCTCCGGCGCCGATCCGGCCCAGCAGGTAGGTTCCATGGAAGGATACTGCCCGTATACCTCTAATCCACCGTATACCCCTTCTCCGGCACACGCAGCCCGTAGCCCCTGGCCCGGATGGCAAGGTCCATGGAGGTCCCAGACCCCATATAAAACTCCGTATCACAACATGTCATCCGGAAGCAAGTCCGGGATCAAGATAGAGACCCAGTCTCGAATATGCAATGCCCAGACCCTGTACAGGACAAAAGTAGTAGGAAAATATCTCAAAAAAACCCCTCCAAGGGTGCTCGGGCATAACCGGGTCTAAACAGTAAAAAGTCATCTCAGGTGCTCGGTCCGACCGAGGCTAAAAATCATTTCAAGCAGCAAGAAAGCTCAACTAGCACCCCGGCCCTGCCGAGTCTAGCGTAGTAATAAAACTGATGTTTTAAAACATAATTTTACTTCCTTTTACCCAGGAATATTCACAAGTTAAATCAAACCATTTCCAAATTATTTCCATCAAAAACGGGCCTCCCTGGCCATGAAAGGTTTAGAAAATGGTTTCAATAGGCCCGAAGCCAAAACTATAGTAAAACATGGATAAAACCTCTTTATATGCATGGAAATGGTATGAACACACACAATAGCTGCCCAGCAGCTCACAATCAACCTATCGACCCTGCACAGGCCCACAGCTACTCAGCAAGCATAACCAGCCTAGAAGGATATTTCTATGCCCGGGACTCGCGGACATTCCCAAAATCCCACCTTCTATGTTCCATAGTCAATAAGGCCTCACAGGACCACAAGGGTAAATAAAATATATCGGCAAATACTACAAGCAACAGAGGAACAAAAGTAGGCGGACATGAATAAAGCGGTCGAGGTCAGTGGTACCAACCTAATAAACCAACCCAAGGATGCCCATTAATACAATTTTATTCTATATATGAGGAGTCTAGGGAAAGTAAACCGCAACCTACCTGTCGTTCGATGACAAGCTTGAACCTCTCCGAGAAAGCTCCGAAATGAAATCGAACTCAAAATAGGCTTGAATAACTTGACGTAGATAATCGATTTTCTTTTCGGTGATCCAATAAATTATCAAGATCTTGCTTATTGGAACCAACCTTTAACGTGACAAAAGAATGATATACAGTGAAGTTTTGCACCGAAATTGCGTACCCAAGAAGTATAATGTAAGTTAGGCAGCAATTGCCTTTGCAATTTGCTCCAAATGATTTAAGCTTGGCAGCAATTGCCTACCACATCAGTTGGCTTCCACGTGGGGGGGGGGGGGTGTCAACACCACACCTCCCCTTATCTAATTAATGATAGGTGGATCCCCGCTACGTACGTACTCGGGTATTGAATAAATTCGTGGTAAAATAAATATAATTTTTGAATATACCATAATCATTAGAAAATTATTTCGAATAAAACCTACTATATTATAATAATAAATTTCAACACCACTAAATTTACTATCTCCGTTAAAATATTATAATGTATAAAAACTTTATAAAATAAATACATATACAATTATATCGTAACAAAAATATTTTTCATAAACCTTTAAAATATTTTGGAAAGGTAATAATAATATAATTTTTACCAAATTCAACTTTTAAATAAAATATTTTCAATTACACGCGCGATGCTAATAAAATTCTTAAGCTTAGGCTCGTAATTCACCAACGCACGATTTTGATACTCAAGAATTCTCTCAGGATCCTCCCTTATGTTTTATCACTGTTTCGGAACTGAAATGGCATTTTAAAACGTGAAGTTGAGGCTTAAATCGAGTTTAACCCGACCCGGTTCGCGACCTGTTTCGCAACCCGTTTTCTGCCAGACAGTCCGCGTTAAAACAGTCATAACTTTTTACTCCGAGATCAGTTGGATGTGAGGTTTTGTGCGTTGGAAACTAGACTTGTAGACGTTCGATTTGGTATTTCGGGGGACTTCTAACACTTTATATATTGAGAGAAAAGCCCTGAGACATTTTACCCAAAGTTCAGGAAATTTATTAAAGATCTTACGATTACTTTTTCCGACTTGCTTGACTTCAAAGCTTATAATGCGGCCAAACAAATGGACCCGACACCGAAATACCGGTCCTGACGAGCCTTAAGTGACTTGGGTCCGCTACAACAAGCTCTAACAGCACAAGGAAAATGTGTATGTGGAAATGACCGAAAGGGTCATTACATCATCCACTACTAAAAAGGACTTTCGTCCTCGAAAGTCAAGGTCAAGGGGGTACCTGAAGGCTCAAACAGCTGCGGATACTGGGCCCGCATATCTCTCTTGGTCTCCCAGGTAGCCTCCTCGACTGGAAGGTGCCTCCACTGAACCTTAACAACCGGGATCTCTCGAGACCTCAATCTCCTGACATCTCTAGCCAAAATAGTTGTCGTCTCCTCAACAAAGGCTAAATCCTCACCCAACTGAACTGAATCCCACTGCAACACATGAGACTCATCTGGGACGTACCGACGTAACATCGAAATATGAAATACAGGATATATAGCTGAAAACATCGGAGGCAAGGCTAGCTGATAGGCAACGCTACCAACCCTCTGCAGAATCTCGAACGGCCCAATGTACCTAGGGCTAAGCTTGCCCCGCCTACCAAATCTCATCAAGCCCTTCATGGGCGATACACGGAGAAACACCAAGTCACCGACACTAAACTCCAAGGCACGAAACCGACGATCAGCATAACTCTTCTGCCTGCTCTGAGCTGCCCGAAGTCTGTCCTGAATCACTCGGACTCGGTCTAAGGAATCTCGAAGCAAATCTGTGCTCTGTGGCCCAGCACTAAAACCATCAAACCAACCTACCGGTGATCTGCAACGCCTGCCATACAAAGCCTCAAAAGGTGCCATGTCGATACTCGAATAGAAGCTGTTATTATAAGCAAACTCTATCAAGGGAACAAACTGATCCCAAGAACCTCCAAAGTCAAGAACACAGGCCCGAAGTATGTCCTCCAGGACCTGAATGGTCCTCTCGGACTGGTCATCTGTCTGAGGGTGGAAAGCAGTACTAAGATGAACCTCTGTACCCAAATCTCGCTGAATAGCCCTCCAAAACTGAGATGTAAACTGGGTGCCGCGGTCTGAAATAATAGAAGCTGGGACCCCGTGCAATCGAACAATCTCACGAAGGTAGATCTGAGCTAACCTCTCTGCGCCATAAGAAGTCTGAACCGGCAAGAAATGTGCTGACTTAGTCAGCCTATCAACAATCACCCATATGGAATCAAACCCATGAGAGGTACGAGGCAAACCAATAACAAAGTCTATAGTAATCCCTTCCCACTTCCACTCAGGAATGGGAAGTCGTAGCATCAAACCACCAGGTCTCATGTGCTCGAACTTAACCTGCTGACAGTTCAAGCACCGAGATACAAACTCCGCTATATCCCGCTTCATACCACTCCACCAGTAAAGCTGTCTCAAGTCCCTATACATCTTTGCTGTGCCAGGGTGAATGGAGTATCTAGTACAATGTGCCTCATGAAGTATCAACTGAATCAAATCACTAATCCTCGGAACACAAAGGTGACTATCAAACCTCAGAACCCCATCTGAATTTAGAGTAGCCTGACTGGTCTCACCCTGAACAACCCGGTCACGAAGGCCACACAATTGCTGATCCTCAAACTGACGGCTCTGAATCTGATCAATCAAAGTAGAACGAACCTCAACACTGGCGAGAACTCTGCTAGGATCCGATAAGTCAAGCCTAACAAAACGGTTAGCCAAGGACTGGATGTCCCAAGCCAACGGTCGCTCTG
The DNA here is from genome assembly GCA_003996215.1 of Jaltomata sinuosa. Taxonomy (NCBI): domain Eukaryota; kingdom Viridiplantae; phylum Streptophyta; class Magnoliopsida; order Solanales; family Solanaceae; genus Jaltomata; species Jaltomata sinuosa. Next base: position 51,448 of record QJPP01007364.1, read on the forward strand.
AAACTGAAAGAGAAGCTAGGATACCTATACTCACTGCCTTCCGGCTCAAGGCATCCGCTACCACGTTTGCCTTGCCCGAATGATACAGAATAGTGAAGTCATAGTCCTTCAGTAACTCGACCCATCTCCTCTGTCTCGAGTTCAACTCCCGCTGACTCGTGATATACTGAAGACTACAGTGATCGGTGAAGATATCACAGTAAAGAGGACATCCCAAATAAGTAATGGGACTTTGCTTCTGATTGAAACCAGTAACCTGCTTCACAATATTCACATTGTCCTGGAGTGCATTAGGTTCCATCATGAAGTGACTCTTGTTCTTATTGATAAGTTGCCCCGAAGTCTGTTCATAAAGGGTCAAAGTCTTCATGATAAGCTGTAGTGTTTCCTTTCTGCCGGAGGAGAAAATAATAATATCATCCGCAAAGCTCAAATGATTAATCTGAGGACCTCTTTTCTGCATATAAAACCCGTGGTAGAGATGATAATTGTGAAGACTATTCAGCATCCGAGATAATACCTCTGCGCCTAAAATAAATAGGGCAGGAGCAAGTGGATCACCCTGCTTGAGTCCTCTGGTAGAGTGGAAAAAACCATGTCTAGACCCATTAACAATGAAGGAGTACCAGTTGTTTGCCATAGTTCGCCAGATCATATCAATGATGGACTCACCAAAACCCATTCTTCTCAGAACTAGACATGTGTAGGACCAAGAAACTCTATCGTACGCTTTAGCCATGTCTAACTTGATACATTTTCACCGTCAATAGGCTTCTTGATACCATGAATGATCTCCTGAGCTAACATGATGTTTTCAGAGATACTTCTTCCTTTTACAAAACCAGACTGGTTGGGTGAAATAAGGCCGGGAAGAATAGGAGCAAGTCTGAGGCAAATAAGTTTTGAGATAATTTTGTTAGTGAAGTTGCTGAGGCTAATGGTTCTATAGTCTGAAAGCGTACTCGGATGGTCTACTTTTGGGAGTAAAACCAAACAAGCATGTGAAAAGAACTTAGGCATAGCATGACCACAGAAGAAAGAATGAACCACAGCTAGTAAATCATCCGCAATAATCTCCCAGCAAGCTTGAAAAAAAATTCCGTTCATACCATCCAGACCAGCAGCGGAATTTGGATTCATGGAGAAAATAACTTGTTTCAATTCTTCAAGGCTAGGCAGAGCTTGAAGACTATCATTCTGATCATCTGTAACCATTCTGGGGATGTAGTTCAAAATATTCTCAGGAATGTAAGCCTCTTCACCAGTAAAGATTTTCTTAAAATGATCACAAGCAGCTCTGGCAATCGGCTCATCACCCTGAATATACCCCCCATTTTCATCTGTAACCTTGTGAATAAATAACCTTCTTCTTCTACCTCTAATCAAAGCATGGACATACTTAGTATTGGCATCCCCATCCTTAAACCATTGGAGTTGAGTTTTTTGCTTGAGAATAGCTTCTTCTAGCTTCAGAAATCGTATGTATTCGGCATTAAGAGCATGCAGATTCATTCTATTCTCCTCATTATTCGTAACTATGAGATTATCTTCCGCAACTTTAACAAGTTCTTCATACTCTTTGACCTTAGCAAAAATATCACCAAATTGACTTCTCGACCATTTACTAAGGGTGGAAGAAAGTCTTTTCATCTTCTGGTGGAGAGACCACATAGGATTCCCTGTCATCTCTTTGTCCCAACAAGACTTCACAGTATCAAGAAAGGTGGGATTATCCACCCAACAATTCAAGAATTTAAAATATTTTATAGCCGTATCTTGTCTAGCATTCATTTCTAGTAGCAGGGGGTTGTGATCAGATCCAGTAGAAGGAAGATGAGTAACAGAAGTGTGAGGCATTGTAGATAACCAACTGTCGGACACCATAGCTCTATCAAGTCATTTCCAGATTCTAGCATTCATATCCCGCTGATTACACCATGTGAAGTCCGAACCATGATACCCCAAATCCGTGAGCCCACAAGCTTCAATAACCCCAATAAACTCAAAACTTTTCTGCATGTTGTAAGGAAGACCTCCAATCTTCTCCTCGGTAGAAGTAATAATATTAAAGTCACCAACCGTACACCAAGGAAGACTAGAAGTAGCATGATGAAGTAGTCTATCCCAAAGCGGCCTTCTGAGAATATCTTTGCATTTTGCATAAACAAATGTCATGAGAAAAGTGGTTGGATGCTCAACATGAATAATCTCACAAGTGATCTATTGGTCGTCCATATCAATAACTCTACAATCGACTTCTTGAGTCCAGAAGATCCAAATCTTACCATTAGGATTGCAAACAGCTTTATCCATAGCAAGGTACAGTCTGAAACTCTGAAGATGAGCATTACTGGAAAAAGGTTCAAGGATGGAAATAATGGAAGTTTGGTGAATATGTTTGAGTGACTTTAACCTGTCTGTGACACCTTTGGTATTAATACCTCTAGCATTCCAAATGATTGTTGGACCCCGGTGCTTCCTTATCTTTTGTGACCCCTTATGTGGCTTGTATGTTCGAGATTCATCCTGAAATGCTTTTAGAACCCTTTTATGTTTCTACTCCTGTTGGTGAGTCAGTTCTAGCCGAAAGAGTCTATCGAAATTGCCTTATCTCAGTCTTTCATAGGGTCACTTCAGCAGATCTAGTAGAGTTGGAGAGGACTGATTTTGATGTTATTCTTAGTATAGACTGGTTGTATGCATGTTATGCCTCAGTTGATTGTCGCACTCGTGTGGTTAGTTTCAAGTTTCCTAATGAACCTGTCCTAAAATGGCAAGGTAGTTTCTCTTCTTCAAAGGGTTGTTTCATATCTTATCCTAAGGCTAGGAAGATGATTACTAAAGGCTATGTCTATTATATAGTTTGAGTTATGGACACGGAGTCTGAGACCTTGACTATTTAGTCTGTTCCTTTTGTGAATGAATTCCCAGAAGTGTTTCCGATGATTTGCCTGAAGTCCCTCCCGAACTGGAAATTTACTTTGGGGTAGATCTTCTTCCGGATATGAATTCTATCTTTATTCCTCCCTATAGAATTGCCCCCATGGAACTCAAGGAGCTGAAAGATTAGTTGAAGGATCTCCTTGATAAAGGTTTCATCAGGCCTAGTATTTCTCCTTGGAGTGCCCCAGTTTTGTTTGTTCGGAAGAAAGATGGATCCCTTAGAATGTGTATTGATTACCGCCAATTGAACAAGGTCACAATCAAGAATAAGTATCTCATTCCTAGGATTGATGACTTGTTCGATCAGCTTCAGGGTGCCTGTTTCTTCTCAAAAATTGACCTTAGGTCCGGTTATCATCAGCTTTGAGTTCGGAAATGTGATATACCGAAGATAGCCTTCAGGACTTGGTATGGTCATTATGAGTTTGTTGTTATGTCTTTTGGTCTAACAAATGCTCCTGCAGCTTTTATGGATTTGATGAACCATGTGTTCAAACAGTATTTGGATATGTTTGTGATTGTTTCATTGATGATATCCTCATCTACTCTCGGAGTGAAGAGGAGCATGCGGATCACTTGAGGGTTGTGTTTCAAACTCTCAAGGATAGACAGTTGTTTTCTAAGTTTAGCAAGTGCAAGTTTTGGATGCAGTCTATTGCTTTTCTGGGTCATGTTGTGACTAGTGAGGGTATCCGAGTTGATTCTCAGAAGATAGAGGCATTAAAGAACTGGCCTAGACCTACTTCTCCATCTGATATTAGAAGCTTCCTGGGTTTGGCTGGTTACTATAGGAGGTTTGTGGAAGGGTTTTCTTCCCTTTCTTCCCTTTTAACCTGATTCACTCAGAAAAAGGTTAAGTTTCAGTGGTCTGACTCTTGTGAGAAGAGCTTTCAGGAATTGAAGACTAGATTGACCACCGCTCCAGTGTTAGCTCTACCCGAGAGCTTAGATGATTTTGTTGTGTATTTTGATGCTTCTAGGATTGTTTTGGGTTGCGTTTTGATGCAGCGTGGTAAGGTGATTGCATATGCTTCTAGACAACTTAAGGCTCATGAGAAGAACTATCCTACTCATGATCTTGAGTTAGGAGTCGTGGTCTTTGCTTTGAAGATTTGGAGACATTACTTGTATGGTGTGCATGTGGATGTATTCACCGATCATAAGAGTCTTCAATATGTGTTCACTCAAAAGGAATTCAATTTGCGACAAAGGAGATGGCTTGAGCTCCTTATGGATTATTATATGAGTGTGCTTTACCATCCGGGTAAGGCCAATGTTGTGGCAGATGCTTTGAGTAGGTTGTCCATGGGAAGTTTAACTTCTATTGAAGATGGAAAGAAGGAATTGGTTAAAGAAGTTCATAGGCTTTCTCGGTTGGGAGTTCCCCTTATGGACTCGATCGAAGGTTGTATGATTGTGACTAATGGTGCCGAATCATCCTTGGTGGCTGAGGTGAAAACCAAGCAGGACCAAGATCCCGTTCTACTTCAGCTTAAGGGTGCAGTTCATTAGAAAAGGGTCGAGGTTTTCTCCCAAGGGGGAGATGGTGTGCTTCATTATCAGGGTCGCTTATGTGTGCCAGACATTGATGGGTTGAGACAGCAGCATTTGTCCGAGGCCCACAGTACTAGATACTCCATTCATCCGGGTGCCACTAAGATGTACCGTGATCTACGGAAAGTCTTTTGGTGGAGTGGTATGAAAAAAGACAGCCGGATTTGTGGCTAAGTGTCCCAACTATCAGCAGGTAAAGGTGGAACATCAAAGGCCAGGTGGTATAATCCAAGATATTGACCTTCCCACTTGGAAATGGGAAGCAATCAATATGTACTTTATTACTGAGTTGCCTCGTACTCGAAGGCAACATGACTCCATTTGGGTGATAGTCGATCGGATGACCAAGTCATCCCATTTCTTGGCTGTTAAGACTACGGATTTAGCGGATGATTATGCCAGTCTCTACATTCGGGAGATAGTCTAATTGCATGGTATTACTTTGTCTATCATTTATGATAGAGGCCCTCAGTTTAAATCTCAATTTTGGAAGTCATTTCAGAAAGGTCTTGGTACCAAGGTAAAGCTTAGCACAACTTTTCATCCTCAGACAGACGGCCAGGCAGAGCATACTATTCAGACCTTGAAGGATATGTTGAGAGCTTGTGTGATCGATTTCAAATCTAATTGGGATGATCACTTACCTCTTATCGAGTTTGCCTACAACAACAGCTTTCACTCTAGCATCCATATGGCTCCATATGAGGCACTTTATGGCCGGAGGTGTAGATCTCCTATTGGTTGGTTAGAGGTTGGTAAGGCAGCCTTGATTGGTCCAGATTCTGTGCATGAGACCATAGAGAAAGTTCATCTTATTCGGGAGAGGTTGAAGACCGATCAGAGTCGACAAAAAATCTTATGCGGATGTGAGGAGAAGAGAGTTGGAATTTGAGGTGGATGATTGGGTTTTTCTTAAGGTGTCACCCATGAAAGGTGTGATGAGGTTTGGCAAGAAAGGAAAGCTCAGTCCTCATTTTGTAGGTCCTTATTGGATTTCGAAGAGAGTTGGTAGTGTTGCTTATGAGTTGGAGTTGCCAACGGAACTGGAAGGGATTCATCCAGTTTTCCATGTTTCCTTGTCAAAGAAGTGTGTTGGTGACCCAAGCTTGATAGTACCTTTGGAGGACGTGGGTGTGAAGGATAGTCCCACATATGAGGAGGTTCCCGTGGAGATCCTTGATCGTCAGATTCGGAGGTTGAGAAAAAAAGAAGTCGCTTCGACAAAAGTCCTTAGGAGGAATCAACTTGTAGAAGGTGCTACTTGGGAAGCGAAAGAGGCCATGAAGGCCAAATATCCTCATCTCTTTCCTTCAGATTCAGTTCCAGCTTGAGATACTAGTTTTCTCCTTAGTATGTCCCTCCGATTCTATTCCATTAGTTCCTCTCATGATTTTAGCATGCACCCATGTTTTATGAAGTTAGTTTATCATGTTTTCAAGTTGAAAAGCTCAAATTTTATGTTTCCTCTATGATTTCCATGTTTTGATGTTTGGTTGGGCTGTTTTCTCCTCAGTTTTCCTTGTTCACTCTTCATTCGAGGATGAATGATTCCAAGGGGGAGATATTGTAACACCTCGGACACGTATCCAGCCATCTAAGTTAAAACTTTAGAAAATTTCATGATTTCAGGAATTACGGGTCCAAACCACTGACCGTGGATTGAACCACAAATCGTGGAATGGATCTGTGGTTTGTCCCTGCAGGTCAGCCTCTGGTATGAAAACCACGAGTGGGTTCTACGGACCGTAGTTCATTCTATGAGTTGTAGTTCCACTCGTGCAACTTGACCTGTGGACTGGCCTGTGTTCCCAGGAACCATGAGTCAAACGATGACTCGTAATTTAAATGACGTGTCCGTCTTGTCGACTCGTGGAATGTCTTCTGAGGAATGACATTTTCCCCTAAGTTTCTCCAGGAACCACGAGTCAAGTTCACGACTCGTCATTTGAATGACGGACCGTAATCTTGAGTCGTGGTTTGACAAAGAGCCAGCTGAAACCCCAAATGACGACTCCTAATGACGATCCATCATTCATTCTACAGGTCCATCCTGTTGACCCGTAGAAATAGATCTGCAGCATGATTTTCTTAGCCTGATTCTACGAATCAGAATCATGATCCGTGAACCAAATGATGACTCGTAGACCAAGTCGTGATCACAGAAGTTGACTGTTTTTCCAGCTTTTTCCCAATTAATTCTCAGGGGTATTTTAGTCATTTTCCACCATTTTAACTACTAAGTGAAGTCGTTTTGACTATTTCAAGTAGGGTTTTCACCCATATTATCTTAAGTCCCTCCTAAGTTCCTCATTCTTCACCCAAAGGAGAAACGTTCCTCTCAAGCTTCAAGTCTCCAAGCTCTAAGTCAAGTCTCCTAGTCTTTTCCATTGAAGTGGGTTATCTTCACCCAAGGTATGTGAGTCTTAAACAATGGGTTCCTTTCACCCTTGTGCCCAAAATCCCCAATCCTTATGTTGAATTATGAACTTATGAAATTAGGGTTTTGATCTAAAATTGAGCAAAGTTTGTGAAATCGGTTTCTATGCTAAATTCATGACTTCTTACTGATTATTCATGGTTTGATTATGATTCCTTCATTTGATTTTGAAATCCCAAGCATGAAGGTTGATTTCTTGAATGAACCCATGAAATTTCATGGTTTCAAGAGAAAGTTTGCATGATTAGATATTATGGCCTTTATGTACTTATGAAAATGCATGCCTATTTCCTCACGTATGAATTTAGAAAGAAAAGCATGTTTTGAACTATGGCTATGCTAAGTCTATATATGTATGAATTTGAATTGCATGGCATCAGATATGTCTTATTGCTTTTCAAACATTTTTGACATCAGATATGTCACAAGTTATGAACAGCTTTGACATCAGATAGGTCATTGGTTATAAACAGCTTTGACATCAGATATGTCATTAATATTATATGAGCTATATGTATATTTTGGGAGTAGTATTTAGTACTGAGTTGGACTAGGTGAGAGTACCCTTAGTCCCAAAACTACGTGCCCTCGTAGGTATTCAGTCCCCTCTATTGGGCATCAGTATTTAGTGATCACGCCACAGTAATGCCTTTATACCCTGGCAAGGTATATTGAGTTCTCTCGATGGGGCGGATACATCAAATTCTATGTAGATCACATGGTCTATGTTGGTTAGAGAACCTCCCACAGAAAATAGTTTATGCTTTTAAAACTTGCATTTGACTCTTATTCAGATTTCAGACTTATTACTTATGATTATGTTTCAGCTTATAGTAAGTTTAGAGTCATTGCGCTCAGTTTTATCTTTAAAGGCATGATTTCAGTTATTTAAATTTACTTAGCATGTTTTCATCATGTTCATGCATTGCTCACACACTTAGTACATTCCATAGTACTAACGCATATTGCGCTGTATCTTTTTATGATACAGGTTCAGGCACCCCTTCCCAGCTTCGTGGCTAGAGTTCCTGGCCACTCACGATCAGCTTTGGTGAGTCCTCATAGTTTGAGGACTAGACTTTATTATAGTTTTTCTATGCTTCCTTTCCATCCAGATTGTTGTTGAGTTAGTTGGGGTATTGTCCCATCAACTCCTTATGTTAGTTGTAGAGGCTTTTCAGAAATAGTGTTGTTGGGTTCCTTTGAATGATTGTACCTCTTGATTCGACTTTATATTTATGATATTCTTAGTCTTTATCTATGATTGCTTCCGCTTATCTTTTGTTATGCTTGAGAATGCTATGACCAAGGGTTAGCTTGGGATCCTTGTGGTCCCAAGTCCCGTGTTACATCTAGGGGGTAACCTCGGGAGGTGACACCTTTTCCATCAGGTTGGTTTTTAGTTAGCATTGTGTGTTGATTGTATCCTCTAGGATTATGGGGGTCCAGTTGGATTCATTGTTTGTTGTTTGTACCTTCTGGGTTTATAGAGGGTCCAGTTAGGTTTATTTATTATCATTTGTGTTTCTCTGAGTTATTTACCTTATGCTTCTCGAGTTATTTTAGTTAGATTTCTACCTAACGCTTCCTTTCAAGTTATTTACTTACATTTTCTTGGTTTTCTAGTTGCGGCATGTTACTCTATTCCTCGCCCTTTTTCTTCCCCTTTTAGCATATATTCATATTTTATTATACTTGTATCTTATCTAAGCTCAGTCATCTTATGATGCCTATTAGGTACCGCGTGTTTTGGTACTCATGCTACACTTTTGCATCTTTTCTTGATCAAAATCTTAGTGTGATTCATCACTATTGATGTTGTCCTTGAGAGGAGTTGTTGGTCGAAGATATAGGGTGAGCTCTTGGTGACCAGAGTAGATCTTTCTCCTTCTATTTTGGAGTGTATCTTTGTTCTCTTCCCACTCTATTTATATATGTTTTTCTTCCGCTTGTTCTTGATATTTAAGTATTATTCTTTGGATTTTATCTTGTTCTCTTATTAGCCTGTTACTTGGAATTCTGGGCTAAGGGTTTGTTTTACCTATTAGAAGGTTATAGTAGGTGTCATCATGACTTCAGAAATCTGGTTTTGACAGAGTAGTATCAGAGCTCTAGGTTCACTGGTGTTGTTGGTACAAGAACAAGTATCCAGTAGCGTCTCATGAATCAGTATGATGATGTCTGCATCTTATCTGTAGGAGGCTATAGGGCATTCTTATGGAAAATTCCATCTTTTTGTTTCCTTATCATGTGTTCCTGACTTTATCAACTTCTAAACTTCATTTGTTACATTTCTTTTCAGATGGTTAAGATGAGTATGGCAGCGGGTAAGGATGAGGCTTATCTTCCTTTTGCTATAGCACCTTCATGAGTGCTAAGGATAGAGATTGAGGGTATACCGCCTCATCCAGAGGAGTTGGAGCCAGTGCAGCCTCTGATAGGATTTATGACCATATCAGCTATTCAGGATGCCATGTCTAGGACTCCAAGCCTTCTAGAGAGTGTATCACGGGTAGGGGCAGTGCCCGATTCATTAAGTGGTGTTATGGCTAGGGATGAGTTTGCAGAGTTTCAGCAGGGTTCTATTTATGTTTTGAAGTATAAGGCAAGGTTTTATGAGTTGATTAGGCGCACTACTATGACTATGCTTACAAAGTATGAGAGAGTGCAGAATTTCGTCAAAGTGTTGATTTCACAGCTTTTCGTTTGATGACAGAGCACATGGTTGCAGTAGGGACTACTTTTCCATAGGTGGTTGATCACGCATGGGCCGTAAAGGGGTTATGTTGCGAGGCCTATGAAGGAAACAACAAGAGGCATCGCCATTAGGGTAGTTTCAGTGGTGCTTAGTCCTGAGGTAGGTGGTTTTCTGGTAGAGGTCAACATCACTACTCTAAGAATAACAGGCCAATTAAGGCGGCACTGCAGGGTTTAGATAGTGGTTATTCAGACTGTGTTGGGCAGAGCATCCAGGGTTCAGGTCAGACTCCTCGAGGTTAGCATTTTGGGTGTTTAGAATAGGGTGGCCAGTCTGGTTCAGGTAGATCGTTCCGTTGAACTATATCCGGTAGAGGTTGTTTTGACTACGGCGAGTTTGGGAACTTTGCTAGGGATTCCCCCATGATCACACATTTCAGGCAGTAGAGCCAGTAGGCTTTATCCCTCAGGGTTCCAGTGCCATCGGCTAGAGATGGTATATAGGGTAGTAGGGGTGGTCCCCTGATCATTAGAGGTGGCTCTCAGCCAGGCGATTTAGGTGGCCATTCTGAGCCAGAAGGTACTTCACATTAGGGCAAACTTTCCTGGAGTTATTTTGATTTTGGGGTGGTTGGTCACATTTCTAGAGAGTGTACCCAGTGTGGGATGATTGATCCTTCAGCACTGGTAGGTTAGCTAGATAGGACAGGTAGTGATGAGGGTACTTAGTCTAGAGGTCGACACAGTTGATCATATGCTTCTTCGAGTAGGCCATAGGTTAAGTCTCCAGGTATTTGCATTTAAGATGTGATCTCCATTATCGTCAGATATCCTTGTTATTATTTGATATGGGGTCTGCATGTTCGTGTATATCTATACTCTACCTTGCTTCTTGTTTGGCTATACTATTTGAGTTTTATAGTACTTTTGCATGTCGCTACCCTATAGGAGAATTCTTTTAGTAGTGGATTGAGTGTATCAGCCTTAGGAGGTGTCTATCTGGGGGTATGCTGCGCGGTATGCCTTGTTATCCTAACTTGGTGGTTTGTGTCATAGTTTTGTGATTGGTTTGGTTATCTCATTGTCTAGCGGTCTGAGGTAGTTTTTCCAAGACCGTTATCTTGCTTATGCCAGGAAGCTTTCTGTTAGTGAGGTATGGTACCAATAGCTATATGCCAAGGTGAGTGGTGATGTTTCAGAGGCCGCAGTAGTCTGCCCGCAAGCCTTTGTATCCAAGGCAATCCACAACAAGAAGTTCAAGCTGACTTTGTCTGAATTTTTTGCACAAAATAGCATCATATGTAGTGGCCCTAAAAATACCCACCCTACACTATAGAGTAGGCTATTGTCATGCCTCGATACTACCCCCTAGGCGTAACACGGGACCCGGAACCACAAGTGGTCCTTAGCTAACCCTTGGTTATAGCATAACTTAGGCATACACAAAGAATCATAGAGGAAGCATAAGTAGTAGTAACAGGCAACCATGTCTATATAAGATAAAGGTCTAAGAATACCAAATCCGTAATACTGAATACAAGTATCTATCTATGTCTGAAGCCTCTAAACTGAGCATAAGAGTTAACAGGAAAATCCCCCAGCTAACTCAGAAATCTGAAAGAAATACATGAAAGTAACAAGTCTAGTACTAGTCCTTGAATGATGAGGGCTCACTAACACAAGCTCGATAATCGGAAATGTCTAGCCACGAGTTTGAGGATGGGATCCTGAATCTGCATCATCAAAGGATGCTGCGCAATGATATGCGTCAGTGCTATAGAATGTGCTAAATATGTGAGCTATGCAGAAATATGGTAAAAATATACTTAAAACATATTTAAAGTTGAGTTCATGCATAATAAGAGAATACATAGGTAAAGGTCGTAGTTAAACAATAAAATAGAAGTCAACTTCAAAGTAGAATAGCATAAGAGTTAAAAGCTTGAAAACAATCATACAGGAGTTTCTATTAACTGACATAAACCATGATGAGATACATGGAGTCTAGTGTCATGCACCCACACTGAAAAAGGTTGTCCTAACCGGTCAATGTTAGAACCATGTGATAAGGATCCTGTCATAAGCCACAGAGGGCAACCTATGGTGACAACGTAGTTTTGGACTTGGGTTATCTGAACTCTCGTCGCTCGGTGCTAAATACTACTCCCAAAATAATGCATATAGCTCATATTACTTGTGGCATATCTAATCCCAAAACTGTTTGAAAAGCATAAGGATATATCTGATGTCATGCAAATCTCAATTCATAAGTCTTAAAGCTTAGCATAGATATAATTCAAAACACACTCTTCTTTCTAAATTCCTAACTTGAAGAATTAGGCATGTAAATTCATGATACTTGGGGGTCATATTATCTAAACATGCCAATTTTACTTCAAAACATGCAATTTAGTGAAATCATACTAGAATTCATTCTTAATACATGGGCCTTTGAAAACAATTAAGGAATCTCAAATAAATTATGGGTAAAGGATGAGAAACCATAAATTGATGCTTTAAAACTGAATACATAAGATTTCCCCAATTTAGGTAAGAACCCTAATTTCACAAGTTCATAAATAAAAGTAAAAACTTGGGGTTTAGGGCACAAAGGTGAAAGGACTCCCTTACTGAATATCCACATACCTGAATCGAAGCTTTCTTAAACAAGGATGAAAGGATTGGAGACTTAGAGGTGGAATCCTTAGCTTAGAGCTTGAAGCTTGAGAGAAATGGAGACTTTTTTCCCTTTTTAGAACTTGAATGAGGGTTTGAGTGAAGACTTAGGATAATTAGAGATAAAACCCTCCTACAATCACCCAAAATTACCTCACTTAGGAGTTAAAAGAATAGGCAATTACAAAAATACCCCTTTGTAAAAGCTTTAAAAAGCATACTAAAACTTTAGTTTTATGTACTACGAGTGGGTCTATGGACCATAGATAGAAATGACGGTCCGTGGAAATGACTCGTGATTTTAGAAACCATTTTGAGACTCTATTGAACCTTCATTCCACGAGTCACTCGACGGTTTTTGAAATGAAACAACGGACAGTCCTGTGACTCATGGTTTTAACTTAATAAAGTGAGGATCCTCTGATCCTCAGGAACTATGGACGATAGGATGGTCCGTGAAGCAAAATGGTGGGTCATTATCTGACTCGTAGTTTTCAGGACACTTCATGAGGGGTCCTCTGATGATCAGGACCATGTATAATAGGATGGGTCACGATCCTAAACCATGATCTATAGAGTGACTCATAGACTGGGAGGAAAAAAATAGGTGGTCAAACCATGGACTAGACCACGGGTCGTGGTCCTGAATGACAGATTGTGATCCTGTCTGTGATCTCTGGGAACTTTAGAAATTTTAGAAATCCGAGTTTAAAAGCTGGTTCAAATTCTGGGGTGTTACAATATCTCCCCCTTGGGATAATTCATCCTCGAATGAAGACTAAGTAATGAAAACTGAGAGAAAAATAGCAATACCAACCAACAAAACATGAAAACTGAAGAATAAGCATGAAGGCTGAGTTCCAACTCAAAAACATGATAAACTAACTTCTGAAAACATGGATACCTGCTAGGATAATGAGGAAAATTGATGGAATAGAATTGGAGGGACATACTAAGGAGGAAACTGTTACCTCAAGCTGAAACTGGATAGGAAGGAAAGAGATGAGTGCACTTGGCTTTCATGGTCGCTTCTGCTTCCCAAGTAGCTCCCTCAACTAGCTGGTAACTACAAAGGACTTTCACTGAAGTAACTTCCTCTTTCCTTAACTTTCGATTCTGATGATCAAGAATCTCCACAGGAACTTCTTCATAAGTAAGGTTATCCTCCACACCTACATCCTCTAAAGTTATAATCAAGGTTTAATCGCCAACACACTTCTTCAATAATGATACATGGAAAATTGGATGAACCGCTTCTAAATCTGTTGGCAATTCTAACTCATAAGCAACACTACCAACTCTCCTTAGAATCCTATAGGGAAATACATAGTGGGAACTAAGTTTCCCTTTCTTACCAAACCTCATCACATCCTTCACAGGTAACACCTTCATAAAAACCCAATTATCAACCTCAAACTCCAACTCTTCTCCTCACGTTCGCGTATGATTTCTATCGACTCTGAGCAGTCTTCAACCTCTTCCTAATGATCTGAACTTTCTCTATAGTCTAATGAACTAAATATGTACCAATCAAACCTACGTCACCTACCTCAAACGAACCAATAGGAGATCTACACCTCCGCCCATAAAGTGCCTCATAAGGGGCCATCTGGATGCTAGAATGAAAATAGTTAGTGTAGGAAAATTCAATAAGTGGTAAGTTATCATCCCAATTACCTTTGAAATAAATCACACAAGCTCTTAACATATCCTCTATGGTCTGAATAGTATGCTCTGCCTGGCCATCCATATGTGGGTGAAAAGTTGTGCTAAGTTTAACCTGAGTACCAAGACCTTTATGAAACAATCTCCAAAACTGGGATGTACACTGAGTACCCCTATCTGAAATGATAGACAATGGAACTCCATGCAATTTGACTATCTTATGAATGTAGAGTCTGGCATAATCGTCTACTGAATCCGAAGTCTTGACAGCCAAAAAGTGGGATAACTTAGTCATCCTGTCGAAAATCACCCAAATAGAATCATGCTGCCTGCGAGTACGAGGTAAGACTGTAATGAAGTCCATATTGATCACTTCCCACTTCCAAGTAGGAAGATTAATATCTTGAATCATACCACTCGGTCGCTGATGTTCTACCTTCACTAATTGATAGTTTGGACACTTAGCCACAAAATATACTATGTCCCTCTTCATGTCATTCCACTAATAGACTTTGTTGGATTGAGGTATATTTTGAAGATTGACAAAGCTATGGAACACATGTAGAGAACAGGTATCTGTGACTTGCTCCTCTCAAGCAGAATCCAACTAGGATCAAGAGAAGGTGAATGACATGGAGAATGGATAAAAGCGTGTGGAGAAAGCGTGTTTATAAGGAGAGTCCAGCTTGCACGAATTTTCCTTTCATAGGGAATAATCCTACAAGGAAAGAAATCAAGAAGATTGACTTGACAAGTCCTACAAGAAAGAGGATTCCCAATATGGAAGGAAATTGGCCAAAATAAAGAAGAGGACTCTCAGTATAAATACAAGAGAGGTTTCACAATAAACCTCATGCACTTACATAGACATCTACAAGTAGAACACAATAAAATTGAGAGAGTTCATATTTGAGAGAGTTCTGAGTGAAGATCCAAGTACAGCCAATACAAGAAACCAGATTGAAAAACGTGTTCCTTAAGTCTATACTTTAGAGTTCTTGAGTCAAGTTAATTGTATTGTTTTTCATCGAGTTATAATCATTCCTTCTTAGTGCCAGTGAGTTATAAACTGGTATAGGAGTTAGTCTTTAAGTTGGGATAACTCAAAGAATTAGGCACATAAACCTAGGGAGATTTGTGTTATGTTTAGGAATTAGAGTTTAGTTCCTAGGATTGCATTCCTTGTAATATGAATTATTGAGGCTCATTGTTTTAGTGAGATTGTTGTTAAATCCTACAGAGGTGTAGGTCATGGTTGTTTCCCTTTTTGAGACAGAGTTTTTCCACGTAAAATATCATGTGTTCTCTTTACTTGCCTTACATTGAAGTGTTTGACAAAAGAACAGATAGCTTAACTTGTTCCTTAAGCAAATTAGGGGGTCAACATTTTAACAATTGGTATCAGAGTAGGTTATCTTAATAAGACTCTTATAACTCAAGATAAGATCACTATGAATTCTGCACCTCCTCTTGGACACGGTGAAGTATAACACATCAACAGACAACCTCTTTTCAATGGTCAATACTACTCATGGTGGAAGGCAAGAATGGAAGACTTCCTTCGAGCAGAGGACTATGAGCTATGGACCAGAGTTACTGATGGCCCTAAATTCCCTATGATTAAGGATGATGAAGAAAAGGAAATTCCCAAACCAAAAGCTCAATACATTGAGGCTGACTACAAGATGCTAAAGAAAAATACCAAAGCCAAGTGCATCCTTGTATGTGGACTTGGACCAGATGAATTCAATCGAATCTCTAGTTGCACCACAGCCAAACAGATTTGGGATATGCTGGTTAATGCTCATGAAGGAACTACTCAAGTAAGGAAATTCAGAATTGCTAAACTCTCCACTGAGTATGAATCCTTCAAGATGAAGAATGGTGAAACTCTTCAGGAGATGATCACTAGATTCACTACTATTGTGAACGAATTGGTGTCTTTGGGTAAAATATACACTATTGAGGAACAAGTTGATAAGGTACTAAGGACCCTTCCTAAACTATGGGAAATAAAGGTCATTTCAATCAAAGAAGCAAACGATCTGACAAACATGTCTTTAGATGAACTGGTAGGTAATCTAAAGACCTATGAAGGGAATATTGAGAGCACTAAAAGAGGTGAAGGAAGCAGGGATAAAACTATTGCTCTCAAGGCAACTGAAAGTGATGAAACTGAGATGGATGATGATGACATTGCCCTGATAAGTAGGAACATCAATAAGTTCTTCAAAAAGACAGGAAATTTTGATAAAAGGAAATCATCACCAAGCAGAGAAAATAATGTAGAAAAGAGACAAAATGGTGTCTGCTGTAAGTGTGGAAAACTGACTATCAAGTCAAAGACTTTCCTATGTGGGAAATTGAATGGAAAAAGAAGAGAGCTGGAAGAGAAAGAAAAGAGCAAGACAGCAAAAAGAAGAAGAAAGATATTGGTAAGGCTGTGTATGTTGCTTGAGGACCAGGTTTAGACCACTCAGAAGACGATGATGCAGAATATATTGCCCTGATGGTCATGGAGGACACAAAATTAGACTCTGAATCAGACACTGAAGAATAGAAAGTAAATCTTCTTGATCTCAAGGATAAGCTGAAACTTTTTTCTAAGAAAAAATTGTCCTCCCTAATAATGACCTTTATTGATTTTCAAGAATTGAGTGAAAATAGAGATCAGTTGGTGGCATCCTCGACCAGTTTAAAATTTGAGTACATTGATCTTGAAAAGATCAACATTGATCTAAAAGGGAAAAATCAATCTCTCAAGGAACAGGTCCAGCAACTTGAAATTGGTACTCTTTCTCTCATATCTGAAATTTTGAAATTAACGATTACTCAATAGGGGAAAGGACACAAGACTGATGAACAAATCAAGTGTGAACAAGATCTTAAAAGGTTTAAAGACGAATTATACTTAGAAAGAGAAAATTCCAGAAGACTAAATCTTGAATTAGCCAAAACCAAATATGAGCTCAAAAGAGCAAATAAATAGACTCAATCTTCAATGATTGTCACTCAGCTAAGTAATAAAACTTATAATACTAAAATAGGAATAGGCTTTGATAAAGAATATGCTGAGGGAACCTCTGATCTTTGTACATATTGTAGTAAGGTTGGTCACTTAAGGGAAGCTTTTCCAACTACTAAAGCTCAACAGGATAAAAACTTCAAAGCTGCTTCCAAACATAAAAATAGGCATGTTAACAGAAATGTTCCTCCCCTAAGGAACAATTCTACACACAAGAAACAGATTGTCAAAAGTCTGCCAAAATGGACCAATAAAGATCTAATTCATCCTTTTGAACAAAGGAAAGGACCCAAGCTAGTCTGGGTTCCTAAAACTAACCTTTAATCTCGTTTGCAGAAAAGGGTGAGAGGAAGCAAGAAACATTGGTACATGGACAGTGCTTCCTCAAGACACATGATAGGATATAAGGAAAAATTTCTCTCACTAGCAGAAGGAAAAGGAGGGAATGTGTCCTTTAGAGGAGGAAAGAAAGGTAAGATCAAAGGAGTTGGCAGAATAGGTAAGTCTGAAGAGCACTCAATTGAAAAGGTATACCATATTGAAAGACTGAAACACAATTTACTTAGCATATCACAACTTTGTGACAAATTAAATAAGGTAACCTTCTACTCAACATGTGTGGAGGTGATAGACCTAGAGACAGGGGAAACTGTCTTGACTGTACAAAGATACAAGCATGTATACACTGCTAATATCTCAAAAGTACCTGGTGAGGATCTTGTTTGTCTCAGTGTGATGGACAAAGATCCCCTGCTATGGCACAAGAGACTTGGGCATGCAAGTCATGTTCATCTGAACAAACTGATCTCCAAGGACTTGGTAATAGGTCTACCTAAAACTAAGTTCAAGAAAGATAAAGTATGTTCTACATGTGCTCAAGGTAAGCAGGTAAAATCCTCCTTCAAATCCAAGCAGGTTATAAGTTTGACCAGATCCTTGGAACTAGTCCACATGGATCTTTGTGGCCCCATGAGAGTAAAAAGAAGAGGTGGCAAAAGATATGTGTTTATACTAGTTGATGATAATACAAGGTACTCTTGGGCAGTTTTTCTTGCTTCTCAAGAAGATGCTTTTGAGGCATTCTGCACTTTAGTAAGAAAACTTGACAAGAAACTAGCTACAATCAGATCAGACCATGGAACTGAATTTGAAAATGCAAAATTTGTTGACTATTATTCCACCCATGGTATTGATCACAACTTCTCTACTCCGAGGACTCCTCAACAAAATTGGGTGATTGAAAGAAAGAATAGAACTTTATAGGAGATGGCTAGAATTATGATGACTGCTAGTAATATAGCTAGCCAATTTTGGGTTGAAGCTATCAACACTGCTTGCTATATAATTAATAGATACATGTCTAGGCCTCTTCTAGATAAAACTCCCTATGAATTACTCAAAGGCAAAAAACTTAACATCTCTCATCTGGGAGCTTTTGGATGCAAATATTTCATCCACAATAATGGAAAGAATTTTTTAGGAAAATTTGATGCCAGAAGTGATGAGGGAATTTTTCTAGGTTATTCTTCACATAGAAAAGCTTATAGGGTGCTAAATAAAAGAACTATGTGTGTAGAGGAAAATTTCCATGGTGTATTTGATGAAAGCAATGTTATGGCTAACCAAAGTGTGCAGGAAATTGATGAATTATCACAGACATCTGAACTAGTTATGCAGGAATAGGTTAAAGGAACATGTTCAACTGATGTTGAATCTAACAGAAACCACAAAGGTGATGAAGTACCTGCAGCTGACCACAATGATGAATCCATGAGTCAGCAGGATAAAGATGAGGATCAAGAAGAGGAGGCACAAGAGATAAAGTGTGAAGAGGAGGCTCATATCCAATAGATAACATCCTTACTAATTTGAGCACTGGCATAACAACCAGATCTGGACTGAAGAATCTCTGTGCCTTTGAATCCTCCTTGTCCATGATAGAACCCAAGAATATCAATGAAGCCTTGCAAGATGCAGATTGGATCATTACAATGGAAGAAGATCTCAATCAGTTCAAAAGGAACAAAGTATGGCACTTTGAACCTAAACCAAAGAATAGAACCAGCATAGGTACCAAGCGGGTGTTCAAAAATAAGTTGGATGAAAAGGAAATAGTTACAAGGAACAAGGCCAAACTGGTGGTACAATCAAGAAGAAGGAATAGACTATGATGAGACCTTTGCACCACTGGCTAGATTGGAGGCAATCAGACTCCTTATTGCCTTTGCAGCCTATATGGAATTCACATTTTACCAGATGGATGTGAAAAGTGCCTTCCTTAATGGGTTGCTGAAGGAAGAAGTGTTTGTCAAACAACCTCTAGGCTTTGAAGACTCTGACTATCCTGACCATGTTTACAAACTTGATAAATCTCTTTATGGACTTAAATAGGCTATGGACTTAAATAGGCTATGGACTTAAATAGGCTCCTAGAACATGGTATGAAAGATTTTCAAAGTTTCTTCTAGGGCATGGCTACACAAGAGGTAAGATTGATAACACTTTATTCCTCAAGAACAAAAGAAGAGATTTTTTTATTGTGCATATATATGTTGATGACATCATATTTGGAGGGACCAGTAAGGCTCTCACAAAGGAATTTGCTGCCCTAATGAGCAAAGAATTTGAAATGAGTATGATGGGAGAGCTCAATTTCTTCCTAGGCCTCCAGATCAAACAAACTCCTTCAGGAACAATGATTCATCAGCAGAAGTATGCTAAGGAGTTGCTCAAAAGGTTCAGGATGGAAGATGCAAAGGAGATAGACACTCCAATAGCCACAGCAAAAAAGCTAGGTCTAGAAGGAACAGGTCCAGCAGTGGAGCAGAAACTGTACAGAGGGATGATTGGATCTCTCCTATTCCTCACAGCTAGTAGACCTAATATTGTCTTCAGTGTGGGTCTTTGTGCAAGATTTCAGGCTAATCCCAAGGAACCCCACTTGAAATCTATCAAAAGGATCCTCAAATACTTGAAAGGTACAATTGATTTGGGGTTGTGGTACCCTAAAGGTAGTAACTTTGAGCTTGTAGGATATGTTGATGCAGATTATACAGGTTATCTAGTGGATATAAAGATCACCAAAGGAATGTCACACTTCTTGGGATTATGTCTAATCTCTTGGGAAACAAAGAAGCAAAACTCTGTAGCCTTGTCCACTACTGAAGCTGAATATGCGACTGCTGCCTCATGATGTGCACAATTACTCTGGATCAAGTAACAGCTCAAGGATATTGGGTTGAACATTGAGTGTGTGCCTATCTTTTGTGACAATACAAGTTCAATCAAAATTGCCAAAAATCCAGTTCAGCACAAAAGGACCAAGCACATTGACACTAGACACCACTTTCTGAGGGATAATGTGGAAAAAGGATTTATCTCTATGCACTTCTGTGACACAGATAAGCAGATTGTTGATATATTCATAAAGGCTCTTGCAAGGGATCACTTTGAAAGGAACAGGTTGGAACTGGGAATGATTAAGATCACATGAGCGCCCCCCAGTAATTGGCTAATGAACACTGTACATATTGTATTTAAATTTTAAAATTTTATGCTCAGTCTTATATATTTAGTTGTATATCCCTTTTCCACTTTTAAAGGTTCAAGTTGCTCAAGAACTATAAATTATTATTTGCTTCTGCAACAGGAAATCAAGATATTAAATTGGGACATGAACTCAGCACAAAATTGAAAGTCCAAGGTATGTGCACTATGGTTAAATAAAAATTAATTGCTCTAAATGTGCATTTTTACCTTTCCCTTCCACCTGAACCACAAAAGATTCATTAACCCTAGAGCTTAACTACCACTCTCCAAAAAGGAAAAGAGATTCAATATATTAGGTCATTTTTGTGCTGAGATTTGACATCTGTCAATTAGGATCTCTTCCCTAGAATAGGACTCTTCCACTTAAAGGACTCTAATTAATTTCAAATGGCTAAAACTCCTATTTGAAGTCTTTTTTGAATTCATTCTCCTCATTCACTCCCAATCTCTTCTTCTACAAGAACCTTTGCTCCAAAACCCAAACCCGCTTTCACTTTTTTTCCTCTCTCACACTTCATCCATGGAATCCTAATCACTCTCTTATCCAAAATTACCAAAAATTCCACATACCACTGCTAGTTCCTCCATGTCACCTAATCGTGCCCTAATCCCTTTTAAGTAACAGGTCAACACAATTTGTCTTCCTCATATGATTCTTGTTGATTCTCAGAGGATGGCTCATATGGATCAATTTTCAGCAGTTCAAGGTGATGAATGGATTGGTGATGACACCACTGCATTGGTGCCTTATGAAGAACATGTTGAAGCTTTGGAGGTTGTTGGTTGTAGTCATCTGGGGGAAACTGAAGATGAAGGAATACTGAGTGATAAAGGAGTTCAAGATGATGCACCTCATGAGGGGGAAAAGTCAGGGAATCCAACAGCTAAACCTAGTTCACCTATTAGAGAAAACTTGGGTGCATCTGCTGAGGGGGAAGTTGATGGTGACACAATTGGACCTAGGGAACAGGTTTGATAGACCCGTTCTACTACTATTGTTGAGGATGATGATAACACCCTAATTGCCAATTTAATCCCACAAAGGACAAGATTTCACATGTGCAAGGGCTCAGGCAAGGTTGTTTGTATACCTGCTGATGAACCTAAAGAAATCCCTCCTGCTCTTGTGGCTCATCCTGTTACTATTAAAATAACCAGAGCCAACAAGAGGGGTCTTAAAGAAAGCATGGTTGCCTCCGCAGCGAAGAGGCCTAGAGCTACCATAGGTACATCTGCCCCACCCCCTGATCTTATTGACATTTTAGATGATAAAGTGGAGGCTGTTGAAAGAAGGAGGAAAGGTAAAGGTATAGCTCCTTCAAAGCCACCAAAGAAATAGGTCAGAAAATTTGTTCCTTATAAGAGTCCTATCAAATCCAGATTAGTGGATGAAACCTCAGAGAGTGAAGGAGATAACCATGGACTTCTATCCTTTAAGTCTAATGAGCATGAGGGTACTGATGATAATGCATCTCATAAGGATATGGAGGTTGATCTTCCTGAGCATGTGGAGAAAGAGTATGATACTTTAGATCCCATTGATGAAACCCTTGATGCTAGAACTGAAAGGCTAATCAATTTTGGTACGAGAACTGTAGTGAAGGGCAGGGTGATAACTGGGTTTAGAGGTGATGAGATGATGGAACTACTAGTCTTGGTGGATGCATAGGGTTGGTCAAACATGTTCCTTCATGGTGGTTCCCATCGAAAAATGGCTCGCGCAGTAGCTCTGCAATTTTATGTGAATGTCACTGGTACCTCCTCATCCATCTCAAGTATGGTTAGAGATGTTCCATTCACCCTTACCCCTGATATATTGGCTCAAATTTTGGAGGTTCCTAATGCTGGCTGGTGTCACTATGTGAAGAGGCAATGGCCTCTTTTTGATGGGCTACCCTCAGCGTTGGAGAATACTAGGAGGTTTGCCAATGATCCTACAATGGAGTGGCAATCTAGGGTGGATAAGGGGGCTATGCTTCCTCTTCATCAAATATTGTTTGATGTGGTGCACAAGATGGTTCTTCCTAGGGAGAAAAAATGTACTGAGGCCAATTATATGGACCTCATCTTGATGCATCTGCAGCTTTCTAGGATTCCCATTAATTTGCCCAGATTCATTCTCTGCCATATGCATAAGATTTGCAAGTAGGATGCTACCAAACATGCCTTAGGATATGGGTTCTGGATGGGTGGATGTTTTTCAGCACTTTGGTGTACCTGTTCAAGCTTGGAAAGATCAGACAACCAAAGATGTGATTGGCACTTTGAACCAGGTTATTGTACCTGCTACTCGTAGGGGGGCCAATACACCTCTGCAGAGGCTAATAGCAAGTTTGGATGCCAAGGATGAGGAGATTATTGCTATAAGGGCATCCCATGATGAGAAAGTGGCTAAGATTCATGACACCTATGGCATGGACCATGCACTGTTGGTGGAAGAGAATGCAAGGCTCAAGGCTGAGCTTGCCCAAGCATATACTGCCTTAGCAATTGAGCAAGCCACTAATTCTACCAGCCTAAAGGAAATTTATAAGCTGCTTTGATCTTTTAATTTTGATTATCTCTAGTGTACATGTTTTGTGATTAATAAAATGTTGGGTTTTTATTCTGGTCTCATCTTTATTCCTGTGCAATTGCAAATACATTGATATAGCTACATGAGTTCTTACTTTTGAGTGTTTGCATAGGTGATAGCCCCAGTGGACATGAGTATTGAAATTGAACTTGGAATTAAGGAGTTGTATATTTTCACAGTGTTTTATGATGTCAAAAGGGGGAAAGTGCTGCTTGTGTGTGGTATTTATAACCTGTTGGTTCGACCTGTTCCTCTAATATGTTCTTTTTGCAGTTTGCCTAAAGAAAATTGACATGATACAGGTGGAATTCTGCATACAAGAAGCCAGGGTTTGTCATTATTAAAAAGGGGGAATTTGTTGGATCGAGGTAGAATTTTAAGATTGACAAAGTTGTGGAACACACACAGGGACCAGGTATCTGTGACTTGCTCCTCTCAAGCAGAATCCAACTAGGATTAGGAGAAGGTGAATGATGCGAAGAACGGAGCAAAGCATATGGAGAAAGCGTGTTTATAAGGAGAGTCCAGCTTGCACGAAGTTTCCTTTCATAGGGAAGAATCCTACAAGGAAAGAAATCAAGAAGATTGACTTGACAAGTCCTACAAGGAAGAGGATTCTCAATATGAAAGGAAATCATCCAAAATAAAGAAGAGGACTCTCAGTATAAATACAAGAGAGGTTTCACAATAAACCTCATACACTTACACAGAGAGCTACAAGTAGAACACAATCAAATTGAGAGAGTTCATATTTGAGAGACTTCTGAGTGAAGATCCAAGTGCAGCCAATACAAGAAACCAGATTGAAGAATATGTTCCTTAAGTCTATGCTTTACACTTCTTGAGTCAAGTTAATGGTATTGTTTTTCATCGAGTTGTAATCATTCATTCTTAGTGCCAGTGAGTTATAAAGTGGTATGGGAGTTAGTCTTCTAGTTGGGATAACTTGAAGACTTGGGCACATAAACCTTGGGAGGTTTGTGTGGTGTTTAGGAATTAGAGTTTAGTTCCTAGGATTGCATTTCTTGTCATCTGAATTGTTGAGGCTCATTGTTTTAGTCAGATTGGGTTAAATCCTACAGAGGTGTAGGTCGTGGTTGTTTCCCTTTGTGAGCTGGGGCTTTTTTATATAAAACATCGTGTGTTCTCTTTACTTGCTTTATGTTGAAGTTTTCAACAAAGGAACAGATCGCTTGACCTGATCCTTAGGCAAATTAGGGGGTCAGAATTCTAACAGACTTCCCGTAGGTCACAGTACATCTTTGTGGCACCGGATGAATAGAATACCTAGAGCTATGAGCCTCTGTTAAGATCCGCTATCTCAACCCATCTATGTTAGGAACAGACAATCGGCCCTGATATCAAAGCACACCATCTCCCCCTTGGGAGAAAACCTCTACCCTCTGCTGATGGACTATACCCTTCAACTAGTGCAAAATAGGATCACTGTCTTGCTTCTCTTTCACTTCAGCTACCAAAGATGATTCAGAACCATTTTGATGATAACACAACCAACTGTCGAATTCATAAGGCGAACTTCTAATCGGGCAAGTCTATGAACATCCTTGACCAATTCCTTGTTTCAATCCTCAATCGACACACACTACCCATAGACAACCTACTAAGTGCATCCGCCACTACATTTGCCTTAACCGAATGGCAAAGAACACTCATATAATCATCCTTAAGAAGCTCAAGCCATCTCCTTTGACGAAGATTCATTTCCTTTTGAGTGAACACATATTGAAGACTCTTATGATCGGTGAATACATCCACATGAACACCATACAAGTAGTGTCTCCAAATCTTCAAAGAAAAAACCACGGCCACTAACTCAAGATCATGAGTGGGGTAGTTCTTCTCATGGATCTTAAGCTATCTGGAAGCATAAGCAATCGCCCTACCACACTATATCAAAACACAACCCAAACCAATTCTAGAAGCATCACAATACACAACAAGTCATCTAAGCCCTCGGGTAGAGCCATAACTGGAGTTGTCATCAACCTAGTATTCAATTCCTGAAAGTTCTTCTCACATAGATCAGACCACTGAAATTTTACCTTCTTCTGAGTCAACAAAGTCAATGGGGCATCTATGAAAGAAAACCCTTCCAGTTCTTTACTACCTTAATTTTCTGTGAATCAACTCGAATACCATCTCTAGTCAATATATAACCCAGAAAAGCAACAGACTGCATGAAAAACACACACTTTCTAAACTTAGCAAATAACTGTCGATCCTTGAGAGTTTGTAACACAACTGTCAAATGGTCTGCATGCTCCGCCTCACTCCGAGAGTAGATGAGAATATCATCGATGAAAACAATCACAAATATTTCCAAATATTATTCGAACACACGGTTCATCATGTTCATAAAGACTGCAGGAGCATTTATTAGTCCAAAATACATAATCACAAATTCATAATGACCATACTAAGTTCTGAAGGTTGTATTTGGAATGTCACACTCTCGAACATGAAGCTGATGATAATCGGATATGAGGTCAATCTTAGAGAAGTAACTAGCACCCTGAAGCTGATCAAACAAGTCATTAATCCTAGGAATGGGATACTTATTCTTGATTGTGACCTTGTTTAACTGACGGTAGTCGATACACATTCTGAGAAAACCATCTTTCTTTCACATGAATAGAACTGGAGCACCCCATGGAGAGATGTTAGGTCTGATAAAACCCTTATCAAAAAGGTCCTTTAACTGATCTTTCAATTTCTTAAGCTTTGCTGGAGCAATTCTATAGGGAGGAATGGATATAGGATGCATATCTGGGTGAAGGTATATCCCAAAATCGATCTCCTGCTCAGGAGGGACTCCGGGAAAATCCTCAGGAAATACTTCAAGAAACTTATTTACAATAGAAACTAACTAGAGAGATGGGGTTTTGGACTTCTTCTCCATAACCCAAACTATGTGATAGATATAACCCTTAGAAATCATTTTCCTAGCCTTGAGATAAGATATGAAATGACCCTTTGAGGATGGAGGACTATTAGCCACTCTAAGACAGGTTCATTTGGAAACTTGAAACTGATAACTTGAGTACGACAATCAAACGGAGGCATAACATACATACAACTAATCCATCCCAAGAATAACATCAAAATTAGTAATGTCCAACTCTACTAGATCTGCTGAAATGACTCTATGAAAGACTGAGATAGGGTAATTTTGGTAAATTCTTTTGGCTAGGATTGATTCGCCAATAGGAGTAGAAACACAAAAGGGTTCTAAGAGTTGTTCAGGACAAATTCTGAACCTACAAGCAATATAAGGGGTCACAAAAGATAAGGATGCACCGGGGTCTAATAAAGCATACACATCGAGGGAAAATACTTTTAACATACCAGTGATAATGTATGCGTAACTCTCTAGTCCTGGCAATACGACATGGCATATAGGCAGTTCTGGCACTGACCACCACCCAAACCTGAAACAGTGCCTTACTGGGCCAGACGACCTGCCTGGGCTACTGGAGCAGACTGAGTCCTGCTACCTCCCTGTTCCTTTTTGGCTGAAGGGCAATCTCTAATCATGTGTCCAACTTGTCCACAACCAAAGCATCCACTCGTTCCTAAATGACACTCTCTCGGGTGCTTCCTCCTACACTTGTTGCAAATGGGGCAGGAAGGTCCTTTTGTAACACTCCCCTGAGACTGAAAACCTGCTCCTCTACCTTACTGATCATGCTTAGGCATGGGGCCTGAGTAGAAGTGCTAGCTAAAGAATGCACAGGTCCTAATTACCTCTACTAAAATAAAGA
The DNA here is from genome assembly GCA_003996215.1 of Jaltomata sinuosa. NCBI lineage: Eukaryota > Viridiplantae > Streptophyta > Magnoliopsida > Solanales > Solanaceae > Jaltomata > Jaltomata sinuosa. Next base: position 78,351 of record QJPP01007364.1, read on the forward strand.
ACGGTGTCCACCTATGGACTTCTGATGGCTAAAACCCAAACTCTCGGATCTGACTCTCTTGTTCTCTCTTGCCATTTCACTCAATTTATCTCCCTTAATCTAGTGAGCATGAGTCATAAGTCTAGAAATATCCATGTCACCCAAAAGCATAGTGGACCTGCACTTCTTCTTCACCAAATTTGACACCCCATAAATGAACTTGCTCATCTAATCCCTCGGATCTGCCACCATAGAAGGAGCATACCTAGAAATTTGGTTGAACTTCAATCTATATTCCTGAACCGACATAGAGCCTTGCCTCAAATTTATGAACTCTTTGGCCTTAGCCTCCCTCAACTCCCTAGGGAAGAACCGATCAAGAAAAGCCCTCTCAAAGCACTCCTAATTCATAGGGACCACATCCCTTGCCCTAGTATCCTTCCATTGAGTATACCAAATGTGAGCTACATACTTGAGCTGATAGGAAGCTAGCTCCACGCCATCAACACCAACAACTTGCATCACATCCAAAATCTTCTTCACCTCATCCATGAAATTTTGTGGGTCTTTACAAACCTTAGAACCCCAAAACTCGGGCAGGTTCTTACGGATGAAGTCTTGAACCCTATCAGCAATTATCCCACAAAGAGAGATAGCGGGAACAGGTGCCTGCTGATTGGGTTGAGCATCCATAGTCTGAGCTAGCATATGAATAGCATTTTTGAACTCCGCATTCATAACCTCGGGCTCTGGAATTAGAGGATCAATATTTTGGGCGGCTCTGCAAGGAATGGCATGGCGAGGAGGCATAATCTGAAATACATAAGGATTGGGTTAGAGGAGTAATAGAGTTAAACTCCATCGCATGATATTGATCACGAAAGAAGTAAAGTTTTTCCTAAAACATCTCATAGCCTCTCTCTCATAAATGTGGCACGCTTTACACCCATGAAAGAGACTCTACTTGATGCGGCTTTTAGACACCCTAGGACTTTTGAACTTGATACTCTAATACCAAGTTTGTCATGCTCCGAGACTACCCCTTAGGCGTAACATGGGACCCAAAACCACAAGTGGTCCCAAGCTAACCCTTGGTCTTAGCATAACTTAGGCATACACAAAGAATCATAGCGGAAGTATAAGTATTAGTAACAGGCAACCATGTCTATATAAGATAAAGGTCTAAGAATACCAAATCCAAAATAAAGATACAAGTATCTATCTATGTATGAAGCCTCTAAACTGACCATAAGAGTTACTGGGTTAAGCCCCCAGCTAACTCAGAAATCCTAAAGAAATACATGAAAGTAACAAGTGTATTACTAGTCCTCGAATGATGAGGGTTCACCAACACAAGATGGATAACTAGCGATGTCTAGCCACGAGTCTGAGGATGGAAGCCTAAATCTGCATCATCAAAGGATACAGCACAAGTATATGTGTCAGTACTATAGGATATACTGAATATGAGAGCTATGTAGAAATATGGTAAAAACATACTTAAAACATATTTAAAGTTGAGTTCATTCATAATAAGAGAATACATAGGTAAAGGTCATAGTTAAACAATAAAGCATAAAATAGAAGTCAACTTCAAAGTAGAATAGCATAAGAGTTAAAAGCTTGAAAGCAATCATACAGGAGTTTCTATTAACTGACATAAACCATGATGAGATACATGGAGTCTAGTGTCATGCACCCATACTGAAAAAGGTTGTCCTAATCGGGCAACTTTAGAACCATGTCATAAGGAACCTATCATAAGCCACAGAGGACAACCTACAGTGGCAATGTAGTTTTAGACTTGGGTTATCTGAACCCTCATTACTCGGTGCTAAATACTACTCCCAAAATAATACATATAGCTCATATAATACTTGTGACATATCTAATGCCAAAACTATTTGAAAAGCATAAGGACATATCTGATGTCATGCAAATCTCAATTATAAGTCTTAAAACTTTGCATAGCCATAATTCAAAACATACTTTTCTTTCTAAATTCCTAACTTGAAGAATTAGGCATGCAAATTAATAATACTTGGGGGTCATGTTATCTAAACATGCCAATTTTACTTGAAAATATGCAATTTAGTGAAATCATGCTAGAATTCATTCTTAATACATGGGTCTTTGAAAACAATTAAGGGATATCAAATAAATTATGAGTAAAGGATGAGAAACCATAAATTGATGCTTTAAAACTGAATACATAAGATTTCCCCAATTTAGGTAAGAACCCTAATTTCACAAGTTCATAAATAAAAGTAAAAACTTGGGGTTTAGGGCACAAAGGTGAAAGGACTCCCTTACTGAATATCCACATACCTGAATCGAAGCTTTCTTAAACAAGGATGAAAGGATTGGAGACTTAGAGGTGGAATCCTTAGCTTAGAGCTTGAAGCTTGAGAGAAATGGAGACTTTTTTCCCTTTTTAGAACTTGAATGAGGGTTTGAGTGAAGACTTAGGATAATTAGAGATAAAACCCTCCTACAATCACCCAAAATTACCTCACTTAGGAGTTAAAAGAATAGGCAATTACAAAAATACCCCTTTGTAAAAGCTTAAAAAAGCATACTAAAACTTTAGTTTTAGGTACTACGAGTGGGTCTATGGACCATAGATAGAAATGACGGTCCGTGGAAATGACTCGTGATTTTAGAAACCATTTTGAGACTCTGTTGAACCTTCATTCCACGAGTCACTCGACGGTTTTTGAAATGAAACAACGGACAGTCCTGTGACTCATGGTTTTAACTTAAGAAAGTGAGGATCCTCTGATCCTCAGGAACTATGGACGATAGGATGGTCCGTGAAGCAAAATGGTGGGTCATTATCTGACTCGTAGTTTTCAGGACACTTCATGAGGGGTCCTCTGATGATCAGGACCATGTATAATAGGATGGGTCACGATCCTAAACCATGATCTATAGAGTGACTCGTAGACTGGGAGGAAACAAATAGGTGGTCAAACCATGGACTAGACCACGGGTCGTGGTCCTGAATGATAGACCGTGATCTTTTCCGTGATCTCTGGGAACTTTAGAAATTTTAAAAATCCAAGTTTAAAAGTTGGTTCAAATTCTGGGGTGTTACAGTTATAATCTCATCTTGCCTGCAAAGGCCTATAGTAAGTAACTTCTGAATCACATAACTCGTTATCTAAATATCAATTAATTTTTTTAGCTGCAGAATCATATATCTATGTGATTTATATACATATGGCTAATCTATGGAAAATTACTTCCTTTAAATTTCGTGACATATATGCTCTATAACTTCTAGGAGTTTCAACTAAAGACACATACGGTCATGTGAAACATATGACTTCTTTGACTGAAAAAGAGTACTCTAACTATATAGGTTTAGAACTACAACATGAAAGATACCTATAATAGTAATAAGCTTTGATTTCAAGTAGCATTTAATATATGATGACCTTTTATAGGAGGAACATATGACTCTAGGTGATGCCTTGATGGCGAAAGAGGTTTTAGCTTTATATATCTTACTTTGAAACTCTCTCTTATGTTGTGTTGTTGATGCCCTTCAAAATACTTCTTATATATAACATAACATCATATGCAATAGTTTAAGTAGCTAACTAAGAAGTATGATGAGGTCAGAGAGACGATAATAGCTTACGAACAAGCTTAGCAAATATAATAAATAAATAGTGTATCACCACACCTCTCTCTTTCCCCCTTTCACAACTGAACTTATGAAATTCTATGAGGTCAATATTTCTCCCTCCATTCTTACCTTATTATATACATCCCATTACATATCCCAAACAAGGTCATAAACTTGAACTCTCGACTTTTGGACACTATCCTATGAGTTCTTTATCTAATGGTGTAAAAATACCCTTATAACCTCATAGATAACATTGGGAGAGAAGTATACAATCCATACTTCAATAGGAACCCATATAAACATACAAACAACTTTCTCGATCTACTTAGGAATTTCATCAAACACTTGACGAGCGACAAGCCCGCAAGAGCTATAAAAATCATGTTCTCTATACCTAGTCTTCCTCCTTATCACAGAAAGCTTATTTCCTTACTACTCAACCATACACCCCTCATTTAGTCAATAACACAACCAATATAGCCCTCTAAATACTCCCTTATCACCAAGTATATCAATTATAATGGGAAAAAAATGGACTCACAGCATCCTATCACCATCCTGTGAGTTCTACTTGTAAACTATACTTAAAAAAACTCATAGAGTCAATTTATAGAGATTGAAGAGCACACATACCTTTATCAATAAGAAACCAATCCCTTGACCTTTTTACTCTTCAAGAACAATACCTATCTCTTCAAGAAAATACTTGGCTAAGTATGTTTCCATGATCTATGATAAAAAAAAATACACCTGATTCATAAAGGAATAAACTTACCTTAGGCTAGGGAAAGTTGGAGATGAAGGAGAGCTGAAGAAAAATGCTAAGGAACAGGTCCTTTACGTTCTAGAAAATATGATAAATAAAATCCCAAAATCCCAATATGAAAACTTAACTTTTGTCCTACTTACCCAAGGTTTCCACATGTCCCCCAGTGATTGGGCAGTGCGCGTATCTGTAGTAAAATGTACATAACTTTTTATTCTGAACTCGTATCGATGAGAGGTTTATTGTGTTAGAAACTAGACTAAAATACCTTAAATTTGGAATGTTGTGGGACCTTTAACTCCTTGTATATTAAGATATATATCCATTACCAGTCATACCATATACGATCTTGTTTAAAATACTCAACCATAATGAACCCTTCAACTTGAACTTTTATTTCAAGTCTCCCTTTGGTATCTAACTTTGGTCTAACACTTCAAATGTCTTAATATAAGTGTCACTTTATATACTTATCCATTTACATCCTTATCCTCCTGGTTCATATCTATTCATCGGGGTTTATGAGTTGCGCACATATCTTAAGTTTGGGGCATTATAATTATGAAGCGTACTAGCACCCATTCTTTTATTTTGAGATTTGATATTTGATAATGCCCAATCCACCTTCTTGATCAAGAGAGAGTGTATGCAGTCGTTGGAAATATAATTTACCCGTCTAGGTACGGGTTGATCCTATAGGGATTAGGACATAGATTCAATCCAACTTTGTATTTTGAATCACTAGTTAATTGCAAATTGCATAAATTAACAAATAAGTAAAAAAAGGATTGTTTGTAACAAGTTTGTTTTCAAATCGATGGTAATCAAGTTCAACACATAACACAATTGTATTAAATCAAGTAAGAAAGCCTAGGGGTGTGTTTGGATGGGGTAGTAATTATAACTGGGCGATTAATAATTGGCTTTGATTTGATTATAATATAAGTAGCATTGGTTGAGGATATTCTAGAGGTATCTCAACCCAATAACATCTCTACCCAACCATTGGGTTTTCTCAAACCCCAAGGTGAAGATCCAATTAGCCAACAAATTAGAGCTCAAGTAGACTAAGCTATTTCTAGCCTTAGTCCTTATGGGAAAATCAACAAAACCTTTCCAATGAGTACTTACCCAATTCAAGTCCCCGTTTTCAAGCAAGATATGAACTAGAGAACTAAATCAATGTTTGCAACAATCAATTATATAATGAAAACTTGAAGAAATCATTGGACCTATAAATAATAATCAAATCTAAGATCAATTACTAAACACACAATCACAACTACACACCCATCATTACACACCCCTAGAAATGGAATTAGCTACTCATAGTAATAGAAAAAAAGATTATACCCAAAGAGTTTTCGTGTAGAAATAAATTCCAATTCCAAGCTTTAATTTAGCAACAATGGTGGTTTATCTAAGGAAGAAGATGATGTAGGTAGTACTTTTTCTCCTTTCTTAGTACAAGTTCCAAAGAGGAATGTTCAGAATTAAATATGAATAATTAAGAATGCCTAGATCTTTCCTTAAAAGCGCCAATTTTGGGTAAAAAGTTCTGGACAAAAATACCCTCGCGTCAACACTTGTGTTCCACTTGTGGTCCACTTACAGGTGCAATTTCCCACTTACATCCTGCAAGTGTCTTGAAATATTGCTAGTTCACTAGTTTAGCTTGTGTTTCATTTGTAGGTTTAAAATGCATGTTTGCGCCTGCAACTATCAAAGGCAATCTTTTAACACCTCAGATTTTGAACTAGCATTTAATAACACTAGAGCATTTTTCTGTAGTTGTTCCAGGTTTCTCGGTCGGTCTCACGAGCCATAGAAGGGCCTATGGTCCATGAAGCCATCTATGGAAACCCTCAGAATTTCTCCCAAGACCATGAGTTGGCCCACGAGTTAAGGTGTAGGCGATGAGTCGTGGAGTCGCTTGTGATTTCAGTCTAGAGAACCATTCAACTCCTCTTAGTCTTCACAGATTTGATCATGGCTCGTGGGAAGCTCCATGGACAGTGAAACCAATCATGGGATGTGACCAGAGGCCTTGAATCTCTACCTCTAGATAATGCTAGGGTCAGAACTCGTGAGAGATCCCATAGTTTGTGAACTCCACCAGTAAGATTGGTCCAGAGACATCAAAGTCTCTATCTAGAGTTGATGAGCCACCTCATATCTTGTGGGCCACCTCACGACTCATGAGGTGAGCCATCTGATGGTATTTCCTGCATATTTTAAAAGGGTAAGTTGGGAGTAGTTTGGTCCTTTCCTTACCTCAGGGCCTTTCCCCACAATGTTTAAACACCCAAAAGAGGTCATTATGTTCACTTTAATTGATCAATCTCATAAGATTAACTCACAAGGCTCTAAGTCAGACAACAAAGGGTTTCAAGGTAGCAAGAGCGTAGAAGTTCAAACAAAGAAGGATTTTTAAGGTTTTTCTTCAAAGATCCTTCTCCTTCCAGGTATGTAAGTCTAATCATAATGAGGAACTCTGATATTTCTCATGGCCTACATCTAAGTCCAGTTTTAGAAAGATCAAAGTTAAGACTTTTTATTCGGATTCTCCTTGTCTAAATTCCTTGTTACTTTGTATTGCCTACTAAATCATCTACCACTAAAGTTGTTATGATTTATATCATTTATTTTTGGTTTATTCTCATTATATCACATGAACCCTCTTAGTTAAAAGTATTTGGATACATTGATATATTGTGTATGCATTGTTTTCATTGAGAAAAGCAAGTTTTCAATGTAAGAAAGTATCCTCAAGAAAGACTTCAAGTAAGCATATTTAGCTTCATAAATCATGATTTCAGAAGGAAAGCAAAAGCTAGATTAAAGCCAGTAAAGTCAGTTTTAAAGAAAGTAGAGTTATTTCTCAAGCAAGTAAAGTTCAGTTTAAAGAAGTATTATTGAGCATTGACTCAAAGAAAGAGATTTTCAGTATTCCCCTAAAAAGGGATATATTAAAAGCTATTTGAGTATTATTACATTGTTTTGGAAGTAGTATTGAGCATCGGGATATGTAAGGGTTCAAATAATCCAAACCCCAAAATTACGTAGCTAATATAGGATAGGTTCATTTCGCAGGTCAGATGATTCTTCATTAGCCCTAAAGAGGCTCAGTTTGGATCCATAGATAAAAAAAATTCCTTTACCTTGGTAAGGTATAGGATGTCTCTGGCAACATGGGGAAGATGTTTGTATTATCATAAGGCTTACATGATAATTGTCAGTTAGAGAAACTCCCTAATAAACTAAAGTCATAACTAATTCAGAAAGTTACTTCGATGTATATTTTTTGTGTAAAACTTTGTTGTTAAAGAAATACATGCATGCTTTACTTTACAGATGAGTTCATTGTAGTTCAGGTTTAGTTTTACTCTTTTAGCTAGTATTTTAGTTCTAGCTTACTATTTCATTCAGCTTTATTACATATCGTGATTTCATACGTACTGATGCCATTTGGCACTGCATTTTTATATGATGTAGACTCAGGTGTTCGAGAGCAGCAGCAGGTGCATCAGTAGGATTCTATTCACCCAACATTTGGTAAGACCCCTTGCATTCGGGGGACTCCGGTCTATTTAGCCCATTGTAGTGGTTAGATATTGCTAGGAGTATTTTAGGTAGACGTGGGTCTTGTCCTAGTGAACCATTTATTTCAGAGATAGAGGCTTCATAAACTAGAGAGTGAGTTGCAGTTATCCATGTTTGCAAACAGTTGCCCGATTCCAGTTTTCTCATTCTTGTATTATTGAGAACCATTATCTCACAGTTCCATGTCCATCTTATTTAAAGCTTCCGCATACATATATACTTATATATTTGAGAAGTTAATTTATTAGCAACCCAGGACAAGGATTCACTTGGGAAACTTATGGCTATGAGTGTCGGACATGTCTATGGTGTATACTCGGGGTGTGACAAACTTGGTATCACAGCACTAGGTTTATTAGTCCTAGGGAGTCTATGAAGCTGTATGTAGTAGAAACCTTCTTATAGGAGTGAAGCGCGACACACTTATAATAAGGAGTCTACAAGGAGTTAGGAAGTGTTACCCTTCTTTTTACTCTTGATTCATGTGATAGAGTTTAACTCTATGGAAAGGTTCCTCCTAACTCGTGCTTTCACGTCTTTCAAATCATGCCTCCACAGCATACAACAAGTCAAAGAAATACCACAATTATAGAGGTTCCCCCTGTAACCAATGCAGGAAACCTACCTCCACCGATTAGGATGCAGATGATAACATCCAAAACAAGTCTTTGATTAAGGAGGTGACTATGATCGTCGCAAAACAATTACCCAACTAGAGTCGGTGTCAAATCCATGAGGATTTGAACAGATATTAACCAAAATTCATAAATTAATTCACAAAAGCATGCATATTGTATGAACAAATAAAAGTAAATTGGGAGAAAAGTATAACAAGTGTTTGATTTAGTAACCAAGAAGACAAGTAACACAATTTTTAACTATCAAGGATGGAAAGACTAGGGGTGTGCCTTTGATGGGGTTATACGTTGGAATTAGGATTAAATATTTTACTTATGCATAATTAAAGTATAGGTAGCCTTAGTTAAAGGTATGCTTGAATGCCTTTCAACCTATGAAACATGTATAAGCCCTTGATTCTTTCAAACCCCAAGGCTTAGCAGCAATACAACCAATTGTCTTAAGTGAGTGAGCTATTTCTAGCCTCACCTTTAGATAAGAAATTCTTAAGTTGAGCTATTTCTAGCCTCAACTATTTATAGAATTCCCAAATCCTTACTAGAAATCCTTACCCAATTATAGAACTTCTTTCTCAAGAAAGAACATAATTATAAAACTAAATTAATATTTGTAACCATCAATTATTTAATTAAAACTTAAAGGATTTACTAGACCCACACATAATAATTAATTATAAGCACAAATAATCAATATACAATCCCAATTTCAAACACCCATCATTGTTGTCACAACCTGATTTCTCAGGTCATGATGGCACCCACAATCCCCCAGTAGGCGAACCAATTCTTATAGTCCAGAATGATTAGTTATGGGATAATACCTAATCAATACGCACAATAAGCAGAAATAAGCAAAAGCAGATATAAGATAAATACAATGCGGAAGCAATAACCTAAACATATATAATAACAAGGAACTACACCAACCCCAAGACTTGGTATTGATAGTACAAGAGCCTCTAATAGAATACAAATGCTAAAAGTAAAAAAACAAAATATACAACTGTCTCCGAATAAATAAAGAGTAACAGTGCCATAAGATGAAATGTGGTCAAGCCTCGGTCATCAGATGCTTACCCTTGTCTCAAATATCCAAAAGTTATACGAGTCTCCACGCGATCAATAGCAAAAGCTCACACTAATATCTGCACAAAAAAAGATGCAGAAGTGTAGTATGAGCACCAATTGCTAAGCAGTGGGTACCAATAGGCATCATCGGCCGACTGAGCGCATATAAGATATAAAAATAGTAATATAGCATATGGAAAAGAAGCAGTCACAGAAGCAATAAAGAAAGAACATGGAAAATAGCACGGATAGAAGTCAACAAGATATACAAACATGCTATGCTAGCCACAGAAGATATATATAACATCGAATATAGGTGAAGGAAAGAATAATGCACCAGGAGTCCTTGCAACAACAATATATACAAAGAGAGAGTTGGGAAAAAGGCGGTATACCAGTAACCTCAAGTAGAAAGGGAAAAAATGAAAGCAAGTAAACATAATCAAGCTAGAGCAATGTAACTAACGGAGCCATGCTTAAAATACCATTCAAGATCAGAGAAATCAGATAGCAATCTCACAATTACAACCCTAGGATGGAAGAATCTAAGCCACAAAAAAACTAAAACCACTAATCAGCACTAAGGGAAGGGCAAGATCCGTTCACCCATTAATACTCAGAAGGCCACTTAAATAGTCCCTGAACAATCTCGGAACCACTAGTCCATCATTAAACAAAAGTCCAATAATCGGAGCCTCAATGGGCTAGAATCCACTAAACCTCCAAGAACCGAATGCCATAACAAGCTCTATAATACGACAGGAAAATATAATCTACGTACAGTCCCAACAGCCTCCCATACAACCGAGGAACACAATTAAGTGAAAACAAACCCTTCGACATCCCACTACAGGAGTGTACATTGACCAAACAGCAAACAAGGGTGGAATCCTAATACAATATGCATGATAATGTGATATGATGGAATCGGTGATAGTAACCCTTGAATGCACCTCCCCCGTCACCCGTAGGCCCAGTAGGAGGACCTATGGTGGGATGTACTCGCTATACCTTAACTGCACCATATACCCCTCCTCCGGCACACTAGGCTCGTAGCCCCATAGATCGGTAGGGCCCATGGAGGCCCTAGATCATATACATTAACAGACGCGAAATCTTAAGGTGTACATCAATAATCAGAATCTCGTAGTACGTGCTTAAAACCAAACCGAGCCTAAAATAGTTGTAGAAATCTCAAAACCCTATCTAAGGATACCCAAAGTGTATCTGGTCTAAATTGATAATCAAGTCTCAATAACCCTTATAAAGGGTGCCCGGAGCATATCTGGGTCTAAATAGGTAGTAAAACATATCTAGCACTCCGCCACAACAAAGTCTAGTATCAGTGTGAAAACAGGTGATAAAATCATCATAATATCCTCTCTACTCCAAGAGGATTCATAAAAATCAATTCCAAAACCCTTTCATAATCATATTACCAAAAATGCACCCTCAAGGCCATACAGAGTTTAGAAAATTAATTATAGTGGTCCCAAAGTCAAATCAATAGTAAAACATGCAGAAAATACTTTGCATGAATGATATGCTCGCAATAATAGATTAGCCCAATGGCTCACACACAATTATGTCAGCCCTGCACAGGGACAATCATCTCTACAACATAGATATCAAGCCCCTAGCAATATCACAATATCTGGGACTTGTGGATATTCCCAAATATCCCACCGTCTATGGTCCAGAGGTATATACAAAGGCTACATGGGGCCACAAGGGTAATATTACAACACTACAATGAATACTATAAACAATGCATGAAATAAATGGACAGAAGAGGTGGACAAGGTCTGAAGTACTAACCTAGAAAACAAACCCAAGGATACTAATTAATGCATTTATAGCCTATATACGCAGAGTCTAGGTAGGAAAGACCATAACCTACCTATCGTCCAACGACTACCTGTGGGAATGGTATTGTCCAAGCTTGAACTGCTCTGAGAAAGCCCATATCATGAATAAAATATCAAAATGATATTCTACGCATCAAATAAAAGCCAACAATACCCATATTGCTATAATTATAGCTGGGTCAAAATTTAGGTCAAAAGAGGTCCCACAGGGCCCACAACCCAAAATCAAAAATGGAAAGAAGCACGATAAACACAACATTACCAAGAGAACATGCTCCAAAATTGAGCGAATTTGGCCAAGAGGAAGGGCTCAATCAGCCCGCTCAAGTGAAGAAATAACGAGGGACTTTCAAGAGTAAAAACCATAATTTAAAGTAAGAAACTACTTACCATGAATAGATGAAGCACACCAAAGAAGAGAATTCTCCAAACCCATGAGCATGCAACCAAAAATGAGCAACTTCTACAGGGAATTTTCCCCCAGGCTTGAGAAACACAACAATGGAGTTTGCAATGGAGAAAAAGCAAATTGGGGAAGAAGAAGCTTACCCAAAACAACGAGGGAGCAAGAAAATCTGCCAACTAGGTGAAATCCCCAAAGCTTAGAACTGATTCGAGCAATTTCTAGAGAGGAAACATTGATTTAGGGTTGGGAAATTATGAAATTTTGGTTAAAAATCAAAGGAAAGGAATTATATAAGGCTGGACGCAAGCGAGTGCCATCAGCGCTGGAGGAGCGCTATAGCGGTGAAGGCAAGCAGGCGTTGAGACGCTATCATGCCAAATGAGTTCCATTGCGCAGAAGGGCAAGTGGACAAGCGCTGAGGTGCCATCACGTAGGCATGGCGCCATCATACTGCATACAGGCCGGCGCTGGGGCACTATCGCTCTGGCCGGGTGTGAACTCACTAAAGTCCAGAAGGCTGCCTAGTGCCATCCCGTTGCCTGGGCGCCATTGCTCTGAAGGCCACTAGCTGCAGAAAATTAGCTGAGTTTAAAACTTTTGTGAGGCATTCCAGGCATAATAGGAATCCGACACTCAAAAACCAAACACACTATTAGAGAGTAAATGATATTCCGGACTCAATGGGATCGATAAAACTTCCATACGAGGTCGTTTCAGAGAAATGTTGACCTAAGTCAACACTAGCTGCAACACCTCGAAATCCAATCCAACTTGTAAACTTAAGAAATCTAAAAAATTTAAACTTTCCAGAAATAACGGGTCCAAACCACGGACCGTGGTTTGAACCACGACTCATAGAGTGGATTTGTGGTTTAAGTCTGCCAGAATCAGTCTCTGGTCTGAGAATTATGAGTTGGTTCTACGAACCATAGTTTAGTCTATGACCCGTCCTGTCAACTCATGGAACCAGACCTAAGGACTGGCTGAATTCCAGGAACCACGAGTCAAGACTACAGACCATACTTTGAATTACGGTCTGTCCTGTTGACTCATGGAACCTGATCAGAGGCCTGCCAAATCCCTTAGAAATGACGAATTGGTTCTAAGAATCATAATCCATTTTATGGGTCCGTACTGTTTACCAGTATAATGCCTTCTGCAGTTTGAATTGTTTGCCCAGGAACTACGAGTGGTAACCACGAGTTGTAACCACGAGTCGTGGTTCAAACTACGACTCGTGGAACCGACCCGTGATTCCTGAAGCCGACCCCTTTTATCAGCTTTTCTTAATAAAATCCCAGGGGTATTTTTATAATTACTTACCCTTTTAACTCCTAAGTGAGGTTGTTTTGGCCAATTTTAGTAGGGTTTCTACACCTATTAACCTAAGTCCCTTCTCATTACCTCATTCATCTTCCAAAAAGAGAAAAGAACCTCTTCAAACTCCAAGTCCCAAGCTCCAAGTTCAAGTCTCCTTTTCTTTTCAATTTCAAGTGGGTTAGCTTCAATCAAGGTGTGGGCATTCAACAATTGGTTCCTTTCCCCCTTGTGCGCAAAACCCCAAATCTTTATTTTGATTTCATGAACTTTCAAATTAGGGTTTTTACCCAATTCTTATGGATTTTGCTATAAATTGCCTTCTCTTGATTTTATTATAAAATTACTACTAAATTACATGATTTTGCATGGATTTTTACATATGAACTCCTATTTCAAATTGAAGGCTAATGATGGCAAATTCTACATGCATAAATTTATTCAATTAAATTGGGTATTTGACAGCATGTTTTCATGAATTTCAAGTTTGTCACGCCCCGAGGTTACCCCCTAGATGTAACATGGGACTTTGCACCACAAGTGCCCCAAGCTAACCCTTGGTCATAGCATTCTCAAGCATAACAAATATAAGCGGAAGCATAATATATAAAGTCGGAATAGCATAGATGGATAATCAAATCAAATAGAAATACCATATCCATAAGGAAACTCGAATACTGTCTATGTCTTAAAAGCCTCTAATCATGACATAAAGAGTTGATAGGACAAGACCCTAGCTAACTCGAAGTACGAAATGAAAAACTAACATAAGCTAAAAACATAACTAGTCCTCGACCTAAGAGGACTCACCAACAGCTGTCTGGGAGTGACCGGGTAACTCTAGCCACGAGTCTGAGGAGGTACACCTGAATCTGCATCATCAAAGGATGCAGCACAAGATATGCGTCAGTACTATAGGATGTACTAAGTATGCGAGATATGCGTAAATAATATAAAAGCATGCTTAAAACGTAATTGAAAACTGAGTTCATGCATAATCGAAGAAGTCATAAGTAAGTATCATAGTTTGAGTAATAAGCATGAGTTCGTAGTCAAAACATCAAAATAAGATATCATAAAGCTTAGAAAACTTGAAATCATTCATACGGGAGTTTCTTATAACCGATAATAGACCATGTGATCTACATGGAATCTAACTATATAACCCTAGTTAGCAAAGCTGACTTGAACCTTGCCAAGGAACGAGTCACCATCCTCAACTATATAACCCTAGTTGGCAAAGCTTCCCTAATGCCATCTAAGACACAGGACACCATTATCAAGATGTGGATCCACTCTCATAAGCCCATAGGGCACTTTATTTCATAACCTACGCTAGCAACGTAGTTTTTGGACTTGGGTAATCGAACCATCATCGCTCGGTGATAAATACTACTCCCAAAACATGAACATATAGCTCATTATTTCTTAGTGGCACAATCTCATGCCAAATCTTGTTTTGAAAAGCATGAAAACACATTAGGCATCATGCAAATTCTCATATCATAAGTTCATGAAACTTATCATAGCCATAGTCCAAAATATGCTTTTCTTTCTAAATTCATAAATGAAGAATTGGACATGCCATTTCATAAATTCATGAAGCCATGATATTTAATCATGCACAATTTCACTTGAAAACATGCAATTCAATGGAATCATGCTAGAAATCAACTTTGATGCTTGGTCCTTTGAATCTAATAGAGGAATCATGATCAAATTGTAAATAGGTAATGAGAAACCATGAATTTAAGCATACGAACTGATTTCATAAGTTTTCCCCAATTTAGATCAAAACCCTAATTTTCACAAGCTCATAATTCAAAATAAGAATTTGGGGTTTTGGGCACAAGGGTGAGAGGAACCCATTGTTGAATACCCATATATCTTGGTTGGAGCTAACCTACTTGAATTGAAAAGACTTAGGAGACTTGGACTTAGAGCTTGAGACCTTGAGCTTGAGAGAGTCCTTTCCCTTTTTGGGAGATGAATGAGGTAATGGGAAAGGACTTAGGCTAATAAGGGTGAAAACCCTTCTATAAGTAGCCAAAAAGACATCATTTAGGAGTTAAAAGTGTGGGTAATGACTAAAATACCCCTGAGACATACTTAAGAAAAAGCTGGAAAAAATGATCTTCAGGGACCACGAGTTGGTCTACGGTCCGTCATCCCAAAGGATGGACCATCAATATGGTCCGTGGTTTCCCACTGATACTTATTAGAGCTACTGGAATTTTATTCCATGAGTTACACCACTGTCTGTACTTCCAAACGATGGACCGTCCTGTCGACTCGTGGTTTACCTTGAGGGATATGGACTTTCTGAACTTTCAGGGATTACGACTGGGATGACGGCCCGTCGTCCAGAAGGACGGACAGTCCCTAGACTTTTTATTTCTGGGATAGTTTAAGAGGTATTTTAGAACTTGGAAAATGAGTGCACAGGACGGACCGTGGTTTCAAACCACGAACCGTCGACTGACTCGTCGTCTCTGGAAACTTGATGTTTTTCTGAGATTTTAACTTAGATAGCTGGTGTGATTTCCGAGGTGTTACAATATCTCCCCCTTGGGATCATTCATCCTTGAATGAAGACTAAATAAGGGAAAATTGAAGAGAAAATAGCCCAACCAGCAACAGAACAAGGAAATCAAAGAGTAAATATAAAAACTGAACCTTTCAACTTGAAAACATGATAAACTAACTTCGTAAAACATGGATGCATGCTAGAATCATGAGAGGAACTGGTAGAATAGAATCGATGGGACATACTAAGGAGGAAACTAGTACCTCAAGCTGGAACTGAATCGGAAGGAAAGAGATGAGGATATTTGGCCTTCATGTCCTCTTCCGCTTCCCAAGTAGCACCCTCTACAAGTTGATTCCTCCAAAGAACTTTCACCAAAGAGACTTCTTTGTTCCTCAACCTTCGAATCTAATGATCAAGGATCTCTACGGGAACCTCCTCATAGGTTAGACTATCCTTCACACCCACGTACTCCAAGGGAACAATCAAGGTTGGATCACCAACACACTTCTTTAACAAGGAAACATGGAAAACTGGATGAACCGCTTCCAACTCTGTTGGCAACTCCAACTCATCAGCAACGCTACCAACTCTCCTTAAAATCTGATAAGGACCTACAAAACATGGACTAAACTTTCCTTTCTTGTCAAACCTCATAACACCCTTCATGGGTGACACCTTTAGGAAAACCCAATCATCGACTTCAAATTCCAACTCCCTTCTCCTCAAATCCGCATAAGATTTCTGTCGACTCTGAGCGGTCTTCAATCTTTCCCTAATAAGCTAAACCTTCTATATAGTCTCATGAACTGCATCTGGACCAATTAAGGCTGATTCACCTACCTCAAACCAAACAATAGGAGATCTATACCTTCAGCCATAAAGTGCCTTATATGGACCCATCTGGATGCTAGAGTGAAAGTTGTTGTTGTAGGCACACTCGATAAGAGGTAAGTGATCATCCCAATTACCATTGAAGTCAATCACACACACTCTCTACATATCCTCCAAAGTCTGAATAGTACACTCTGCCTGGCCTTCTGCCTGAGGGTGAAAAGTTGTGCTAAGCTTCACCTGGGTACCAAGACCTTTCTGAAATGATTTCCAAAACTGAGATGTAAACTGAGGACCTCTATTATAAATGATAGACAAGGGAACACAATGCAATCGAACTATCTCCTAGATGTAGAGTATGGCATAATCATCTGTTGAATCAGTAGTCTTAACAGCCAAGAAGTGAGATGACTTGGTCATCCGATCGATAATCACCCAAATGGAATCATGTTGCCTTCGAGTACGAGGCAAACCAGTAATGAAGTCCATATTGATTGCTTCCCATTTCCATGTGGGAAGGTCAATATCTTGAATCATGCCACCCGGCCTTTGATGTTCTACCTTTACTTGTTGACAATTGGGACACTTAACCACAAACCCGGCTATGTCCCTCTTTATACCATTCCACTAAAAGACTTCCCATAGGTCACGGTACATCTTAGTAGCACCAGGATGAATGGAATATCTAGAACTATGAGCCTCAGTCATAATCTTATCTCAACCCATCTACATCTGGCACAAATAAGCGACCCTGATAACGAAGCACACCATCTCCCCCTTGGGAGAAAACCTCCACCCACTGCTGATGAACTGCACCCTTAAGCTGAAGTAAAATGGGATACTTGTCTTGCTTTTCCTTCCCCTCAGCTACCAAGGATGATTCAGCTCTATTTTGCACAATCACACCACCTTCTGTCGAGTCCATAAGGCGAACCCCCAACTGAGCTAGCCTATGAACCTCCTTAACCAATTCCTTCTTCACATCTTCAACAGAAGACACACTTCCCATGGACAATCTACTCAAAGCATCCGCCATGACATTGGCCTTACCCGGATGGTAAAGTACACTCATATCATAATTCTTAAAGAGCTCAAGCCATCTCTTTTGCTGCAAATTCAATTCCTTTTGAGTGATCACATACTGAAGACTCTTGTAATTGGTGAATACATCCACATGCACCTCATACAAGTAATGTCTCCAAATCTTCAAAGCAAAGACCATGGCTGCCAACTCAAGATCATGAGTAGGATAGTTCTTCTCATGAGTCTTAAGCAGTCTCGAAGCATAAGCAATCAACCTACCACACTGCATCAAAACACAACCCAAAACAATCCTAGAAGTATCATAATACACAATAAAATCATCTAGGCCCTCGAGTAGAGCTAACACTAGAGCTGTGGTCAATCTAGTCTTCAATTCCTGAAAGTTCTTCTCACACAAGTCGGACCACTGAAATTTTACCTTCTTCTGAGTCAATCGGGTCAAAGGGGCAACAATGGAAGAAAATCCTTCCATAAACCTCCTGTAGTAACCAGCCAAACCCAAAAAGCTCCTAATGTCAAACGGGGAAGTAGGTCTAGGCCAGTTCTGTACTGCCTCTATCTTTTGAGAATCAACTCGGATTCCATCACTAGTCACAATATGACCCAAAAAGGCAACAGACTGCATCCAAAACTCACACTTGCTAAACTTAGCAAACAACTATTTATCCTTGAGAGTTTTCAACACAACCCTCAAGTGATCCGTATGCTCCTCCTCACTCCGAGAGTAGATGAGGATATCATCAATGAAAACAATCACAAACATATCCAGGTACTGTTTGAACACACAGTTCATCAAATCTATAAAGGCTGGAGGAGCATTCGTTAGACCAAAAGACATAAAAACAAACTCATAATGACCATACCGAGTCCTGAAGGTTGTCTTCAGAATATCACACTCTCTAACACGAAGCTGATGATAACCGAATCTAAGATCAATTTTGGAGAATAAACTAGCACCCTGAAGCTAATCGAACAAGTCATCAATCCTAGGAATGGGATATTTATTCTTGATTATGACCTTGTTCAATTGACAGTAGTCAATACACATTCTAAGATAACCATCTTTCTTTCGAACAAATAAAACTGAGGCACCCCATGGAGAAATCCTAGGCCAGATTAAACCTTTATCAATAAGATCCTTCAACTGATCTTTCAACTCTTTAAGTTCTGTGGGAGCCATTTTATATAGAGGAATAGAGATAGGGTTCATATCTGGGAGAAGATCTATCCTAAAGTCTATCTCCCACTCGGGAAGGACTCCAGGCAAATCCTCGAGAAACACTTCTGGAAACTCATTCACAATAGGAACTGACTGAAGGGATGGGGTTTCGGACTCTGTGTCCATAACCTACATTATGTGATAAACATACCCCTTTGAAATCATCTTCCTAGCCTTAAGATAAGATATGAAATGACCTTTCAAAGAAGGGGGACTACCTTGCCATTCTAAAATGGGTTCATTTGGAAACTGAAAACTGACAACCCGAGTACGATAATCAACAGAAGCATAACATGCATACAACCAATCCATACCAAGAATGACATCAAAATCAGTCATCTCCAACTCTACTAGATCCGCTGAAGTGACTCTATAAAGGACTGAGATAGGGAAATTTCGATAGATTCTTTTGGCTAAGACTGACTTACCAACAGGAGTAGAAACACAAAAGGGTTCTAAAAGCAATTCAGAACAAACTTTGAATTTGCATGCCACATAAGCGGTCATAAAAGATAAGGAGGCACCGGGGTCCAACAAAGAATACGCATCAAAAGAGAAGCCTTTTAACATACCAGTAACAATATTTGGGGAACCTTCCTGATCCTGACGAGAGGGTATGGCATAAAGGTGGTTCTCGCACTGACCACCAGAACTAGAAGATGTTCCCTGCTAGGCTGGTCGACCTCTTGAAACTACTGTGATGGACTGAGTTTTATCTCCCTGTCCCTTATTAGCAGAAGGGAAATATCTGATACGATGTCCAGCCTGACCACACCCGAAGCAACTACCTGAACCGGCCAAACACTCACCAGAATAACTCTTCCCACACTTACCATAAGCTGGGTAGGAAGATCCCTTAGCAACACTACCTTGAGACTCGGAATAGGAACCACAGCCTCTACCACTCTGATCATGATGAGGCCTCTGGGCCTGGGTAGGAGCACTAGAAGAAGAATGAATAGATCCTATTGACTTCTTCTGGAAAGAAGAGCGATGTCCACCTCTTGACCTGTGATGACCAAAACCTGATCCCTCGGATCTAGCCCTCTTATTATCCCTTGCCATCTCCCTAAGTTTGTCACCCTCAATCTGATGGGCATGAGTCATGAGTCAGGAAATGTTCATATCACTCAACAACAAGGTAGACCTACACTTTCTCTTCACTATATTAGAAACCCCATAAATAAACTTGCTCATTTGATCATGCAGGTCCGCTACCATGGAGGCAGCATATCTAGACAACAGAGTGAACTTCAGACTATACTCTTGAACTGACATCGACCCCTGTCTCAAGTTCACTAATTCCTCTACCTTCTCTTGCCTCAACTCTCGGGGAAAGAACCTATCAAGGAAGGCCCTCTCAAAACACTTCCAACTCATGGGGACCGCGTCCCTTACCCTAGCCTCCTTCCATTGTGTGAACTAAATATGAGCTATATCCTTGAGTTGATAGGATGCAAGATCAACACAATAAACCCCATAACTTTGAAGATCTTCTTCACTTCATCAAAAAAGTTGAGCGGGTCCTCACTCACTTTCGAACCCCAAAATTTGGGTGGATTCATCCAAACGAAGTCACGAACTCGAGCCGCTACCCCACCTTGAGGGTGGACTGGGGCAGGAGCCTTCTCATTGTCCTGAGTGGCCAAAGTCTGGCCTAGCAAATGGATGGCATTCTTGAATTCCTCATTCGTGACATTGGGGACTGAAATAGGAGGAACATCATTCCGAGCGGCTTGGGGAGGCATAGCACATCTAGGAGGCATAATCTGAAATGTACAAGATGAGGATTAGAGAAACATAAGAGTTAAGCTCTATTGCATGACATGATCATGAAAGAAGTGAAGTTTTCTAAGACATCTCATAGTTTCCCTCTCATATGTGTGGCGCACTTCACACACATGAAAAAGACTCTACTCGATGCGGCTTTCAGACATCCTAGGACTCTTGAACCTGAGGCTCTGATACCAAGTTTGTCATTCCCCGAGGTTACCCCCTAGATATAACACGGGACTTGGGACAACAAGTGCCCCAAGCTAACCCTTGGTCATAGCATTCTCAAGCATAACAAAGATAAGCGGAAGCATAATAGATAAAGTCGGAATAGCATAGATGGATAATCAAATCAAATAGAAATACCAGATCCATAAGGAAAATCGAATACTGTCTATGTATGAAAAGACTCTACTTATGACATAAAGAGTTGCTAGGACAAGACCCTAGCTAACTCGAAGTACAAAATGAAAAACTAACATAAGCTAAAAACATAACTAGTCCTCGACCTAAGAGGACTCACCAACAGATGTTTAGGAGTGACCAGGTAACTCTAGCCACGAGTTTGAGAAGGTTCACCTGAATCTGCATCATCAAAGGATGCAGCGCAAGATATACGTCAGTACTATAGGATGTACTTAATATGTGAGATATGCGTAAATAATATAAAA
This sequence comes from Jaltomata sinuosa, assembly GCA_003996215.1. Lineage (NCBI taxonomy): Eukaryota > Viridiplantae > Streptophyta > Magnoliopsida > Solanales > Solanaceae > Jaltomata > Jaltomata sinuosa. The sequence goes on from QJPP01007364.1 coordinate 99,701, forward strand.
GCATGCTTAAAACGTAATTGAAAATTGAGTTCATGCATAATCGAAGAAGTCATAAGTAAGTATCATAGTTTGAGTAATAAGCATGAGTTCATAGTCAAAACTTCAAAATAAGATATCGTAAAGCTTAGAAAACTTGAAATCATTCATACGGGAGTTTTTTATAACCGACAATAGACCATGTGAGCTACATGGAATCTAACTATATAACCCTAGTTAGCAAAGCTGACTTGAACCTTGCCAAGTAACGAGTCACCATCCCCAACTATATAACCCTAGTTGGCAAAGCTTCCCTAATGCCCGCTAAGACACAGGACACCATTATCAAGATGTGGATCCACTCTCATAAGCCCATAGGGCACTTCATTTCATAACCTACGATGGCAACATAGTTTCTGGACTTGGGTAATCGAACTATCATCGCTCGGTGATAAATACTACTCCCAAAACATGCACATATAGCTCATTATTTCTTAGTGGAACAATCTCATGCTAAATCTTGTTTCGAAAAGCATGAAAATACATCGGTCATCATGCAAATTCTCATATCATAAGTTCATGAAGCTTAACATAGCCATAGTCCAAAACATGCTTTTCTTTCTAAATTCATACTTGAAGAATTGGACATGCAATTTCATAAATTCACTAAGCCATGATATCTAATTATGCACAATTTCACTTGAAAATATGCAATTCAATAGAATCATGCTAGAAATCAACTTTGATCTTTGGGCCTTTGAATCTAACAGAGGAATCATGATCAAATCGTAAATAGGTAATGAGAAACCATGAATTTAAGCATACGAACTGATTTCATAAGTTTTCCCCAATTTAGATCAAAACCCTAATTTTCACAAGCTCATAATTCAAAATACGAATTTAGAGTTTTGGGCACAAGGGTGAGAGGAACCCATTGTTGAATACCCACATACCTTGGCTGGAACTAACCCACATGAATTGAAAAGACTTAGGAGAGTTGGACTTAGAGCTTGATACCTTGAGCTTGAGAGAGTCCTTTCCCTTTTTGGGAGATGAATGAGGGTGAAAACCCTTCTAGAAGTAGCCAAAACTACATCATTTAGGAGTTAAAAGGGTGGGTAATGACTAAAATCCAGTGGTATTTTTATAATTGCCCACCCTTTTAACTCCTAAGTGAGGTTGTTTTGGCCACTTTTAGTAGGGTTTCTACACCTATTAACCTAAGTCCCTTCTTATTACCTCATTCATCTTCCAAAAAGGGAAAAGAACCTTTTCGAACTCCAAGTCCCATGCTCCAAGTTCAAGTCTCCTTTTTTTCAATTTCAAGTGGGTTAGCTTCAATCAAGGTATGTGTGCATTCAACAATGGGTTCCTTTCACTGCCCAAAACCCCAAATCTTTATTTTGATTTCATGAACTTTCAAATTAGAGTTTTTACCCAATTCTTATGGGTTTCGCTATAAATTGTCTTCTCATGATTTTATTATGAAATTACTACTAAATTGCAAGATTTTGCATGGGTTTTTACATATGAACTCCTATTTCAAATTGAAGGCTAATTATGAAAAATTTTACATGCATAAATTGATTCAAGTAAATTGAGTATTTGATAGTATGTTTTCATGAATTTCAAGTAAGTGCATGCCTAGTACCTATATTTTATGAAAGTATAATGTATTATGAAATTGAACTAGTGCCATGCAAATTTTCAAGTTATGAACTATTATGCAATGCAAGACACCCGATGTGCAATCAATGCTCATGAATTATTTTTTAAACCAAGATTCGTGAGTAGTATGAAGATCCAAGTTATGAACATGTTTATGAACAATATTGACATCTAGATATGTCACATGTATGTGAGCCTTATGTTATATGTTTTGGGAGTAGTATTTAGCACAGAGCGATGAGGGTTTCTAGATAACTCAAGTCCAAGTCTATGTTGCCACCGTAGGTTGCCCTTCGTGGCTTATGAAAGGATCCTTATTACATGGTTCTAACCTTGGCTGGTTAGGACAACCATTTTTAGTGTGGGTGCATGACACTAGAGTCCGTGTAGCTCTGCATAGTTTACGTTGATTAAGAGAAAACCCTACATGATTATTTTCAAGTTAGGAAGTTATATGATACCTTACCTTGAATCTTGACATTACTTCATGTTTATGTCTTATATCTTGATAATCTCATATGTTATCTCTTATTTCGAAAGACCTCATTTTAAGCATGTTTCAAGTATGTTTTATCATGATTATGCTGATTTCTCATACTCGGTATATCCTATAGTACTGACACATATTTTGCGCTGCATCCTCTTAACGATGCAGATTCAAGTTCCCTTCCTCAGGCACATGGCTAGAGATCGCAGGCCATTTCCAGTCAGTATGGGTGAGTCCTCATTTTTTGAGGGCCAGTTATGATTCTAGCTAGTTTTTGACTATGTACTTCCATATCATAAGTTAGCTAGGGTCTTGTCCTAGCAACTCCTTATGTCATGTGTAAAGGCTTTTCAGACATAGCCAGTGTTCGAGTCACTCTTTTAGAAATATGTTTCGTATTGAATTATCATTTATGGATTTGGGTTGCCTAATGTTCTATCTATGCTTCTGCTATGTTTTTTTATGAATGACTGAGTATGCTATGACCAAGGGTTAGTCTAGGGCACTCATGCTTCGAATCTCATGTTACGTCCAGAGGGTAGCCTCGAGGCATGATAAATTTGGTATCAAAGCCTCAGGTTCAAGAGTCCTAGGATATCTGAAAGCCGCATTGAGTAGAATCTCTTTCATGTATGTGAAGTGTGCCACACTTATGAGAGGAAAGCTATGAGATGTCTTAGAAAAACCTTACTTCTTTCATGATCACATCATGCATTAGAGTTTAACTCTAATATCCCTCTAATCCTTTCCTTGTACATTTCAGATTATGCCTCGACATGTTATGCCTCACCGAGCCGCTTGGAATGCTGCTCCTCCAGTTCTAGCCCCCGAGGTCATGAATGAGAAGTTCAGGAATGCCATCCACATGCTAGCCCAGACCTTGGCCGCTCAGGCCAACCAGTCGACTCCTATCCCCGTCCACCCTCAAGGTGGGGTAGAGGCCCGAGTTCATGACTTTATCCATATGAACCCCCCGGAGTTCTAAGGTTCGAAAGTGAATGAAGATCCACTAAACTTTATTGATGAAGTGAAGGAAATCTTTGATGTTATGAAAGTGTCTAGGGTTGATAGTGTTGAGTTAGCATCCTATCAACTCAAGGATGTATCTTATATATGGTTCATGCAATAAAAGGAAGCTAGGGCTAGGGATGAGGTCTCTATGACTTGGGAGTGTTTCCAAAAGGGCTTTCCTCGACCGGTTCTTTCTGAGGGAGTTAAGGAGTAAAGTTTGAGGCTCACTTAGCTCTCTTGATACGCCCGTACTATGGTGGCTAACCCATAGGATCAGATGAGCAAGTATATCTATGGAGTCTCAGACATAGTGAAAAAGGAGTGTAGATCTGCTATGTTGTTGAGTGACATGAGTATCTCTAGACTTATGACTCATGCTCACTAGATCGAGGGGGATAAGCTTAGGGAGATGGCTAGGGATAATAAGAGAGTTAGATCCGAGGGTTCAGGTTTTGTCCATCAGAGGTCCGGTGGCAGACATCACTCCTTATTTCAGAAGAAGTCATCAGGACCCGTTCATTCTTCTGCTAGTGCTCCTACCCAGGCCCAAGGCCTCATCATGATCAGACTGGTAGAGGATTTGGTTCCTATTTGCAGTCCCAGAGGAGTGTTGCTAAGGGATCTTCCTACCCTATTTGCAGCAAGTGTGGAAAGAGTTACCCGAGAGAGTGTCATTTTGGCACAGGTTCATGCTTTGGATGTGGACAGGCTGGACACATGATTAGAGATTGACCTTCGGATGAGAAGGGGCAGGGAGGTAGTAGGGTTCAGTCTGCTCCAGCAGCACTAGGAGGTCGATCGGCCCAGCAGGGCACTGCTTCTAGTTCTGGTGGTCAGTGCTAAACCATCTTTTTGCCATGTCCTCTTGTCAGAACCAGGACAGTTCACTGGATGTTTTCACTAGAATGTTTAAAGTCTTCTCTCTCGATGTATATGCATTGTTGGACCCCGGTGCCTCTTTATCATTTGTGACCCCTTATGTAGCATGCATATTCGAAATTTGTCCTGAATTGCTTTTAGAACCCTTTTGTGTTTTTACTCCTGTTGGAGAGTCAGTCCTAGCCAAAAGAATATACCAAAATTGCCCTATCTCAGTCCTTTGCAGAGTCACTTTAGCGGATTTAGTAGAGTTGGAGATGGCTAATTTTGATGTTATTCTTGGTATGTATTGGTAGTTTGCTTGTTATGCTTTGGTTGATGGTCGTACTCGGGTTGTCAGTTTCAAGTTTCAAAATGAACCCATCTTGGAGTGGCAAGGTAGTCCCACATCCTCAAAAGGTCATTTCATATCTTATCTTAAGGCTAGGAAGATGATTTCTAAGGGTTATGTCTACCATATAGTTTGGGTTATGGACACGGAGTCTGAAACCCTATCCTTTCAGTCTGTCCATGTTGTAAATGAGTTCCTAAAAGTGTTTCTGAAATATTAGCCCAGAATCCCGAGCGAGCGAGAGATCAACTTTGGGATATATCTTCTTCCAGATACGAATCCCATTTATATCCCTCCGTATAGAATGGCTCCCGCGGAGCTTAAAGAGTGAAAGGATCAGTTGAAGGATCTTCTTGATAAAGGTTTCATTAGGTCTAGCATTTCTCTATTGGGTGCCCCAATTTTATTTGTGCGGAAAAAAGATGGTTCCCTTAGGATGTGTATTGACTATTGTCAATTGAACAAGGTCATAATTAAGAATAAGTATCCCATTCCTAGGATTGATGACTTGTTCAATCACCTTCAAGATGCTAGTTTCTTCTCCAAGATCGACCTTAGATCCGGTTATCATCAGCTTCGTGTTCGAGGGTGTGATATTTTAAAGACAGTCTTCAGGACTCGGTCCGGTCATTATGAATTTTTTGTTACTTCTTTTGGTCTAACGAATGCTCCTGCAGCCTTTATGAATTTGATAAACCATGTGTTCAAACAGTATTTGGATATGTTTGTGGTTGTTTGCATTGATGAGATATCCTTATCTACTCTCGGAGTGAGGAGGAGCATGCAGACCATTTGAGAGTTATGTTGCAAACTCTCAAAGATCGGCAGTTGTTTGCAAAGTTTAGCAAGTGTGAGTTTTGGATGCAGTCTGTTTCTTTTTTGGGTCATATTGTGACTAGAGATGGTATTCGAGTTGATTCTCAAAAGATTGAGGCATTAAAGAACTGGCCTAGACCCATTTCCTCATTCGATATTAGGAGCTTTTTGAGTTTGGTTGGTTACTACAGGAGGTTTGTGGAAGGGTTTTCTTCCATTGCTGCGCCATTGACTCGATTGACTCAGCAGAAGGTTAAATTTTAGTGGTCCGATCTTTGTGAGGAGAACTTTCAGGAATTGAAGACTAAGTTGACCACAGCTCCAGTGTTGGCTCTACCTGAGGGCCTAGATGACTTTATTGTGTATTGTGATGCTTCTAGAATTGGCTTGGGTTGTGTTTTGATGCAGCGTGGTAAAGTGATTACTTATGCCTCTTGACAGCTTAATATCCATGAGAAGAACTACCCTACTCATGATCTTGAGTTAGCAGTCGTGGTTTTTGCTTTGAATATTTGGAGACATTACTTGTATATTGTGCATGTGGATGTTTTCACCGATCATAAGAGTCTCCAGTATGTGTTCACTCAAAGGGAATTGAATCTGCGTCAAAAGAGATGGTTTGAGCTTCTTAAGGTTTTTGGTTTGAAGATTTGGAGACATTACTTGTATGGTGTGCATGTGGATGTTTCACCGATCATAAGAGTCTCCAGTATGTGTTCACTCAAAGGGAATTGAATTTGCGTCAAAGGAGATGGCTTGAGCTTCTTAAGGTTTTTGCTTTGAAGATTTGGAGATATTACTTGTATGGTGTGCATGTGGATGTTTCACCAATCATAAGAGTCTCCAATATGTGTTCACTCAAAGGGAATTGAATCTGCATCAAAGGAGATGGCTTGAGCTTCTTAAGGATTATGACATGAGTGTGCTTTACCATCTGGGTAAGGCTAATATTATGGCGGATGCACTTAGTAGATTGTCCGTGGGTAGTGTGTCTTCAGTTGAAGACGGAAAGAAGGAATTGGTTAAGGAGGTTCATAGCCTTGCTAGGTTGGGAGTTTACCTTATGGACTCGACAGAAGGTGGTGTTATTGTCCAGAATTGTTCCGAATCATCTTTGGAAGCTGAGGTGAAGGCAAAGCAAGACAGTGATCCTATTTTTCTTTAGCTAAAGGGTGCAGTCCATCAGCAAAGAGTTGAGGTTTTCTCCCAAGGGGGAGATGGTGTGCTTCGTTATTAGGGTCGATTGTGTGTGCCAGATGTAGATGGGTTGAGACAGCAGGTTTTGACTGAGACTCATACTTCCAGATATTCTATTCACCCTGGTGCTACCAAGATGTACCGTGACCTATGGGAAGTCTATTGGTGGAATCTTATGAAGAGGTACATGGCCAGTTTTGTGGCTAAGTATCCCAACTATCAGCAAGTAAAGGTAGAGCATCAGCAACCGGGTGGCATGACTCAGGATATTGACCTTCCTACTTGGAAATGGGAAGCGATCAAAATGGACTTTATTACTAGTTTAACTCATACTCGAAGGCAACATGATTCCATTTGGGTGATCGTCGACCGGATGACTAAGTCATCCCACTTCTTGACCGTTAAGACTACTGATTCAGTAGATGATTATGCCAGACTCTACATTCAAGAGATAGTCAGATTGTATGGTGTCCCATTGTACATCATTTCAGATAGAGGTACTCAGTTTACCTCCCAATTTTAGAGGTCATTTCAGAGAGGTCTTGGTACTCAGGTGAAGCTTAGCACAGCTTTTTACCCTCAGACGGATGGCCAGGCAGAGCATACTGTTTAGACATTGTAGGATATATTGAGAGCTTGTGTGATTGATTTCAAAAATAATTGGGATGATCACTTACCTCTAATCGAGTTTGCCTACAATAATAGCTTTCATTCTAGCATCTAGATGGATCCTTATGAGGCACTTTATGGTCGGAGGTGTAGGTCTCCTATTGGTTGGTTTGAAGTAGGTAAGCAGATTTGATTGGTCCAGATTCGGTTCATGAGACTATGGAGAAGGTTGAACTTATTAAGGAGAGGTTGAAGACTGCTCAGAGTCGAAAAAAATCATATGCGGATGTGAAGAGGAGGGAATTGGAATTTGAGGTTGATGATTGGGTTTTTTTGAAGGTGTCACCCATGAATGGTGTGATGAGATTTGTCAAGAAAGGGAAGCTCAGTCCCCATTTTGTAGGTCCTTATCGGATTCTGAGGAGAGTTGGTAGTGTTGCTTATGAGTTGGATTTGCCATCGAATTTAGAAGCGGTTCATCCGGTCTTCTATATTTCCTTGTTGAAGAAGTGTGTTGGTGATTCGACCTTGATTTTCCCTTTGGAGGATGTGGGTGTGAAGGATAGTCTCACTTATGAGGAGGTTCCCGTGGATATCCTTGATCGTCAGGTTTAGAGGTTGAGAAACAAAGAAGTCGCTTTTGTAAAAGTTCTTCGGAGGAATCAGCTTGTTGAGGTAGCTACTTGGGAAGCAGAAGCAGCCGTGAAAGCCAAGTACCCTCATCTCTTTCCTTCCTATCCAGTTTTCACTTGAGGTAGTAGTTTCCTCATTAGTACGTCTATCCTACTATATTCCATCATCTTCCCTCATGATCTTCGTATGCATGTAAGTTTTCAGAAGTTAGTTCAGTCATGTTTTAAGTTACAAGCTTAATTTCCATATTTATTCCTTGGTTTTCATGTTTAGTTGTTGGTTGGGCTGTTTCTCTCCAAGTTTCCTTGCTTAGTCTTCATTCGAGGATGAATGATTCCAAGGGGGAGATATTGTAACACCTCAAAATCTGATTCAGTTTTTAAACTTAAGAAATCTGAAAATTTTGAACTTTCCAGAAATGACGAGTCCAAACCACGGACCGTGGTTTGAACCACGAGTCGTAGAGTGGATCCGTGGTTTGAACTACGAGTCGTAGAGTGGATCCGTGGTTTAAGTCTACCAAAGGTAGTTCATTCTACGGCCCATCCTGTCAACTCGTGAAACCAGACCTGAGGACTGGATGAATTCTAGGAACCACGAGTCAAGACTACGGACCGTAGTTTGAATTGTGGTATGTCCTATTGACTCGTGGAACCTGATCAGAGGCCTGCCAAATCCCTTAGAAACGATGAATTAGTTCTAAAAACCGTAATCCATTCTACGAATCTATTTTTTTGACCCGTAGAATGCCTTCTGCAGTTTGAATCATTTGTCGAGGAATCACAAGTGGGAACCACGAGTCATGGTTCAAACTACGACCCGTTGAACCAACTCATGATTTCTGAAGCTGACCCCTTTTATCAGCTTTTCTTAATTAAATCCCAGTGGTATTTTTATAATTACCCACCCTTTTAACTCCTAAGTGAGGTCGTTTTGGCCACTTTTAGTAGGGTTTCTACACCTATTAACCTAAGTCCCTTCTTATTACCTCATTCATCTTCCAAAAAGGGAAAAGAACCTTTTCAAACTTCAAGTCCCAAGCTCCAAGTTCAAGTCTCCTTTTTTTTCAATTTCAAGTGGGTTAGCTTCAATCAAGGTATGTGGGCATTCAACGTATGTGGGCATTCAACAATGGGTTCCTTTCACCCTTGTGCCAAAAATCCCAAATCTTTATTTTGATTTCATGAACTTTCAAATTAGAGTTTTTACCCAATTCTTATGGGTTTCGCTATAAATTGCCTTCTCGTGATTTTATTATGAAATTACTACTAAATTGCATGATTTTGCATGGGTTTTTACATATGAACTTCTATTTCAAATTGAAGGCTAATTATGGACAATTCTACATGCATAAATTGATTCAAGTAATTGGGTATTTGATAGCATGTTTTCATGAATTTCAAGTAAGTGCATGCCTAGTTCCTATATTTTATGAAAGTTTATGTTATTATGAAATTGAACTAGTGTCATGCAAATTTTCAAGTTATGAACTATTATGCAATGCAAGACACCCGATGTGCCATCAATGCTCATGAATTATTTTTTAAACCAAAATTCGTGAGTAGTATGAAGATCTGAGTTATGAACATGTTTATGAACAAGCTTGACATCTAGATATGTCACATGTATGTGAGCCTTATGTTATATGTTTTGGGAGTTGTATTTAGCACCGAGCGATGAGGGTTCTAGATAACCCAAGTCCAAAACTAAGTTGCCACCGTAGGTTGCCCTCCATGGCTTATGAAAGGATCCTTATTACATGGTTCTAACCTTGGACGATTAGGACAATGTTTTTCAGTGTGGGTGCATGACACTGGACTCCATGTAACTCAGCATGGTTTATGTTGGTTAAGAGAAACTCCCACATGATTATTTTCAAGTTATGAAGTTGTATGATACCTTACCTTGAATCTTGACATTACTTCATGTTTATGTCTTATATCTTGATAATCTCTTATGCTATCTCTTATTTCGAAAGAGCTCATTAGTATGTTTTATCATGATCATACATATCTCTCATACTCGGTACATCCTATAGTACTGACATATATTTTATGTTGCATCCTCTTGACGATGCAGATTCAGGTTCCCTTCCTCAGGCCCGTGGCTAGAGATCGCAGGCCATTTCCAGTCAGTGTTGGTGATTCCTCATTTTTCGAGGGCCAGTTATGATTCTAGCTAGTTTTTGACTATTAACTTCCGTATCTTAAGTTATCTAGGGTCGTGTCCTAGCAACTCCTTATGTCATGTGCAGAGGCTTTTCAGACATAGCCAGTGTTCGAGTCACTCTTTTAGAACTATGTTTCGTATTGACTTATCATTTATGGATTTGGGTTGCCTAATGTTCTATCTATGCTCCTGCTATGTTTTTTATGAATGACTGAGTATGCTATGACCAAAGGTTAGTCTCGGGCACTCGTGCTCCGGATCCCGTGTTATGTCTAAGGGGTAGCCTCGAGGCGTGACACTAGCTAAAACCAACTAAACATCCAAAATGATCCCAGCTCACCCGAGACCTAAACCAACCACCTACTTAATCCAAATGAGGCTGTCTACTCCAAATGTTGATTAAAGTCAACCTTACAAGACCAACTAGCCTAAAAACACTAAATGAGAGAGAATTCCAAGCTAAAAAGCTCTCTGATCCTGACCAAAGTTCTAACTAGACCAAAGTCCATTCTCCGATCTTACTGAACTATCAGAATTCAATTCTGAGTAGCATTACCAAGAATGTTGACCAAAGTCAATAATTTCCAAAGTTAAGGTTTTAAAACTGGGAAACGGCCATAAAGACCAAACAGATGGCTTGGGCATCGAACTATCGATTCCAGCAAGTCATAAATGACTTGGGACTGCTATAGGCAAGCTCTAATAGTGACTGGACGTCAGGGTGGCCGTCGCCACTATCCAGTGGGTATGCTGCGTTTGCTTCATCTTGGTGGCCTGGGTGACGGCCCACCAAGTGTGTGGTGGCCAGTCATGCTAGCCACCACTCCTATCCAGTGTTGCTGCCAGACTTGGTGGCCTAGGTGACGGCCCACCAAGTATGTGGTGGCCAGTCACGCCAGCCACCACTCTTATCTAGTGTTGCTGCCAGACTTGGTGGCCTGGGTGACGGCCCACCAAGTGTGTGGTGGCCAGTCATGCCAGCCACCACTCCTATCCAGTGTTGCTGCCAGACTTGGTGGCCCTCCTATCCAGTGTTGCTGCCTGACTTGGTGGCCTGGGTGACGGCCCACCAAGTGTGTGGTGGCCAGTCATGCCAACCACCACTCATATCCAGTGGAGCTCTTTGATCATATTTCCTTCCTCTTCTATCTTTGTCTCCATTTCCTGCAAATATAACATAAAACATCAAAAACGACAACGGTTGCTTGAAAACTCACGATTATTCTTAGTTAAAGAAGTCAAATGTGCCATAGAATGGCGGCACATCAACACCCTCAACTTAAAACGTTCGCTTGTCCTCAAGCAACATGAAAACAAAAACAAAAAGATGACTCAACTAAGAAAACAAACACGTGTCACTAGCAAATCATGGCCATTCAACAGCTTATTCAATTTAAATCAAGCCCCCTGGTAACACACAAATGTATGAAAAGCTAACTTGTAAGGATCCAAACATGTCATTCCGATATGATAGAATATTTTGCATACACACACAATAGCTATCCCAACAGTCAATAGATGATACAGAAATCTCGGTGCCCTCACCACAAAAAAGTCCCACACACAAGATTTGGGATTAGGTAAGGCGCTCACACTAACAAACGATTTCAAACAAAGCACATGCGACGCCATAAGCTTGCCCTTGCTATTCTATTTCAGTTTTTCAGAAAGCCGCTAAGGATCACTACAGGACTTGTTTTGGCTTGTAATGAGGCTTCGGGTGCAGGTAGGATACGTTTGGGGAATAGTAACTAAACCCTCCTTGGAATCACCGACCTACTATTTCCACTTAACTTTACTTCGTCCATCCTTATTCACCTTTTTATTCCCTTCTTTCTAGCTACAGGCGCGGCCTCTTTATTTTGACAATTCTTTTTCATCTCTTTTTCTTTTCTTTTTTTTTTCTTTCTTTTATTAGGCACACACCCAAAATTTTCATTCTATCAACAACCAATCTTATCCAACCTATTTTTCTTATCATTTACCTCTATAGTAGCCACCCTCAACTTAGGCTGATTGCCTGAGTGGAGGTGCACGATGTCCAAGGAAGGACCAGGGCCAAAATAGGGCTTTAAAGTTAAAAATAAATGGTGACAGGTTATTGAAAGAATAGGGTCAATTATGGCTCAAACAGGGATCAAAGGGATTATTTGCATTTAGACAGTCTTATAGGCTAAGTGGACTGCACACAAAAAGGGCATGTGATCCTTTCCTAAGCAACCAACTTCAAGTTTAACAAAATAGATCGAGCAAGTTCTAGATGCATGCACAGAGTAAGAGTTTAAAACAATAAGCTCATACACACTTGGCACCAAGAAACCATACCACTACCAACTATCAAAACATCAGCTCGGCTTAAGCATAATTATTACAATCACAACCACACAATGATATTCAAGGATCCAGAACAGTCAATCGTTTCAAACATAAGTACAAAATCAACTTTTTCAGAGGGGGCTCCTTTTAGTTCAACTTTCAAAAAGCCATGCTTTCTATAGACATCACAACACAACCAAAATTTAAACGACAACCTAAACATGCCTTTTCTACTAGATAGCACACCGGAGGGAAAAGAAACACGGCAACAAAAACCCTCGGTGGTGAAAGACTCACAGGTATCCCAACAACACCCTCAACTTAGACTCTTGCATTGTCCGTGATGCATACATATGAAAGCTAAAACTGTGAGAGAAAGGAATACTTTTGAAGCCCATAGGACTCAGAGTCTAGCATGATGTTGGAGACCACCAGGGTCTCCAAAGCAGGAGCAATCGCTGGAATAGGTGCAAGCGACATCATCCTGTTAAGCTCCAACTTTCTCTTTTATCGGCTCCTCAGCTAGTAGAGACAACTTCTTTACTCTTTCTAACTCTTTTTCTTTGCTGGTTCTCTTGCGGTGTTTTCTTTTCCTTGATTTGTTCTCACCGCCTTCCTCTATAGGTTTTTCTTCTTGCGATCCCAATACCATTCTCATAACAGCTACGGTTTCAACAAAACCCTTCTCCTCAATATGTACATACGTAGGGGCTTCATCAATAACATTGATAACCGAGACCACCCTCATGTCTCTTGGTCGCTTCATCAATTTACACACATCAAACTTGACTAATTCATTGTTTAATCTGAATGTCAGTTTGTTTCTTTCCATGTCGACCAACACTCTTGCAGTGGCTAACAATGGTCGTCCCAAGATTATGGGAACTTCAAAGTCCATTTCGCAATCTAAGATTACAAAGTCAGCTGGAAATATAAACTTATCAACCTTTACCAGCACATCAGACAATATTCCCACCGGTCGCTTTACTGAACGGTCAACCATTAACACCCTCATGGTAGTTGGTTTGGGAGCTCCCAAACCTAATTGTTTATAGACTGCTAGTGGCATCAAGTTGATGCTAGCACCAAGATCACGTAAGGCTTTTTCAAAGTTGAATTTCCCAATAGTACAGGGAACAGTAATAGCACCTGGATCTTCCTTCTTTTCCACTAACGATCTTGAAGAAATAGCACTGCAGTGGTGGAGGTTATCTTCTGGTTCAAAGCTCACTGACCTCTTCTTGGTAATCAAGTCTTTCATGAACTTGGCATATCCGGCCATTTGTTCAAGAGCGTCCACCAGTGGGATGTTCACTGATATCTGCTTGAGCATGGTCATGAAATTTAGGAACTTGCTATCTTCCACTTTCTTCTTCAACCGTTGTGGGAAAGGAGGCGGTGGCCGAGGCATCATAGTTGGAAGTTTTTCAACTTCCTTGCTTTTATCCGTGAGCACTTGAGTAGCATCCTCTACCATAGCGGGTTTTCAACAGATACTCTCATACCCTCATCGACCATATTTTCAGCATCTACTAACTCATCTTCCTCAGCAATATTACCTTTCTGAGTCTGAATTATCGGATGTGATTCCGATAATATTTTACCGCTTCTCGTAGTGATCACCATACAACTCCCATCATTCCTAGGGTTTTGAATGGTGTCACTCAGCAAGGTACCTGTCTTTCTTTGATTTAGAGACGCTGAGATTTTACTCACTTGCTGCTCTAATTGCTTGATCGAGGTGGAATGTGAATCTACTACCTGACTCATTGCTGATAATTCAGTCCTTATCTTCTTTACCCCAGAGTCAGTTGATTCTACCTTCAACAGCATCTTAGCCATCATATTCTCTAGTTTGGACGTCCCTGACTCATTGCTAGCTTTGTCACGATTCCCAGGTGGTATGTATAATCCACCTCTATTGTCTTTGCTCCTCCAATCACCTTGTTCTCGACTCTTATAACCCGACTTTTCATAGTAACTGTTCCGACCTTGGTTTCCTTGGCCATAAGCCTGGAAACCACCCACATAATTTTCCTCCTCATCAGATTCAAACTCTGGTGCTCTACCTTGGGAACCCACAGCTTTCACTTTCTCCATACCTCCTGAAAACAAATGTTTTGTCAGTAGGTCCATTTGCATTTTCAGATGGGCCATATCTTGGTCCTGCTCTTCCTCCTTCCTGCGCTGCTCTGTTGACATACCAACTGCATAAGTGCTAGCCACTACCTCTGTATCCCGTGTATTCCAGGCCCTGTTGGTTTTGGTGAGCCGGTCCAAAATAGTTGTGGCATCGATAAAGGTAAGACCCATAAATGCTCCACCTGCTGCATTATCCAGTGTTGGCTTGGTAGCCGAATTCAGTGCCCTGTAGAATGTTTGCATTAGGAAATTGTCGGTCAACTGATGGTTTGGGCATTGTGTCAGCTTCTTCTTGAACCGCAACCAAGTCTCATGTAAAGCCTCATGAGGTTGTTGTCTGAAGTTGCTAATTTCATCTCTCAACTGTATCATCCTAGAGGGAGGAAAGAACCTTTCTAGGAAAACTCCTTTCAACTCTCCCCAAGTTGTGATAGAATTGGGGGTTAGCTCTGTCAACCATAATGTTGCCTCATCAGACAGAGACAATGGAAACAACCTGAGCCTGATCGCTGTCTGACTTACTCCAGGCAATTCGAACGACTTGCAGATACCCATCAAATTCATCAGGTGTCGGTTTGGGTCATCACCAGTCACACCACGAAACACCCCTCTTAAATTCAACAGTTGAATCATTGTGCTCGTAATGTTGAACTTGGCCCCAGGAGATAGCGGAGGAAGCGCAATAGCGCCCGTGGCACCAACTCCATCTAAGTCGATATCCTCATTATCATCCAAAGCAAATTGCCTTGGTTGCTGTCGACCTCTACCTCTCTGCTGCTGCCTTTGGTTTGCGGGGGCTATATTTTCAACACGCTCCACAGCTCTTCCATCACCCGTTGCAGCCTCATCATCCCGCCCAACATCATCCTCAATATCATCAACATTTATGTGTTGTTGGGCCTGCTGAGCTGCAGCTAGTCTTGCTGCCTCTTGTCTTTGTGCATTCATGGTTCGCCTTAACGTTCTAGCAAGTTCGGGATCGTAAGGTAATGTTGATTCACCTGAGAGCCGGGTACTTGGTATGCACAATTTTATACCCCGTAACAAACAAAAACAACAAATAAAAGTAAAAGCAGGAAATATGACTAAGAGTCAAATAAATACACCGGACTTAATAAATAACCATAGTCCCCGGCAACGGCGCCAAAATTTGATACGCCCAAATTACAACTCCAATTACGAAGAGTAAGCAGTCATCGTCAAATATAGAACCCAACAAAGGTTGGGGTCGATCCCACAGGGAATAAGGTGCAAATTAAATCGTTAGTGAATTAGTTGACTAGTAATCAATAGTTTTCGGTAAATTTGGGAAGGGGTTTCTGTGATCAATATTTGAACAATGCAAGTAACTAATTGCGAGTTTCAACGAGTATTAATCAATATGAGAATGAACTAGGGAAGTGTTCACCATGGCGTCGTAACAATTTCGACTTAAAGCTTAACCGGGTTCTTTCTATATGTATATCACGATGTGATTGAATTAATGGTATCATCTAAACGTTTCTCAATCAAATAGACAAATTTCCTTTTCAATTCTCTCGAACTTGAAAAGGTGAACTTTCTTATTTCAATCCTAAACATCGATAAGACGAGAGTTGGTAGTCTTGAATCCTCGTAATTAATCAAATTTCCCAGTTTTAATCTCTTTGTTCAAGCAAATCAAAACTAGGTATGTTCTAATGTTTGCAACCATTACAAAACGTAAATAACGAATGATTAACAACGTGAGAACATATAAATTTAACCCAACGCTACCCGGAATCTACATTGTGACTTTTGCCATGGATCCCACAACCCTAGTTGTGGGGAGTTTAGCCGCTCATGCTAGCAAAGTGAAGTAAAGAAATACTAGTATTCATATGAGAATAAGGAATTCTTAAAATAGAAAATTAATACTTTACTTTGAACTTCGTAGAATCCCAGCACCAATGGTGAAAATCCCAGGAACAATGGAAGAAGAGGAAGAAAAACGAGTTTGTGTCGTGTTTTCTCCTCTCAAAACTCATTCAAAATGTCACACAAACTATTAGTTAATCAATAATAAAATAACCCTAACACAGGGTATTTATAGTAGTCCAGGAAATAAAATCCAAAAATAGAATTTTCGGAATCCCGCTTTGTATTTAGTGGCCCACTTGACGGACCGTCACATGAGTGACTGGCCGTCAGGGTGGCCGTCGCCACTATCCAGTGGGTATGCTGCCTTTGCTTCATCTTGGTGGCCTGGGTGATGGCCCACCAAGTGTGTGGTGGCCAGTCATGCCACCCACCACTCCTATCCAGTGTTGCTGCCAGACTTGGTGGCCTGGATGACGGCCCACCAAGTATGTGGTGACCAGTCATGCCATCCACCACTCTTATCTAGTGTTGCTGCCAGAGTTGGTGTCCTGGGTGATGGCCCACCAAGTGTGTGGTGGCCAGTCATGCCATCCACCACTCCTATCCAGTGTTGCTGCCAGACTTGGTGGCCTGGGTGACGGCCCACCAAGTGTGTGGTGGCCAGTCATGCTAGCCACCACTCCTATCCAGTGTTGCTGCCAGACTTGGTGGCCTGGGTGACGGCCCACCAAGTGTGTGGTGGCCAGTCATGCCAGCCACCACTCCTATCCAGGGGAGCTCTTTGATCATATTTCCTTCCTCTTCTATCTTCGTCTCCATTTCCTGCAAATATAACATAAAACATCAAAAACGACAATGATTGCTTGAAAACTCATGATTATTCTTAGTTAAAGGAGTCAAATGTGTCGTAGAATGGCGGCACATCACTAGCAGTTTGGGAGAGCTTTAAGTGGGCTTTCTTGGGCCACTTCTTTCCCCAGGAACTGAGAGAGGAAAAGGTAAAGGAGTTTGTAAACTTGAAATAGTGTACCATGAGTGTGAGGGAGTATGGCCTCAAGTTTACCCAACTATCTAGGTATGCCCTAGAGATGGTTCCAAATATGAGGGAAAAAATGAGGAAGTATGTGTCAGGTTTGAGTAAGCAGGTGAAGAAAGAGGGCAAGGCCAATTTGTTGATTAATGACATGGACATCTCCAGACTTTTGGTGTACGTTCAGTAGGTTGAGAAAGATAAGCAAAAATATAGAGAGGTACATCAGTACAAGAGGGCGAAGTTCGTAGGCTATGATGCCAATTAGCAAAAGAGTGGGAATAGTAATAGGAATTTCTTCTAGAGGAGGTCATCTGGACCCTCACAGTCCGCAGCTAGTGCACTGACACTAAAAATAGAAATGATCAAAGGTTTTAGAGTAGTCAGAACTTCAGGGCTCAGAGTTCTCAAACTTAGGGAAGTGTAGATCAGAGAGCTACTAATTCTAAGTATCCCTCATGTTGTAAGTGTGGTAGAACCCATATGGGAGAGTGTCACAATGTCTCAGGTGGGTGCTATAAGTGTGTTCAGTTGGGTCACTTTTTAAGAGATTTCCTATCTTTGAGGCAAGGTAATGAGGGCAATAGAGCCCAGTCTACTCTAGCAGCTCTAGCAGGTAGAGTCTCCTCGAAAGGCACTACTTCAGGATCAAGCGGAGGTCAGAACCGTTTGTACACCATGGCTAGTTGCCAAGATCAGTAGAACTCCCCAGATGTCATTACTGGTATATTAAAGATCTTTTCCATAGATGTTTATGCCTTACTTTATCCAGGTGCTACCTTGTATTTTATGACTCCTTATGTAGCAGTTAAGTTTGGATTTGCCCTGAATGCCTTTTAGAGCCTTTCAGTGTTTCTACTCCTATTGGGGAGTTAGTCATAACTAAGAGAGTCTATAGAAATTGCACCATTTTAATTTTCCATAAAGACACTATAGCTGACCTAGTGGAACTAGATATGGTAGATTTCATTATTATTCTAGGTATGGATTCTAGGTATGGATTGGTTATATTCCTATCATGCCTCAGTAAATTATAGAACTCAAGTGGTCAAGTTCCAGTTTTCATATGAGCCAGCCCTATTTTCGGAAGGTGATCTAGTTGTGCCTAAGGGTTATTTCATTTCATACCTTAGGGCCCAAAAGTTAGTTTTTAATGGGTGTATTTATCACTTACTGAGAGTTAGAGACTCTAATGCTGAGACACCACCCCTTCAGTCAGTTCATGTGGTAAAGGAATTCCTAGAAGTCTTTCCTGATGATCTTCATGGAATCCCCGTCGATTGGAAAATAGACTTTGAAATAGATGTCCTTCTCGATTCTCAACCTATCTCTATTCTTCCATATAGAATGTCTTCAGCTGATTTAAAAGAGTTAAAGGAGCAGTTAAAAAATCTCTTTGATAAAGGTGTCATTCACCCAAGTGTTTATACTTGAGGCGCTCCAGTCATTTTCATGCATAAGAAAGATGGTTCCCTTATAATATATATTGACTACTGCCTGTTCAACAAGGTCACCATAAAGAATAGGTATACCTTTCCTAGAATTAATGACTTATTCCACCAATTTCAGGGTGCCACTTCTTTCTCTAAGATAGACCTCAAATCAGGCTATCATCAGTTGAAAGTTTTAGAAAGTGATATCCTTAAGACAGCTTTCAGGACCTGTATGGTCACGTTGAGTTCCTTTTTATGTCCTTCAGTTTGACTAATGCTCCTATAGCATTCATAGACCTCATAAATAGAGTATTTAAGCAGTATCTTGATATATTCATAATTGTATTAATCGATAACATCCTAATGTACTCCAGAAGTGAGGAGGATCATGCTAATCAACTCCACATAGTTCTTCAGACTCTTAGGTACCATGAGTTAGTCGCCAAGTTCTCCAAGTGTGAGTTTTGGTTAAGGTATGTGGCATACCTAGGCCACATTACTTCAAGCAAGGGTATTGAGGTCGATTCCTAGAAGATTGAGGCAGTAAAGAGTTGGCCCAGTCCCATAACTCCAATGAATATTAGGAGTTTCTCGGGGTTTTCCAGCTACTATAGAAGGTTCGTAGAGGGTTTTTCATCTATTATTGCCTCGTTGACCAAGTTGACTCAGAAAAAGGCTAAGTTTCAATAGTCTAAAGCTTATAAGAAACCTTTTAGGAATTGAAGATTCATTTGACTACTGCTCCAGTGTTGACCCTACCAGAGCATATAAAGGGTTCTATTGTGTATTGTGATATGTCCAGAGTGGGCATTTGTTGTGTGTTCATGCAGAATGGTAAGGTGAAAGCTTATGCTTCCAGACAGCTTAAGGTTAATGAGAAGAATTACTCGACTCATGACCTTGAGTTGACGATTGTAGGGTTTGAGTTAAAAATTTGGTGCCATTACCTCTATGGCATGCATGTTGATGTGTTTACTGATCACAAAAGTGTCCAGTATGTTTTAAGTCTGAATGAGCTGAATCTCAGGCAAAGAAGATGGCTCAAATTTCTTAAAGATTATGACATGAGTATTCTCTACCACGCAGTTAAAGCTAATATGGTTGTTGATGCTCTTAGCAGATTTTTAATGGGAGGTACAACTCATGTAGAGGAAGGTAAGAAAGAGATGGCTAAGAAAGTGCATAGGCCTACACATTTAGGAGTTTGTCTTGTAGATTCTAATGAAGGTGGTGTACTTGTCCAGAATGGAGTTGAATCATCATTGGTAGTGAAAGTTAAAGAGAAGCAGAACAATGACCCCATCTTGCTCCAGCTTAGGGAGGATGTGCTCAAGCAAAAGGTGTCAGTTTTCACACAAGTGGGAGATGGTGTCTTGAGTTATCAAAAGAGATTATGTGTTCCTAATGTTGATGGCCTTAGAAGCAGAATTTTGGTAGAAGTGCACAGTTCTAGGTATTCTATCCATCCAGGTTCTACAAAGATGTACCATGACTTAAGAGAAGTTTCTTGATGGAATGGCTAGAAGAGGGACATTGCAGACTTTTTTGCTAGGTGCCCAAAGTGTCAATAGCTTAAGGCTGATCACCAAAGGCCATGTGGCATGGCTCAATATATAGATCTCCCTAAGTGGAAGTGGGAGATGATTAATATGGACTTCATCATAAGTTTACCACGATCTCGATGGCAGCATGATTTGATTTGGGTGATTATAGAAAGAATGACCAAATTAGCTCACTTCTTAGTAGTGAAGACAATAGATTCAATAGAGGACTTTGCCAGATTGTACATTCGTGAGATAGTCAGACTTCATGGGGTTCTTTTATCCATCATTTTGTATAGAGGAGCTTAGTTCACCGCTTAATTTTGGAAGTCATTTCAAAAAAAGGTTTAGGTTCAAAGGTGAACCTTAGACTGCTTTTCCTCCACAGACTTATAGTCAGGAAGAGTATATTATTTATACTTTGGAGGATATGTTAAGGGATTATGTCATTGATTTCAAAAGAAATTGGGATTACCATTTGCCTCTCATTGAGTTTGCATATAACAACAGCTATCATTCTAGTATTCAAATGGCTCCTTATGAGGCTCTCTATAAGAGAAGATGTAGATCTTCAATTAGTTGGTTCAAAGTTAGTGAAGCAGGGTTGATAGGGCTAGACTTAGTCCATCAAGCTATGGAAAAGGTTAAGACCATTCAGGATAGGTTGAAGATTGCTCAGAGCCATCAAAAGTCCTACACTAATGTTAGGCGTAGAGACTTAGAGTTCGAGGTGGATGATTGGGTTTGCATGAAATTTTCACCCATGAATGGGGTTATGAGGTTTGGGAAGAAAGGGAAGCTTAGTCCCTTCTATATTTGTCCTTACTGTATTTTGAAAAGGGTTGGTAGAGTAGCTTATGAGTTAGAGCTACCCACAAAGCTAGCAGCAGTTAATCCAATTTTCCACATTTCGATGCTCAATAAGTGTGTGGGTGATCCTTCACTTATTGTGCCTACAGATAATGTTGGAGTGAAAGACATTGTCTTATGAAGAGGTTCCAGTCTAGATTTTTGATCGTCAGGTTTGTGAGTTGAGAACCAAGGAAGTAGCTTCAGTCAAGATTTTGTGGAGGAATTAGTTTGTTTAAGAGGCTACATAGAAAGCCCAAGAAGATATGAAGGTTAGATACCCTCATTTGTTCACCCCTCAGGAAAAATATGTCGAATATAATGGTCCTTCTTTTAAATAAGATTTAGCAATTGTGTTTCATATTTAAGTGTTCTTAGTTCTTGCGATTCTATTCGTGCTTTGGGGCTTCCTATATGTGTTCATGACTTTTATTCAGTTCATAAGTAGGAGTTGAGTTGTTTTGGGTATTCTGTTCGCTCTAGTTTCACCTTAATTTGAGGACAAATGATCCCAAGGGGGAGATATTGTAACATATCGGATTTTGAACCAGCATATTAATAACACTTAGAGCATTTTTCTGCAGTTGTTCCACGTTTCACGGTCCGGCTCAAGGGCCATGGAAAATCCCATAGTCCGTGAAGCCAGCCGTGGAAACTATCAGAATTTCCCCAAAGACCATGAGTTGGTCCATGAGTCATGGTGTAGTCCATGAGCTGTGGAGTCACTAGTGAGTTCGGTCTAGAGAACCTTCCAACTTCCCTTTATCTAAATGGATTAGATCACAGCTCACGAGAAGCTACACAGATCATGAACCCAATCGTGGGATGTGACCAGAGGCCTTGGACCTCTGCCTCTAGATGATGCTCAGGGTCACGACTCGTGGGAGATCCTATAGTTTGTGAACCTTACCAGTGAGGTTGGTGTAGAGACATCAAAGTCTCTGTCTAGAGTTGACAAACCACCTCACGATCATGGGCCACCTCACGGCCTGTAAGGTGAGCCATCTGATGATATTTCTTGCACATTTTTAAAGGGTAACTTGGGGATAGTTTGATCCTTTCCTTACCTCAGGGCCTTTCCCCACCATAATTAAACACCCAAAAAGGGTCATAATGTTAACTTTAGTCGATCAATCTCAGAAGATTAACTCTTAAGGCTCTAAGTCAAACAACCTAGAGTTTCAAGCTAGCAAGAGCATAGAAACTCAAGCAAAGAAGGATTTCAAGTTTCTTCTACAAAGATCCTTCTCCTTCCAAGTATGTAAGGCTAAACATAGTGAAGAACTTTGTTCTTCCTCATGTCGTACATCTAAGTCCCAGTTTTAGAAAGATCAAAGTTAAGACTTTTTTGGATTCTCCTTATTCGAATTCCTTGGTGCTTCATATTGCCTACTAAATCATCTATCACTAAAATTGTTATGATTTATATTGTTTATTATTGGTTCATTCTCATTCTATCACATGAACCCTCTTAGTTAAAAGTATTTGGAAACAATGATATATTGTCTATGCATTGTTTTTATTGAGAAAAGCAAGTTTTTAGTTTAAGAAAGTATCTTCAATAAAGTCTTCAAGTAAGTGTATTTAGCTTCATAAATCATGATTTCATAAAGAAGGCAAAAGCATTAAAGCCAGAAAAGTCAGATTTAAAAATGTAGAGTTAGTTCTCAAGCAAGTAAAGTTCAGTTTAAAGAAGTATTATTAAGCATTGACTCAAAGAAAGAGATTTTCAGTTTTCCCCTAAAGAGGGATATCTTAAAAGTTATTTGAGCATTTTTTCAGTTTTCCCCTAAAGATGGATATCTTAAAAGTTATTTGAGCATTATTACATTGTTTTAGGATTAGTATTGAGCACCGAGATGGGTAAGAGTTCGGATAACTCAAACTCCAAAACTATGTAGCTAGCGTACTATAGGTTCATTCCGCAGGTCAAAAGATTCCTCATTAGCCCTAAAGAGGCTCAGATTGGATTCATAGTTAAAGTTTCTTCCTTTACCTTGGTAAGGTATAGGATGGATCTAGCAATGTGGGCAAGTTGTTATATCATCATGAGGCTCACAAAATGATTGTCAATTAGAGAAACTTCCCATTAAACTAAAGTCATAATTATTTCAGAAGGTTGCTTTAATGCATATTTTAATTGTGAAGCTTTGTTGTTAAAGAAATACATGCATGCTTTACTTTACAGATGAGTTCATTATAGTCCATATGCAATTTTACTCTTTCAGCCATGTATTTCAATTCCAACTAACTATTTCATTCAGCTTTATTACATACCATACTTTCATATGTATTGATGTCATTTGGCAGTGCATCTTTATATGATGCAGACTCAGGTGTTCAAGATCAACAGCAGGCGCATCAATAGGATTCTACTCACCCCGTATTTGGTGAGATGTCTTTGCATTTGGGGGACTTCGGTGTATTTAGCCCATTAGTAGTGGTTATATATTGCTAGGAGTCTTTTAGGTAGTCGTGGGTCTTATACCGATGAACCATTTATTTCAGAGATAGAGACTTCATAGACTAGATAGTGAGTTGTAGTTATCCATGTTTGCAAACAGCTGCATTATTTCAGTCTTCTCATGCTTATATTATTGAGAACCATTATCTCAGAGTTGCATGTCCATCTTATTTAAAGCTTTCATATACATATATACTTATATATTTGAGCATCTAATTTAGTAGTAAGCTAGGCCAAGGGTTCGCTTGGGCCACTTGTGGCTCCGAGTGCTGACCACATCCAAGGTCTAGACTCTGGGTGTGACAAGTCCTTCCAGAATCTAGTCTTGGAAACATGGCTTTTACCCTTCATTTGCAACCCACTTGCACCCGCAAGTGGCCTTTTACACTTTCCAGACTTGTGTTCTTTCCTTCGCTCTTTTCTTGCCTTTTTGGGTTTCAAATCCTTGTTCCTCATCAAAGCTTAGGAATGCCGGCACATATGAGGATCAAGATATAAAATTTATCCTAAAAGTACAAGATTGAGGCAATAATTAGTGTTTAAGAGTTAAATAAGTTGGTGAATTATCAACTTATAAATATCTCTCTGATCCTTTTTTTACGGCAAGGTCTACATTCGGTAGTCGATACTATGAACTTTACTATTTTTCATAGAGTCCTGGGAGTTAAGGTCTATTAGGGTGATTTCTACTGTTCACTCTAGGGACCATGCTTGGAAGTAAGTCAGTGGAAGTGGTTGTAGTCCTCAGTGAATAGTTTTGCTACTGTTAAGTGTTGTCAAAATACTGGTCTAGAATCTAAGGTCGTACAATATCTTACTACCCTAGTATCATGCAACACATGAAAACCTTATAAACTTGACAATCGTATTGAGTTTCACAACCTCAGTAGTAGATTTAGCTACTCATGCTGGAAAGAAAGCAACAAGAATATAAGTTAAAAGAATTCATAACTTACTTTGAATATTAAATCTTGAAAGAATAATGGTGTTCTTTGTTAAAAAAACTAGAAATTGAAAAACCTGCGAACTTGTCCAACTACGTGCAAAAACCCAAACTACAATTAAAAATGTTGACTCTTTATAAAAGAAACTTAACATGACTATTTATAATGGCTTACAAAGATGAAATCATAAAAATAATAAATTTATTTACGGATATATTCTGTGACTCAATCCACGATTGTCGATTGACTCTCAACCCATTGAATTACCTTTAAACTGGTCATCAATGGCCTTCTAGAGTTTCTAGAATCATATCATGAATTAACTTTATGGGCCATATTTTCATCTATGATTCACAAGTTTTGTCGTAGGTTCATCTAACTACTTGGTTTCTTCTTAATTTATGGGTTGTATATCAGATATGCGATCATATTCATCTTTGTAAATTGATCAGCTCTGCAAGGTCCTTTTTGTACTTTCTCTGAACATTTTTACGACCTGATTTTTTCTTCATGATTTGATCTACAATCATTGGTGCGATTGTAAATCTCTCAATTTCTGATAATTTTTATTTTTCCTTTCTTTTGGATATTTTGACATCTAAAACTTATAAAATAATATTTTAATTCTAAAATACATAAAAATAAATATAAGAACATGCAAAACTTAAAAGTAAAAGACATAAGATGTGTTCTAATTTCAAGGCACATTAGAATACAATCTTAATTTAACTTGGTCTTTTTCTTATTGATGTGATGGGGATTTCTCGACTCCTTCTCTGAAACTAATTTTATGTGCATATTTATGTAAGTTTTTTGTAAGCTTTTCAGATCTTTACAGAGTTACAATTATCTCATGTTGCAATCCTTCATAAAAATCTGGTGCATAGGTAAATAATCTCAATATTCTTTCTTCGACAATCTCTTTTTTTACTCAAAGCAATAAATTCTCTGATAAGTTTATTTGGCAGTGTTGCTTTGTGTATTTCTTCTTTGGAGATCCATGAGGACCTAGTTATTGATACTTCTATCTTTCCTATTCAGCATATGAATGTCACTTGTACACAAGTTTTTAAATCATCAAAACTTCAATATAGCTTCACAAGATCTTGAATATTAATTCAAAGATAATTGTGATTCAATAAATTCTCCCTTTCTGATTATGACAAATTCATATCAGTTTCATAAGACTTTACCTTCACTCTTACAATATCTTCAGTTGAAACACATAGCCTCACATTCGAATTGTCTATTTAATATCCTAGCAGAGTGTTTTCCTTCCAAATTTATGATAATTGAAGAATGATAGAAGCATGTTCCCAGAAGATTCTTAATCTCTTTTTTGAGATATTTCGGGAAATAATCATTTTCAGTTTTCATTATTCATTTCTCTTTTATGTCTAACTTGTTTGTTAATTAGTTCATCATTGTTGTTACTGTAAGTGAGTTCTGGATCAGAGCAACCTAAATTTAAAAGATCACTACAATTCATATTCTTCATGAATCTTTGGGTTCTTCTTCTATTCGAAGGCATGTCATTTCTAAAAAAAGTTCTTTCTTTCAAGCTACTAAAATTATTAAAGTCTCCCGCTGGCATCCAAGTCTGATCAACTATATCCCAAGAGATCTTTCTGAAATGATCCCATAAACTTTGTCTATTTAAAAGACTAGGACTTTCATAAACAACTAAAAAAATCATTCTTCAAAATTAATTTTTTAACTACTCGACCAATTGGACCTCTAAAATAGAGCCTCGAAATCCAATTTCATTAATGAAACTACCACATGATTTAAAAGGTATGAGTATTCAAAAATATTACTATCTGAATTATACTCACTGACCATATCTCTGATCATTGTCTAAAAAGAGCCTTAGTTATTCTTCGATAATTTTAAGTGAGGACTATCATAGATAACAAAGAAAAAATATGAATTATTGGCCAAATCAAACTATGTAGTTATTTCGTGACTTTAATTTCTTTTCATTTACTTGCTGGGTCAAAAGTTGAAGGGTCCGTTCACATTCTTTTCAACTCGATATCGTCCTTGAAATTTCTATTTTGAGTCATTTCGCGAACTTTTATCGTATACTTGTTGACCCCTTATTTTTCTGTAAGATTTTCATGGCCAGATACATGTTATTTTTGTGTTTTAGATCTCTATGAATTACCTTTCCTGGTCTTTTGTTGTTTATATTATTCTTCCACTTCAAAATTATCTCTATGAATTACCTTTCCTGGTCTTTTGTTGTTTATATTGTTCTTCCACTTCAAAATTAGTCTGAGTTTGATAGGATTGCTTAGGTTGACTACTTTTTTCTTAGTAAACATAGTCATATAATTTTGATGGACGATTTGCAATGGACTATTCCCTATGATGCGCGTCTTTTCCTACTTGTTACTAGATTCCATAGCTCACAACTAGAATCATCATTGTCACCATGTATTATCGTATCCACTCCATTTTGGTTGTTCTTTTATAATTGTGAAGAGTTATTTTCATAAAAAGATTATACGCGTTAGACTTTTTCAGTTTTATGATCCTGACTCTCTACAATAGATATTTATGTGTCCTAACCTTCCACATCCAAATATAGATATTTTAAGAATTCATATTCGACATAAAAAAAGGTTATCTACTAACTTGTGTTTGGATGACAACGATTTGATCACAAGTTTATTTATATGCAAATTTTTGCATATTTGACCCTAAACATTGTAACCTCGTGAGGGTCTGTTTGGAAATCCACCCTGAGAATTGAATTTGATGTAATTGGGTGTAATTATATTGTTTGGCTTATTTGGTTGGTCAGGTAATTACTTGGTTAGCAGGGAATTGGGTGTAGTAAGCAGGAAGTAATTACACTCTTCAATTCTCGAGGAGCTGTAAATTGTTGGTAATTACATGGTGTAATTATAAGGTTACTTTTTAATTTTTATTTTAAATTAATTTCTTTTGTTTTAATTTATTTTTTATTTCTATTATTTTAGATTCATTTTTATTTTTATTATTCTAATAATTTTTAAAAAAAATATTTTTTATTTTACATTATTTATATTTCATTTTCTTACTTCTCATTTTTCAACCTTTACTTCTTGTGATTCTATGCAATTGTTCGTATTATTTATTTATTTTCATTTAGCATAATTGTGTTAGTATTCTAATTTTTAAATTAAAGTTCATTGTTGAATAAAGTTATATACTTACGTTTTTCTTTTCTTTTGAATTATATTTGTGTACGTTATGTTGAAATTTTACATAAGAGTATTATATTAACTTTTTTGTTTTGAATTTTGAACTTATTTTATTTTTTCGATTCCAATTTATTTGTTTTAGTAGTATTGACTTGATATTTCACATTGCAAGTCATTCATTTTTCAGTTAGAATTGATAGATTATCTATTTGTCAAATATTTTAATAGTTTATGTCATTATATTTATAATATTAATCTTTTTGTCAAACATGCATTTCATGATGTTCTTAAAAAATTATGTACTTTTAGTATTTATGATTAATTTAATTAAAATATATCAATTTAAAAAATATATATCAATTTTTTTATAATATTAATTAAGAACATAAGTTTATTAATTAATATATTTTTAAAATACAATAGATATCTTAAATACATAATTTAATATCATTTATAAAGGCTTTTATTTGTCAAATATTATTTTTTATTTTTTGATAATTAACTTTTATTTTAAAAATCTAATATAACCATGTGATTACATTTGTGCAACCAAACAGTACACTTGTAATTACACTGTAATTACATTGTGACAAACAAACAGGTCATCGTAATTACTAAAGTGTGTAATTACTAGGCTGATAATTACTACCCTAATAATTACACCAATCCAATTATCAGGTGACTTTTCAAACAAACCCTGAATGTTAATTTTGAGCGATTTTTTCCATCTTTGCGCAATTCTATAGATGGCTATCTCTCGGGTACTTCACTTGAACCTTCAGAAGCTGCACTCATAATGGAATAGTGGATGCTAGTGCTGCTGATGGTTTAAAATCACTTTCACTTTCTCAGAGTAAGATAATTATTATCAACAATCAAAAAATCATTTATTAGAACTTTCACATAATCATTGGTCATATCAAATTTTAAAAAAAAGTAGTCATAACCAAGTGATAGAGCTTCAAAGTCCCCTTAAATTCTCAAAGTATTAAAACTTTAGCACACATGGTATTATAGTTAAAAGACTTGTCCAAAAGTTTAACAATCAAAGTATTTTTCCATGATTTTGTAATTGATTTTAGAATTTTTGGGGAAGATTTATCATAGGGATGGCAGAATTGTTCTTATCACTAGCATTTCTTCTACATTTCATTTCCATTATATTTATCATCAGAGAAAGGATTTTCTATATTTGTATCACAAATTCGAGCCTTCTATGATTTACCTATTATTTCCTCGTTATATAACATTCGCTTAGTATTTCCTTCAACATTCATATTCTCTACTTTCTGGTTACATTGATTGGAAGTCAACCACTCATTTGCCTCCTCAATTTCATCAATCCATTAGAGCATCTTAAGTTATGCCATCTTTCATTTTTGTAGTAGTTCATTAGAGGGAATTAATTTCATTCTTAGAGGTTTTACTTTGCCTATCAGAGCTTTTCTTAGTCTTTTTCATTCATCAAAGTCATACCAGCAAAAGCATACATATGAATGGTAAAATTCGGAGTTTAAAATCAACAAACAAAGACTAATTTAATAGCAGAAGCTTAAATTAAAATAGGATAAGAAGCAAACTTGGGTTGTAGTACATATTAAATTAAAAAGAACCTGATTCGTGACTTGAACCTATAGTTCTTAACCACCCAGAGTATGGTCTTCAATTTTGCGCTAGCCATGAGAGCTTGCCTTTTTTCTTGAGAGAGAGTTGGTAGTGTAGGGATTTGCAATTTTTCAATACAAACCCAATATATGTTCGCAGAAGAGTTGCTACTGAAACTGCCATTAATCTACTTAAAGTTTGAGATCAATTTGCTTAGGAGTAGAGAACCCTAAAGCCCCATGTCTAGAGGACAACAACAACATACCTAGTGTAATCTCACAAAGTGGGGTCTGGGGAGGGTAGAGTGCATACAGTCCATACCACTACCTCAGAGGTGAGGTAGAGAGATTGTATATCCGATAAACCCTGGCTGCCCATGTCTAGAGGAAGGTTCCAAAAGTACTGCTAGTTGATTTAATCATGAAACGTCTAAAAAGGGTGATCAAATGTTTTTATTATTATTATTATTATTATTTAAAGAAAGGAAAACGAGGTTGACTGTTCCTTCCCTTTCATAATCAAAGCGAGTTCGCCCTTATGAAAGCAAGTCTTCTTCGTCTTCTTCTTCTTTTTCTTCTTCTTCTTATTCTTCTTCTTCTATTATTATTATTTGAAGAAAGGAAAACGAGATTGACTGTTCCTTCCCTTTCATAATCAAAGCGAGTTCGCCCTTATGAAAGCAAGTCTTCTTCGTCTTCTTCTTCTTTTTCTTCTTCTTCTTATTCTTCTTCTTCTATTATTATTATTTGAAGAAAGGAAAACGAGATTGACTGTTCCTTCCCTTTCATAATCAAAGCGAGTTCGCCCTTATGAAAGCAAGACATGTACCTTGTCTCAAAACTACTCGTCTTCTCTTTCTTCTAGCTTGTTTTTTTCAAAAATATTTTATTTCAAAATTGAAATGTTCCGCAAGCTTTTAGGAGAAGAAAAGTGCTTTTTAGTAAAAACTTACTGGTAACATGAATAATAGGTAACACATACGTTTATGCTAGAACACATCTGATCATGCTAGAATACATAAACTTGCTGAAATTTAGTTCGATAAATACCTCTTAAAGCGTGAACACATATCTTCAAGCAAGTATGCAAGTCCAACTCCAACTCTGCCCAAATTCACAGCCGAACTCTCTCAATACTTGGGTGAACAAGTATTACATAAAAAACTATCTGTCTTTCTAGATTAGAAAAGTAGACTCTACCAAAACGTAAATTTTTTAATAAGTATTTTTTAGAAATGACCTTAGATAGAAAGGTGTAGAGGGCTCGGATTAGGTTAGACGGTTAGCAGGTAGGTCTGCTTCATACTAGTAGGTAGGTTTGTTGTGTCTTGTTGCACTAGTAGTGGTTGTAAGTCTGCTCTTGTAGTTTTTTGTTCTTCGATTTTTGTTGCTTTCTAGTGTTTCATGTGGTTCGGGTATAGTACTATTTTGTTATAGTATACTTCTGTAATTACATGTTGTCTTATTTACTATGTATATCTCTTGTACTTTTATTTGGACCTCTTATGGTCCTTTTTAGTCTTGAGCCGAGGGTCTATCGAAAACAACATTTTTATCTCATCTGAAGTAAGGGTATGGTCTGCGTGCATTCTACCCTCCTCAGTCACCACTTTGTGGGAATACACTGGGTATGTTATTGTTGTTGAAGTATTTTTGAGAAAATACACTTAAAAACACTCTTTAAAAGCTTGGCCAAACACTAATTGTTTCTCAAGAGTGTTTTTTTCAAATTGATTAGCTAAAACACAAATTTTTTCTCACCAAAAGACTTGAAAAAAGAACTTTTCAAAATAAGTTAATTTTAGAAATTTGATCAAATAGACTATTTACCTCCAAGAGAGAATGGGACTTATGCTAACTAATTGATGATCAAGTCAACAGACTGAATGTTGCAAGAGGAAACAGAGAAGGGAGGAGACGGCATTGCATAACTTCCTCTTTCTCATAAGAGTTTACCGTATCACATTGCCTTGTTTCATTCTTTCTGTGGGTGTATCAGATTACCCTATTTGCTCCATTTGCTGGGCCACGAAACCCATGATGGAAATTTTTCATTCTGCTTTTATAAATGAATTGCCTCTGGACAAGAATTACATTGGCGGAGTGACATTGAATACTTGCAAGCCGTGGGACTGTGGTTCTATACATATGTACTTTCAGGACTAGAAAAGATCTATATTAGCTCATGGTACCTAGAGATAGCTGTACATGAACATATATACGAGCAACAACCCTTAAATTGTCTCCTTTAACAAGGAAAAATATTAAGATTAACGGAGCAAAAATATTTGGCCATCAAAGTTCCATGGTTGTGTCATCTTTTTCTAATAATTTACCAGCTTTACTAGATCGTTACTCCTCCAAAACCAGCTTATCTTCCACAGGCTGATATCTTCTTCTCCGCTTGTAACATTTGTATTGGACAACACCTGTTTTTTCTAAAACTTTACTATCAGTAACTTCAGCTCGGTATTGCAGACTAGTCTCATCCTGACAGTCTCGAGGAGCTTGTTGGTTCACCTGTTCAAAGACCACAAATAATAATACTTAACATGAGGATCTAAGAATATCTGCTGAGACAATGTTCTGACCAAAGAAAATGTACCACAATAAGGAGAGGAGCTGGAGCATCCGTATTATTGCTTTCACATCCTCCAGGTGCACTGACAAGTAGTACAACAGTTAAGTTTTATCAGCTGCGAAAGAAATTGTCATGGTTTGGACACAACAAACAGCACAAGAACATAATCAAGTTCTAAGTGGGCAGTTGGATCCTAAATGTGTTCACTGTTCCAAAGACAGTCAAGACTAAACAACCTAAAATATAACCAACTACAAACAGCCTCTGCAACCCAACTTTCTTATACAAATAATAGATCAATAAGTTAGATGTTCATTTGCTACACTTCCTAGTCCCCTATCCATTATCTGTCTCTTCAAAGAATAGACATATAAACACAAAAGACAATGAGTAGTAAATCCAACTCTCTGATCTTGCATCCGAAAGTTTATGCACCATGCTATGGGCATACCTGCATAGTATCTGTAATTCACCACGTTATCATCTAGGTGTGTTTTACCTATGGAGCAAACTCACTTGAGAACTCCTTTTAGCTAAACACTATATTTGCCAAATTGAGTTTTTCTTAACCTATCCGAAGCGAAATTGAAAATGAAGAAACTGCCATTAAGTCAAACACCATGCATCACCATAAACTCTCTATAGCTAACATGATGAGACAAGCGAAGTATACGTCTTGGGTTGGGTTAATCATATGACATTCTAAACAGGGTCCTCCGTAAAGTTCTTGTTGGGTCTCTGGAAGAAGGCTTGAATTTAGAGCTTCTTATTCTGCAAAATAACTTTTTCTTTCCGACACCTGTAAGTCAGATGTGTTCTCTTTTTATTTGAGATAGGTAACTTTTGTATTTACACACAAAAACTCATCAGATGACTGATGATGTGGGATTTACAACCCCCCAAGGGGTGACATTAGAATCAAGAAAAACTTTCAAAATTACAATTGGCCTATAAACTCAACTAAGCTGTCTACTTCCCCAACTAAATCCTGTTTACACAAATACAGAAGACTAAGACATCTCATCTTGATCTTCTGTGTGTTGCTAACTTTCCCTTCATAGCATCTCTCATTCCTTTCTTTCCATAGTGTCCACCAAATGCAGGCAGGGACATTCTTCCACCAGTCTTCCTTTGATCCTCTCTTTCCAATTCCTTGCCAGTGTGTCAGTACCTCAAAAGTGGTTCTTGGCATTGTCCAGTTAACCCCCAGTATACAAAAGAACATGTTCCACAGATCTGTAGCTGTTTTGAAATGCAGAAATAGGTGGCCATTCTCTTCAGCCTCTTGTCCAAATATATAACACCTTGAACAGATCTATATACCTCTTCCTTGTAGCACTTCATGGGTTAGGCATGCTCTTCCATTCACCAACCATGTAAAGCATGCAACTTTCAATGGAATCTTCATCTTCCAGATTAATTTCCAAGGCCAGACAGTTGTCAATGAGTGATTAGTATTCTTTTCCAGTAACAAGACTTCACTGTGAATATTCCTTTGGTTTGTAGTTTCCAAACTGGTTTATCAGGCTTTGTGGAGGTGCCTGGGAATAAGCTTAGAGCCTGTAATAGGTCTGCTACTCTTCCAACCTCCCAATCATTTAGGGCCTTTCTGAACACAAGATCCCAACCCTGAGGACTCCATATCTGTGCTACAGCGGCGTTCTTCTGCAGGCTGATGATGTATAAATCTGGGAAAAGGACCCTCGGAACCTCATCCCCTTTCCAGAGTTCATTCCAGAAGCTGGTCTTTAAACCATTCCCCACTGTGAAGGGCACCTTAGCATTAAAGGAAGGCCACAATCTCCTGATAGTTTTCCACACAGAGCAGCCAAAAGTACCAGCCACCTCCACAGTGATCCAGTTACTCTGAAGAACGTATTTCTGAGCAATGAATCTCCCCCATAATGCCATGTCTCTCTACAGAATCTCCACAACCATTTTTGTAACAAACTAGTGTTCTGGATACTCAAATTCTTGATGCCCAAGCCCCCTTGATTTTTGCTCAGCCTCACCTCCTCCCATTTAACCAGGTTGTAACCATGCTTCTCTTTATTTCCTTGCCAGAGGAACACCCTTCTCAACTAGTTGAGTTTCTTCTCAATGCTTTTTGGTAGGGGGAACAAACTCAGCATATAGGTTGAGAGGGCATCCATAAGACCATAACTGATTTGATGAGAGTCGGTCTGCCTCCTAAAGACAGATATTGGCTCTTCCACCTAGTCAGCTTCCTTTCACTTCTCTCCAAGATTTCACTCCATACTTCCAGCTCCTTGTTCTTTGCTCCCAGGGGCATTTCCAGGTATTTAGTGGGAAGAGTCTACTTGGCATCCCAGGTTGTCAGCAAGACCTTGCATGTTTTCTACTTGATTAACTGGAAACAGACAGCTCTTCTGCCAATTAACATGCAGTCCTGATATGCCTTCAAATATAGTAAGTATTGCCCTTAGATACCTAATTTGTGAATTTTCTGCTCCATAAAACACTAATGAGTCATCTGCATAGAGTAGGTGGTGTGTGACGTCCATGACATTTGGCCTGTTTGTGCGTGCACAGAAACCTTTTATCCATCCCAGCTCATTAGCCTTTCTGAACTCAGATGTATTCTCTTGCCAAAAAGAAGAAGAATCAAGAATATCAAGCCATTCAAGTTGGCAATTACTACGATATTCTTGACCCACATGTAGGTAGACCTAAAGAAACCCTTGGTGAACCAGTAAAATAACACTTTTTACACCCTTTGTTGGGTGTACTTCACCTCAATGAGCAGGTTGATGGACCACTTTTCTCAAGCTGATACTTCATACACTTCTTAAGCAAGAATATTAAACGATACACACAAGAGACCTCCTTATCCCTTAAGCGGAATGTTCCAAGATAATTTGACAATGAAAAATGAAGAGATTGTGCAGTCCAACACCATGCATCATCAATAAAATACCAAAGTTAATCTGATGATACAAGCTAAGTACACAGCTTAGTGCCTCCTATACATACTGTGGATTGGCTAGGGGCATTGTGGTGGTTTGGGCTAATCATATGACATTCTAAACAGGATCTTTTGCAATGTTTTTGTAGGTTTCTGGAAGCAGGCTCAAATGTCCTTCCTGAGCGAGCTGGTAAAGACACCTTGGTTGGGGTAAACATCATCTCAATGAGCACGTTGAAAGACCATTTACCCTCAAGCAGCATACTTCATCCACATTTTAAGCAAAAACATAAAATGATGCATACCAGAGACCTGCTCATCCCTTAAGTGGAAAGCTTAAAAAAGGCAAGAATCGTGCAATTTGCTTTCTGTGTCATCTTCTCTTAAATTGTGATATGTGAAATCTCACAAATAGAGCATTAGACATTACCAAATTCAACACTTGTTACATTTTTCTTGCAGTGAGCCTAATCAAAACTATTTTAGTATCCCAAATCTGCAACAACAACAACAACAATTACCTCTCGATCCCATACACATTAGGTATGAATCCCTAGCTGACCATGTTTCTTGAGTATTACAGTAAAACAAAGAAACATTACCAACAAAATAGAACTTGTTTCATTGAGATAACTCCTACTTAAATGCATCAAACATAGTTTTTTCCACATGTTGGCAGCTAAAGGATTCCTCACATACAGCCGGAATGTGATTTATTCTCAACTGAATCTTTCACATGTCATACATTGCTTTCAAGCCCAATAAAACATGCCCCCTACCCTCTCACCTTATATTGAAGAAGAGGATTAGCTGAGACACATTACTATGTTGTTAGAATGATCAGTCTCCCAACGACAGAAATATCAAGCTTGAATAGGTTATCAAAGTAATATTACAATTTTCATGTTACGTTCTGCATGATTTGAATGTTACGAATATATGGTTACTCCCTTCTTCAGTCCTATAAAACAGAGAAAACAAAGGGGAAACATACTCTGCAGATCCTTGGTCCACAATTTCACTCTCCTCAATTTGCTCAGCTTGGAAGACCTCAGAAAACGGACTGTTTCCATCCAACTCAACATTCTCCTTGCTGTTAATGTGGTCAAATTGAGTTTGATAAGCTTCTGGATAAAAATGAAGTTTTAGTCCATCCATATGAAATCTCTATCTCCTTTCGCAGTAAATGATGAGTTTTACATACCTGTTGATCCACTTGATACCTCTGGAGGGATATTCTGGAGGAGTTTCTGACACATTACTGTACCCTGGAAATCAAGGAAAGTGTAATTCAAGAAGTTTAGTCTCTGAGATTCTTTCACCATTGAGAAACCAAATGAAGTGGTCCATGTGTTTAGCACGGTGGGGACAGCAGGCAAAACTAGCCTCTCAACTCCTAATTCCATGAGTTTCTGGAATGAATAACAAAATAGCATTAGTTGAAATGCAAGCAGATCAGATGACAAGCATATTCAATCTATGTCAAAGCATATTCATCATTATCCGCAATTCCCCAAGTACGTAGCAGCTGACTCTGAGAAATTGAAAGGTTCAATGTTTTTGTTTCAGTATCGCGACAAAGAAAGAAAACCATATAAAATAGCCATAGTTATCAGGACCATTGCAATTCCCACCGTCATATATGTGCCCCATACCATCACTTATTCTACCTATAATTGAAGTCCTTTTCTTTCGAAAGGTAACCAGAACTTGACATCAATGTAGCATAACTGAGCATTGAAGCCCCAAAATAAAGCCCTAAGACTGCTGCTTAATATGACATCTGGAGAACCAAAATAACCATGTCCAAAGGTTTTTCTCCTATAAATGCATGTTTATACTTCTGATAAGGGGAACAAGCCGATGTCCCCAAACAGTCAACTCAAATGCATAGCCTCGAAAATGTTAATTATATAACCATGGAAGGAAAGAACATGACTAAAAATTAAAAACTCAAAGATATCTCCTACAAATTATAGCTCTCATGAACATCCCTGCTTAATTAAGTAATTCTTGGGGATCTTTAAAACACATACATTAGGTACCACATCAGCAACAACTCCTCCTTCCTCTCCCTGAAGAAGGAAAATGAAAGAAAGTAAATTTGCATACCTTTTCAAGCTCATTCATTAAGATGCGACACATTCCAAGCCGGCGGTACTGAAATCGTGTTGCCACAAGAGGAACCTCGGCTACCTTTTCTCCATAAACCCTACGAGAAGGAAAATTGTTAGCTTACTATCTAAGTTTCAGTCACATTGTTCAACTAATTTTTAAGACTAAAGAGATTTATACTGAAATAAAAAGTAGAGAAAACTATACTTGAATGATTAATACTAATATATAATGGTTGGATACCTTACAGTTGCTACTGTAATCACTTCATCATTTCTTTCCAGAAGTACGGTATAGAAACCCTGAAAATTTAAGCGATTCAGCTCTGACCTGCAATTTTGAATTACAACTTTTCGTCAGAGCATAAATAATTAAAGCATATTCATACAATCTCTGGAGTAGTGTTTAAGTAACTCGAGAGATAAATAATGCATTTGCTAAGTACACAAGACAATTTGCTGTCAAAAGAACATCTGGTTAGGACCGAATACCATACCACTGCAGCGTAGAAACTAATATGTCTCTGTATTCAAGTTAAGATATACCATGTCATCTATAGTTTTTTTTAATACCGAAGTACCATGTTATCTATGGTTACAAGTAATAAAGGCACTTTCAACTTCTATTTATGGCAAGTCTAAAATCCAGGGCGATTAAGCTCATGAACAGTGAAAGCTCTACCTACCCTAACCTTTGATGAAAGAGTGCGACAATGAAAGTGTCATATGAAATGCATAATTTTGTTTTGCATAAATTGTAGTTGAACAACAATATTTGCACATAATTCAACAATAGTTACTCAAGAATTTCTAAAGCTAAATATTACCATCTATTAAAG
The DNA here is from genome assembly GCA_003996215.1 of Jaltomata sinuosa. Classification (NCBI taxonomy): domain Eukaryota; kingdom Viridiplantae; phylum Streptophyta; class Magnoliopsida; order Solanales; family Solanaceae; genus Jaltomata; species Jaltomata sinuosa. Next base: position 137,290 of record QJPP01007364.1, read on the forward strand.
ATAACATCTTCCATAAGATCTCTCCTTGTGTAAGGTTCTTTGACAGGCTCAAAGCATTCATGCATCACATCCAAAGCGACACTAAGTTTACTATAAGTCTCCAAGATGAACTCATCATTAGCAGCATCAGAATCAAAATCATCAGGTTTTACGTATTTCAGTAAAGTCCAAGTGAGGTTATCAATTCCCACCATAACTGGCTTTGCCAAAAGTTGGCGGATACCCAAACATATCTGCAACAGATATTAAGTTGGCTTAGACAAAGTGTTTCTTAAAAGTAAAATTCAATAGACAGAAGAGGATTACTGGTGCATGTCAACATGATGCTTTTCGCGCATTAAACATTTTCCTAGGATCGATAACATGGGAATAATCAATAAGAAATTTTCTAAGATGCGACCGGTCAACTGCATTCTACACTGAAATAACTTCTCAATGAGACAATTGACAAGATATGGTAACTGTGCTCTCTACTCATGATGTCAATGCTTTCTGTTCCTGTGTTAGGCATGAAACCAAATACCTGCTCACATCTCTTATTGCAAAACCAACTTCCTACAGGATAATAATCCAGTTTTTGAAGACCCTTATTTCTCACGCACCGAACATGATCTGTACGAAATTGATCAACATCAGTAATGCAACACATTCACAGAATTCTGTATGCATAAGATAAGCTGTTGTAGTAACATAAAAGATTATCAAAAGAGCTACTTACACTTGTGCTCACACTGACAACAGATAAGTAGACTGCTGTCTGTAAAGTGGTCTTTGTTTTTATCAAATCTGCTGTGGCCACACATTTCACAACAGCATGATGGGCAAAACCACTCTCCATCTGGGACCTCCTGTTTAATCAATAGAATGAAGTTGGTATCAAACCAGGTGTAGAACCAATATGCAAAATGCTCTCTCCCTCTCACTGTCTAACCAATATAATTGACAATATGGATCTTTAAGAGGAGAAAGAAACAAAAGTACGATATACCAGTAAAAAGAAAATTATATATATACATATATAGAGAGAGAGAGAGGGAGAGAGACCTTCATTCCAAGGCAACCAGTATGAAAGGAAGATGGGCATTCATCACACAGAAGTAATTCACCACCGTAATGACACACAGAACACACGTAGTCATTTGTGCCCAAATGGCTGCCCTTCTTCAACGAAGGCGGTCTCTTCCTCATGTTTCTTACACTACTCTTTTCTTTCATCTGCAGTTGACAATCAAGAAGAGATCTTCCATCTTCCAAAAATATATTTTCTGAAGGTCTGTGATAAGTGCTTCCAGCATGCACCTCAAAGCTGCTAATTCCATAAACATTTTGGCAGCACTTGCATTTGATCCCTGCACGAGTGATCCGCCCTTCTGCCATTGGATGACCATCTTTTTTCCCACGATACTGCACTTTGGCACGGGGAAGAACCACATTATTGTCAATCAACCAAGATAAAACTGTTCGAGGTGTATGATGCAAGGAAGAAGGAAGTGTTGCCTGCCGAGCTCTTTTACTTGATCGCAACAGACGAGCTGAAGACTGAGATTCTATACCATCTTTTACTGTTCTTGAAGATCTGGATTCATTTCCTTTTTTCAACATGTTCCAGCCACCTGCATGAATCTCTTTTTTGTCACCATGATTACTCTTCTTTCTTGCTTTGCTGATTTCACAAACTGTGACTTTATTAAGTTGAGCAGGTTCTTTCGAAAGTGGCATGACAGAAAATGTCGCCGTTGATAACTTCTTACATGAGGTCCTCTGAGGTGCCGAATTCCCCTGAAATTCCAGAACAGTTGACGGGGAAAATAATTCAGGCATCTGGCCCTCAGCTACCCACTGCTCCATACACCATATACATGCCGTTCGAAGAGAGTAGAATATTTTCCCATGAGGAGATACGTACCGCAGTTCTCTCTTGTACTTTTTCAAATGATAATAAAATATCCATCCTATTGCTGCTAGGTGCTTCTTAGCTTTCATGGTCATATACTTCTTTTCCCCACTGTTCAACTTCTTATAGTCAGAATTGTCTGGTGATCCCAGTGAACAATAGTCAATTACAGCTTGAGGGCAGATTTCAGGATCAATGATTGGTTCTTGAGAAGTATATGGCAGCTCAGATACCTCACTGCATGTCTGTGTTTTTGCCAGGCAAGTAGACAGGTTGAGGTCAACAGATGAACCATGATATGATGTTTTGTGGCCTTTTGCCCAAGTTTCTGACTTTTCCAATATCTTAAAAACTTGACGAAGTGATTGGTATATCTTTCCATCAGGAGCAATGTACCGTGTTCTAATGATGCTGCAATCCTTTGCTTGCTCAATTTTCCATCCTAAATAAAACAAATGTTTCTTAAGTTTTTGCAAGGACTCTGGGGACCTATGGTTCGACACAATATTATCATTGTACTCAGAAACCGCATTAGGACAAAGCTCAGCTACATGGACGATGGTCCTCGATTCAAGTTGCTTCCTCTTTCTAGAATGTATCTCATTGGAAGACTCAAAGTTCCGTCTTTCACTCTTAGTAATTGACGAAGTAACAGAAATTTCATTTTTAGGGGGATGTAAAACAGACAAAGCATGAGGTGGTACAGCTGGTTGTTCTTCTTGGCTTGGCAGAACTGAGTTAAACATAGCACTACCACTCAATGGAACATCCTCTGAGGTTGGTGCAAAACCCTCTGAAACAAGCTGTTTTTCTACAGGCTGGAGACAGGATACATCCCGCTCCATACACAGCATCTCCCCACTAACTGAATTGCATATGGCTTCAATAAAAGGTACGATGGCGGAGTTATCAAAATATGTTTCAACCTTGAGTATAGCCTGAAGTGCGGGTTGTGAAAATTCTAGCAATTGGCCTCCCTCTACAAAGTCTGGTGAAGTGTTCAACTCACAAAAAAATTGCTTGACGGTTAACATGGTGTTTTCATGCAAAACTTCCTTGATCAAGTTCCTCCAGATATCCCTGGAAGTAGATGTCCACTCCTTGAGATTTTCGTAGCCATTCTTCTCCCGCATTTCATACCAAATTTGTTTTGGTGAGACCAAAAGAGGGTGCACATGCTCAATCTCCTCAATTATTTGAAGAAACATCCAGCTACCACGAGTCTTCCATTCTTCTGAAACCTCATCCCAATCTTGAGTTATACGTAGATTGTGAACTTGAGCCTTGATTTCATCACCCATATCTGGAAAAAAAATTCTGCGCTCCTGGGCACCATCTTCATGGTCAAAAATGACACCTTCCCACCAAGCATCTTGATAAAACAAATCAACACATTGTCCATAAGATAGAAGCCATCTCCCAAATTGAAGTGGAGGTGGCAAAGGCCTAATGATACCACGATAGGTAACTGACACGGGAGAAACCTTGACGGATTCGATCAAGTTGATAGAACCGTCATCAGACAGAAGGTGATGGTATTGAACTTGAGGAACCAAATCATCAGAAGCAATGATAGTAGCCAAGTGCCATGAACCCAGGAATCCATTTTCAAGACTCCTCACCTGCATAAATATCAATGCTTCTAAACACATATATTAAAACCCAAAAGCCCTAAGAACTATTTTGACACTCTTCATCACCCAAAGGAAAGTCAAAATATTGACAGCGTCCACAAAACCCTTCAATCTTTGATGTTGAATATTTACACTATATAATCCCAATTTGGAAAAAAAGGTCATTTATTATCTGTTTATACTAGTTCAAGGCTTTTCAGAACATGAACATTTAAAAAAAGAGAAAAGAGAGAACCACATGCAATCGCTTATCACCCATTGTGAAATTTAAAGCAACAATCAAGAAAAAACTTGAAAAAAAGATGATAAACAATTTCAAGACCGAAATTTAACGCCGCAATTCAAGAAACCCCAGTATAGAAAACCTTGCCTCGACGTTTTGATCAAGTTGGAGTTTGGGAGGAGTTTTGATGTAGATGGGTTCTTCAATGACGGCCATTGGCAGAGTTATGTCAAAACATATTGATTTTTTCACTACTATGCTGTTTTGTTTCACGTCCCAATTTGTTATCTCCCTGCTTTTTTTCTTCTACGCCTCCAAACCTGTTATTCTCCTCCAAGGGCGGCAAGCTTGCAATTCAATGTAACCCTCTCTAATGTACATAATATTAATAGGTCTTTAAATTAAAACTAATTCTTTCTTAAAAATAAATAAATACCCGATTAATGACAATTATGCTGCACGGAGCCGGGCTTCAACGTTTTCCTATGCAAACTCAAAAAAGGTTCATTACTACTTTACTCTCTCTCCCTCTGGAAATTATTTAGCGGAAGCAGCTTCATGCATGGCCTAGCCTTACCTAATACTCCATTCGTTTCAATTTATTTATCATGTTTTGATTTACACAAAATTTAAATGGTGTGATTTTAAATTAAAAATATATAAATATATTAAAAAAAATTAAACTTGTAATTTTAAATATTTTATGCGAAAAGTTAAAATTAAAAATTATTTAAAAAAAAACTAATAATATTTATTGAATTCTACATTTTTCAAGTGATCAACCACCCTCATAGACTAAAGAGTAAAATAATCTTTATCTTTAACTCTACTTATACTTTTGACCCTCCATCGTGTTTGCTATGTTAAAATTTCAGGGAAAAATATATATATTCTATATTAGATAGAATATTATAATTTATATCACAAAATTCTAGTTTTCAATACCTATCATATATTTTCTTGCAATATTTATCAACTTATAGCATATTTGGTCAAATTTTTAAAATCATCTTATTTTGAAAAGTGTTTATTCTACAAGTGTTTTTCAAAAAAACACTTTTGGTGAGAAGCAATTTGGTTTTGGCCAATAAATTTAAAAAATACTTTTGAGCAGCAATTAGCTAGCGTTTGGCCATAGATTCTTAAATATTTTTGGCAAATATTATTTGGGTGAAGATTTGAGTGAAATTTCACCATGTGTTTGGCCATAGTATTTGAGAAATATATTTCACTTTTTTAAGAAATATGATTTATACCCATAAGTTTTAATCAAAACTAACCATAAGTTTCATCATTTCCGCAACAAGTCAGTTGAATCTTCGTTGCAGCAAATAACAAGTAGTGAAGCACGACTATTGTTCCTTACAAAGATAAAAGTTTGTGTAGAATTTGAATAAATAGAGGGTGTTTTTGTAAATGATAAAAGTTTGGTGTAGAATTTGAATTTTTAAAAGCTCCCAAATAATGAGATTTGGCCCAAATACTAGTTTTTTCTAGTATTTGGGAATTTGAGTTATTTGCCAAAAAAAATTGCCAAATAATGACAAATTGTATGGACAAACACTATTTGCCAAATTTTTTCCCAAATATTACTTGGGAAATCTATGGCCAAACGGGTCCTTAATGTTTGGCCAAGCTTTTAAAAGTGTTTTTAAGTGTATTTTTTAAAAAATGCTTTTCAAATAAGTGCTTTTAGGAAGAAGCTACTTTTTTTAGCTTCTGAAAAACAGCTTCGGCTACTTCCTAAAAACACTTATTTTCTCTCAAAAGCTAGGCCAAACACCTCACTTTTTAAAAATAAGCACTTTTTAGAAAAAATAAGTACTTTTGAGAAAAAATAAGCTTGGCCAAACAGGCTATTAATAAACACAAAATGAAAAAAAGGAAAAAAACTGAAAAAACAAAAACAGAAAGAAGGAAAAAAAAATCAAAATTTATTAAATACTAATAAATGGTAATTAAAATAGAAAGAGAAAGTAACAACAATTCCTAAAATAACGTTTCTGGATATCAATCAATCCCTAAAAATACGTTGATTATACCAAAAATATATCACATTTCTTTTGCACATTTCAGGCCTCATGATCCTTCTTCTTCTCCTCCAGGCGAAAAACTCCATTGAAGTATACTTGCTTCCTTTCAACTGAGTGATTTGATTATTTTTTTACAAAAATTGGTGCTATCAAATCGGCAATATTGATTTTTCAATATGGAAGATGGTAATCTTCATTCGATAATGATTCAACATGGAGGTCGATGTTTTTATAGCGGGTAATTATACATGATTAATACATCATTAACTCAATTTTCATATTAGTTTCATATATCCAGTTCATACATCCATCTAACATACATAATGAAACCAGTTTCCATACCAGTTTCATACAACAAGATCACACACCCATCTATCATACACCATGAAACCAGTTTATATACTAGTTTCATACACCAAGCTCATACATCCATTTACCATACAACATGAAATCAGCTTTCATACTAAATTACACACAGAAGAATAAAAGAATTATGAAATTACATAAATAATGAATACTTTTCTTATGAAATTACATACATAATGAATACTCTAAATTAAAAGACCAAGGAACATACTTCTTCCATACAAAAAAGGAGAATGTATTAGATTTTATACAAATTACATACAGTGATATTAAAAGAGATTTGGAATGAATTTACATGCCAAATTGCATATTGAATTATAAAGAATTAACACATTACATCCATAATGGATACTCCATATACGATCAAAATTAGTGTATATTGGAACATCAAATGACATACTTTTTTCATACAAAAAGATATGGAGATTAGACATCAACTTTAAAATTATTAAAGATACGAAGCTAGTTTGACATCACCCAAGTGATGCAACATCAAGAAAATTGAAAATTAATATTGTGTGAACCTATTTTCTACGAACACACTTGAGCAAAAAATCCACAAAAAAAAAAGAATGAACCCATTTTCATGGTATTTTTCCTCTTCCTCTCTTTTTGATCTGTAGACTCGACCTCAACAACATGAACAACATCATCAAGTTTTTCAACCGATTTCTCACTTTGTATGATGTTAGGATTCTTCTCCGGTGTTTGGGTGAAACAACCCAAGTGAAAAGTTGGTCTAGATAGCATAATAGGACTATCTTCTTCAACAAATCTAGGACTTTTGCGTGTTGGAGTAGAGTAAACCATGGGTTTCTTCGACATTATTCTCACTCTCACAAAATCTCACCAACAAAGATAAACACTTATACGAAAATCTCATAAAATTAAAGCACGAAACACAAAAATTGAATTCCACCACTAACATATTCGTAAGAAGGTTGAGATTTTGTGGATATGAAAGTGGAGTTAGTGGAGTGGGTGAAAGAGTGGAGCTTGAAGCTTTTGAACAATGGTGGTTTCAAGGGTTTTGCTAGAGAATAACGGTGGTGTTGATTATTGACCGACGGCGGTGCTAGCATTGGAGAGGAAGTGAGGGAGATGAAGACTTGAGAATATTGGAGAGTTTGGGTGTGAAGAATTGAGGTTTTGGTGTTTTATAATGGTGTGGAGATATTCGTAAGAATCTTGGTAAAAGTATGATTTTTTGGATATGAAATTGGAGTGGAGATATTTTGAGGAAGAAAATGGAGAAAAAATCTCTGTTAAAGTGAGAAAATCAAGGATTGAAAAGAGAACATTGAAGATCTTCAATGTATTTTAAGAGAGAGATGTGATTTAGTGAGACTCATTCAGAATTTGTTGGATAATTAATAGCTAATTGTAATTATCTTATTATAGGTAACTTATCTTTAATTAAATAAAATTAAGAAAAAAATTAATTAAAATGCATAAAAAAAGAAAACTTATATTTTTTAAATTCTGGTATGGATTGTAATTAAAAAGTTAGTTTAGTAATTAGAAAAAAAATGATGTATTTAGAGTAATAAAGAGTCTTAAATATATATCTAGGATAGTTTTCTCTAAAATTCCATATCACCTATTAATACTTTTATCTTATCAAGTTGGATAATTTTCTTTTAGAATAAGACGAGTATTAAGTCTCTTCCGCATGCACCGCAGTGCCTAAAATACTTTATTAAAATTATTAGTTAATTATACATGCTTTATATATGTGTATCATATTATTAATAATTAATTAATATACATAAAAAGAACAAATTGTTTTGTATACATTATATTATAAATTATAAAATTTTAAAAAATAACGTAAAATTTTTAAGATAAAAAGTAAACTTAAAGAGGAACATGATAACTCATCATCACGCCAATTAAGAAGTAAATTTAAATGGAGCGAACAAAATTCTGCCATTAATATTAATGTTAAAGTTTTGTTGGTACTATACACGAAACACATTCTAAACAATGAGGTAAAGAGAAAATGAACAACATTATATATGAGAAAAATAATGTAACACTATTACTTGTAATAAATTAACAATAACAGAAATAATTATGGTAAAACAAAAGATGATAACCTGAAGAAAACTGAAAGTCATCTACGAAGAGGATAACAACACATTAGTTTTTCCATTAAATATTATCTCCTTAAACATTAATATTTATGATAGAACAAGGAATGTAGAATGATAGCTTCTTTTATAAAATTGGTTAGCTCTTCCTTATTATAAACTCTTTTGATTTTAAAATTCTATAAACCTATTAATTGATAATAAAACAATGCTAAATGATTTAAGCTCAGGACTTGACTTTTGTGCCTCTATCTGCTTCTCATCTTCACAGACATCTACCATATCTGATTCTAGTGCCTCTACTTCTTCTCTAACCTATAGATCTTCATCATCAGTATTGCTGGACTGAGTTATGCATCTTTCCAATGAGTTCTCCACCAACTTATTATTTCTGTACTCTTCAGCTAGGTCATTCAGTATGTCTACCTTAGAGCATGAGTACACATTTTCCTCATTCTTGAAAAATTTCAACGTCATGTTGAAAATGACCTTTTTCTCACCAACCTTGAGCATCAGTTGCCCTTCATACACTTCAAGGATTTCTCTTTCAGTTGCTAAGAATGGTCTCCCGAGAATTAGGAGAACCTACTTATTTGCTTCAATATCTACCATAATGAAATCAACAGGAAACACGAATTTATCTACCCGAACAAAGATATCTTTAACAATACCTTCAGGAATCATGGTGGACTGGTCTCCTAACTACAAAGATGCTGGAATTGACTTTATGGTCCCAAGCTTTCCTTTGATTTTCTTGAAAATGGACAATGGCATAAGATTTATGAGGCGCCGGAGTCACACAATGATTTCTCGAATCGAGCACTGCCTTTTTCGCAGGAAACTTCCTGGGTCACCACATTTCTGAGGTAGCTTATTCCAGAAGAATTGCACTGCACTAAGTATTTAGCTTTATAACAGACGTTTTCTCCAATTTTCTCTTGCTAGATAAAACCTCCTTCAAGAACTTGGCATACGCAGGCATCTGAGTGATCACCTCAGTGAAAGGAATATTCACATGAAGTTGCTTCAACATCTCTAAAAACTTGCCAAAACACTTGTCGATCTTCTCTCGTTTCATCTTTTGAGGAAAAGATAGTGCGTGCATGTGTTTTTGGCTCTCTTTCAAGTTCTGACTTCTCCCTTCCTTTTTGAATTTCACTAGACTCCCCTTCAGTTGTTTGATTATCTTGAACTGATGACCCTTCACTATTTTTTACTTGTTGGTATCTTGCAACACCTTCACACTTTGCAGGGACACCACATTCAGTTCTTTTGAATTCCTCTCTGTGTTAGTAGGAAGAGTTCCTAGATTCTCTCAGAAATTTGATTACCTATCTGCCCTACCTGTTTTTCCAAATTTTGAATAGAAGAACCTTGAGTCTCAAACTTTTCATCAACCTTGGTGATTAAAGTTTTCATTAAATCTTCCCAACTTGATTGATTTTTATGTTGTCCTTATTGATTTTGAAGGGGTTGATACTGTCTCTGCTGATTCTAGTACACCTATGATGTTTTCCCCTTACCTCTCATATTGTTTAGCTACCAAGAATTTAGACTACTAGTAGGTGAACTCAATGAAAATCCAGGATGCCTCTGACCGATTGGATTGAAACTGTTTCCCGAGTTGTAACTTCCCACTGCATTCACTTTTTCCTTAGTAATTGGTACCCTGTTGACATTCATGTGTTGGATGTCCACCTTGGCATGGATCACACATCATTGGTTGTGTCATCTGAGCTTGAGCTATAGTCAACTGTTTCACATCTTTAGCAATAAATGCAATCTGAGCCTGCAATGTAGTGTAAGCATCAACTTGGTGCATCCCACCAAACTTCTTTCTCTCCCAAGTATTTGAAACCCATAGATTAAGATCTTCTGTCAACTCATTCAGAATTTTGATCGTTATTTTGGTTGTCTTTCTCATGATAGGTCCTCCCACAACATTGTTAAGTGTCCTTCTCGAGGCTATTGATAATCCTTCCCAGAAATTAATCAACTGTATTTACGACTTTATCTCATTGTGCAAGCATTTTCTTACCAATTCCTTGAATCTCTCCCATGCTTCAAAGATAGTTTTTATTTTCAGTTGCAAGAAATTATTTATTTCCTTTCTAATTTTCGTCGTCCTTGCTGGTGGAAATGTTTATCCAGAAATTTATGGTCATTTCTTCATGTACGAATTGATCTTACTTTTAAACTTCTCAGCCATATCTTAGCATCATCCTTCAGAAAAAAGGGGAATGCCCTTAAATATATGGCATCGTCGGATGCCCCATCATATAGAAATGTATACATGATTTTATGGAAGTCCATAAGGTGGATATTCGGGTCTTCATTCTGCTTCTCTCTAAAAACACAGTTGTTCTGAATTGCTCGGAAAACATTGTGCCTTAATTCAAAGTTGTTGTCTGCAATAGGAGGGCATCTCACACTTGACTGCATCCCGTTGTTATTTGGCTTGGCATAATCACCTAATAATCTTCCTACACTACTATTATTTTAGTCTACTTGGTCCTCCATGTCAACAGAAGGACGATTGTTTCCACGGTTACTGACCTCTCAATTATCGACATTCTCAATATCTTCGATGACATGAGGGCGGTTGTTTGGATCACCAAGTGCAGCATTTCGAGCATTCTCGTTCATTGTGTTCTCACTTTGAGATAGCCTCGACAACATTTTTGCAAGTTTTTTTTCAACAAATGTAGAGTTTTCTCTAAATCTGGCTTGTACTCAATGATTTCCACAGAGGATGATCGTGTCATACACCAGAGTTAGAAATAGTACATGTTGCCTGCGATATAAAGGAAATTGAGCTATTAGACAAAATGAAAAATAAAAACTTGAATTAATGCACAAGAATGTATTGAAAAACTACTTGTTGCGAATCCTCAATGAGCGCAAAACACACAATAATATTAAGTGCTTCGCTAGTCAAAGATAGTATACTTAAAATCGTCTCCATAGGGATCGATTAGACTAATGTATCAATATAATCTTGTTTTGTATTATTCAGGGAATCAAACTTGATTGTTCGTGTGGTTAAAACATGATGTGCCAGATTTCACGGCACTTTCGACTCTTAAAACTAAAGATTTTTGGGAGTTCTTAAGTACATTTGGTTGGATTTGATATCGTTTGTTGCATGTACAGGGAAAAGTATTGAAAAGATAAAAATGCCAAAGTGTTGCAGATTTTTGGGCAAAAAGTCATGCCCCACGGTGTCGCATCCACGACGGCCCGTGGGTGAAGGTGTCTAAACAAGGCAGCAAGAATGCAAGGCATAACTCAGTCTGATGGGCTATCACGATGCCCGTGGGAGACACGATGGGACATTGTAGAGCCCGTGAGAGTGATCTAATAGAGCTTTAGAAGCTAAGGCATTGAGCCTGACAGGATTCCACGATGCTCGTGACAACCACAATGCCCCATCACAACCGCCTGTGGAAACAAGGCAGCGAAGATGTGGAGGAGCCAAGTGTAGCCGACAGGCAACTACGACGGGCATGGAAACTAAGAAGTCCCATCGCAGCAGCCGTGGAAATAAGGTAGCAAAGTTGGAGCTCCCTCTTAGGTTTTATTTTGGGGTTACCGACATTGTTTATTATTGATACGTTTTGTTTGTGTTTTGGAGAAATCATAACATAAGTTCTTGAGAATTAAAGTTTATTCTTGACTTTTTGAAGTGTTCTTGAGATTTATCCAAGATTCTGGATTTCTTTACTTCTTCTTGTAAGTGTATGTTCATGATTTCTTCGACAACTTCTGATCGTATACTTATGAATATGAGTCGCTAAATCCACAACTAGGGTTGTGGGAACCATGAAGAATTAACGAAGTAGGAAAAGTACTTGGTAATTCTAGGGCGGTGTTTATGCATGTATTTTTCTTCCCTTTGCATTGTTTGGTTTTTGACGGTGTACAACGTTAGAACTCTCCTTAACCCTACTTGCTGGACCAAGAAGGTAATGGATGGGAAAAGGGTTGTCCAACAATGGAGATTTGAGGCTACCAACCCTCATCTAATAGCTTGACCTTGTCCGAGAATAGCTAATCTGGGATCTAGGGTAAGGGTTAGTAAAGCATACACCCGTGGCCGGACCAAGGTGTATGGTGAAATTCATCTATCTGAGGGACCAACTATTTAGGTGAACCTAACTTACCGATTCTGCATGCTAAGCACCAAGCTAGTTTACTAAGTACAACGCCTTACTAAGTTATGATCTCATGGGGAACACTACCCTAGTCACTTCTCTTATTGATAACAACCTTTGAAACTGTTACTTGTTACTTGTTCCGAATCTAAGTCTTGTTTAATATTTGTTGCTTAAAACCCCCCTTTTCAAGGGAAACAAACGGCTAACAGCGCAAGTAGACACTAATCAACCCTAATCCTACCATATTCCCTGTGGGATCGACCCCAACCTTCATTGGGTTCTATATTTGAACAATGACCACTTACGCTTTTAAAAGGAGGTGTAATTTGGGTGCATCAAATTTTTACACCGTTGCTGGGGAATACGATTTAGGATTAAGAGAGATTGTGTTTATTTCACTATTAGTCCTTCTTTCCTGATTTTAATTTTTCTGTTGTTATTGTTTTGTTATGTAGGTTGCACACTTGTGCATGCCCAGTTCAAGGAGTCAAGGCAATCCCTTGATCCCATATGATTATAAACTCTCTAGAACTCTAAGAAACATGGCTAAAGAGGGAGAGTATGAGACACCGGAACAGGTCACAGCTTGGTTGCTGGCCGAAGAAGAGCAAAGGAAAGAGGAAGGAGAAGATGCCCTTGCTGCTGAGGATGCTACAATTATAGCAGACCTCGCAGCTCATAATGTGACAGCTGAGTAAGCAAGGCAAGTATGAAAACAAGCTGCGAGAGACGAGGCAACAACTAGATGGAATTTGTCGCAAAATAGGGGTCGACAGATACAGCAGCCAAGGCATATCCCTCGCTACTATGATGATGATGATGATGTAGAGGATTTGGGCATTACTGGGCCCATAGTATTGCCACCACTACCTGAAGGAATGAAGTTTGACATTACCAGCACCATGGTCTAGTTGTTGAACCTGAAGGGACTATATGCTGGAACGCCTACTGAAGATGCAAATTTACATGTGATGAATTTTGTGGGGATTTGCAAAGCTTATAATCGACCAGGAGTGATGCAAGATGCTATTCGACTGAGACTGTTTCCATTCTTAGTGACAGGAGAGGCAACTATGTGGTTTATTGAATTGCCTGATAATTCCACATACACAAGGCACGAGTTGAAGACTCAGTTTCTGGAATGGTTCTTTCCTCCATCAAGGATGTTGCAGCTAAAGTAAGAAGTCTACAATTTAAGCAGCTACCTGCAGAAGCATTATATGAGACATGGTTGAGGTTTAATAAGAAGCTAAAATAATTCTGAAACACAGAATCCCTTTACGTCATCTGATGGAGATCTTCTACAAAGCATTGAATGCTAACACAAAAGCAATGGCTGAAACTGTAAAGGGAGGAGCTTCCATAGAGAATTCGTATATTGAAGCTTCTGAGATACTTGACAAGGTTACCAAGACCAATAGAGCATGACATACTAGAGAGTTTGAGAGCCAGCAGGTACATATGCAGTTGGTAAGTTCATTAAACTTTTATATTTGCAAGATATCAGACAGGAAGTTGATGAATTGAAGATAAGCATTGGGTTGATTGCAAAGAAAATCCTAGATGAGGGAGTAGAAAAGGTGAAAGCCATCAGTTCGCAAGGGAAAACACCAAGGCCAGATGATTACTCATCTGATGAGGAGGTTGGTTATATGAATGATCAAGGAGCGAGTTTCCGAGCCTCTGGACTAGGAAATCAGGGTCGGAAAAGAGATAGAGATGACAACTACAATCAGTCTAGCTACAAAGATAGGAGCAGAGCTAGAGACAGGGATGGTGACTGGCATAAAAAGGATGGCTACAAGAATGATAGAAGCGGTCTGTATGTCCCTCCTGGAAATTGCAAATATAGACCTGAATAACCATCCATCAGAGAGCTGCTCAACAAAGTATTTCAAAAGGTTGATTTTATGGATGCAGGCATGAAGGAGATGAGATCTGACCTTTCAGGTATGACTCAGAAAGTGGAGGCTCATTCTGTTGCCATAAAATAGCTTGAGACTTAGATGCACAAGATGTCTACTAGCATAAACCCGCGTCAAAAGGGTACTCTCCCAAGTGAAACCATTCAAAATTTGAAGAATGATCAACAAGTTATGGTTGTCACTACCCGAAGCGGAAAACAGACTATTGACCCTCCTATGCCTATAGTTGTTGATGAGCCAGGCGATTCTGAAAAGGATAATGATGAGACTGTGGTCGAGTCTGAGAAAAAAGATAGCGGTGAAGGGCCAAGTGAGAGAAAGTCTTCTGATTCGAAAATGAAGAACAAAGAGGTTGCACCAGTCTTGAAGCCCATGTCATTACCTCCTCCACCTTACCCACAGAGATTAAAGAAAAATATTGCGAACGGAAAATTTCACAAGTTCATCTTTATGCCGAAACAACTTTCAGTAAATATTCCTTTAGTCGAAGCATTGGAGCAGATGCCTGGATATACTAAATTCATGAAGGATCTGGTGACTAGGAAGAGAACGGTGAGCTTGGAGCCAACTAATATTTTGCACCATTGTAGTGCAATAGCTTCCCGTTCTTTGGTGCAGAAAAAGGAAGATCCTGGAGCTTTTACTATTCCTTGCACGATTGGAGCATTCTATTTTGCTAAAGCATTGTATGATCTTGGTGTTAGTATCAATCTGATGCCACTAGAAGTGTTTAATCAGTTAGGCTTGGGAGCCCCCTAACCGACTATAATGTGGCTTCTCATGGCAGATCTCACAGTGAAAAAGCCTGTAAGGAATCCTCTATGATGTACTTGTGAAGGTTGATACTTTTATCTTCCCTGCGGACTTTGTGATCCTTGATTGGGAGGTTGTTTTTAAGGTTCCTATTATCTTGGGACGACCATTCCTTGCCACCAAACACGTGTTGGTTGACTTAGAGACTGGGCAGATGAAGTTCAGATTGAATGATGAGTTAGTTACTTTTAATGTCTGCCAGTCGATGAAGTATCATGATGACATACACGTGGTTTCAGTTATTGATGTGGTTGATGAGGATCAGCTAATTGTGCTTATTGAAGAGAGACTTGGTGTTGAAGCACTTGCGACTGTGATTATGAATTTTGATGGACACGATATTGAGGAGTATGATGAAATAGTTAAAGCACTTGCAGGTATGGGGTCTTATAGCTATGCTCCAAAGAAGCTTGATTTGGACTTGAAGAATAGACAAACACTGCCTGCCAGACCATCTATTGAGGAGCCTCTAGTCTTGGAGCTCAAAGTTGTAACACCCCGTACACGTATCCATCTATCTAAGTTAAAAACTTCAGAAAAATCCCTGTTTCAAAAATGACGGGTCCAAACCATGGACCATGGTTTTAACCATGATTCGTGGAATGGACCCGTGGTTCAATCCCTGCAAGTTTAGCCTCTGGTCTGAGAACAACGAGTGGGTTCTACGGACTATAGTTCATTCTATGAGTCATAGTTCCACTCGTGGAACTAGACCTGTGGGCTGTTAAGTATTCCCAAAAACCACGAGTTCAAATAATGACTCATCATTCAAACGATGGGTCCGTCCAGTTGACTCATGGAATGTCTTCAGAGGATTGACATTTTCCCCAAAGTCCCTTACAGAGATTACGAGTCAAGTCCATGACTCGTCATTTGAATGACAAATCGTAGATGGAGTCGTGGTGTGACTGTAGTCAACTGACCCTCCTGAGAACGACGACTCCTAATGATGATCCGTTATTCCTTCTACGGGTCCGTCCTGTTGACCCGTAGAAGTGAAGCTGCAACTTGAATTTCCATCCTGAGTTCTACAACTCTAGATGAAGATTCATCATCTAAACCATGACTCGTAGACTGAGTCGTGGTCACTGAAAGTTGACCAATTTCTAGCTTTTTCCCAATTAATTCCAGGGGCATTTTGTTTATTTCCCACCCTATTATGTAATAATTTAAGTCATTTTGACTACTTTTAGAAGGGTTTCCACCCATATCATCCTAAGCCTATCCTAAGTTCCTCATTCTTCACTCTAAGAGGAAAAATTGCTCTCAAATCTCAAGTCTCCAAGCTCCAAGTCAAGCCTCCTAGTTCTTTTCCAATCAAGTGGTAATCTTCCACCAAGGTATGTGAGTATTCAATAAGGGATTACTTTACCCTTATGCCCAAAACTCAAATCTTCTAAATTGAATTTATGGATTTCTAAACTAGGGTTCTTATTCAATTCTTATGGGTCCTTCTAAAATTGTTTCCTCATGACTTTTCTATGGATTCTAACTCTAAATTTCATGGTTTTGCTATTCATGATTTTAAGGCCAATTCTTATTTTGATTTATGAACTCATGAAACTAGGGTTTTGATCTAAAATTGGGGAAAGCTTATGGAATCAGTTCCTATGTTTAAATTCATGGTTTCTTATTGAATTTACATGATTTGATTATGACTCTTTTATTGGTTTTGAAAGCCCAAGCATAAAAGTTGATTTCTAGCATGAAACTATGACTTTGCATATTTTTAAGAGAAAGTTGGCATGATTAGATATCATGGCCCTTATGTATTTATGAAATTGCATATTTTTAAGAGAAACTTGGCATGATTAGATATCATGGCTTTTATGTATTTATGAAATTGCATGCCCAATTCTTCAAGTATGAATTTAGAAAGAAACCATGTTTCGAATTATAGCTATCCTAAGCTTTATGAACTATGATATGAAAGTTGCATGATACCTGATGTGTTTTCATGCTTTATGAATAAGTTTTGGCATGAGAGTATGCCCTTATTATGAACAAGATTTGGCAGGAGAGTATGCCCTTATTATGAACAAGATTTGGCATGAGAGTATGCCCTATGATATGATTATGAGCTAGATGTATACATGTTTTGAGAGTAGTATTTAGCACCGAGTTGGACAGGGTGAGATTGCCCTTATTCCCAGAAACTACGTTGCCAGTGTAGGTTATGAAATGAAATGTGCCTTAAAGGCTAGAGAGAGTGGATCCACGTCTTCATGTATGGTGTCCTTGCCTGCGCGGGGCATAGGATAACTTTGCCAACTAGGGTTTTATAGTTGGGTATGGTGACTTGTTCCTTGGCAGGGTTCAAAGTCATCTTTGCTAACTGGGGTTATACAGTTAGATTCCATGTAGCTCACATGGTCTCATGTTGGTTATAAGAAACTCCCGTATGTATGTTTCCTTTTGAGTTTTCTAAACATTATGAACTCTCTTCTGAACTATCATTTTGAAGTTGGCTCTTGCCTTATGATTTGATTTCCACTATGATATCTTCTCATGATCTTTACTATGCATGGATTTACCTAAATACGTTTTCAAGCACGTTTCACTCTATTTATGCATTGCTCACATACTTAGTATATTCCATAGTACTAATGCATATTCCGCTGCATCCTTTGATGATGCAGATTTAGACATACCTTCTCAGGTTTATGGCTAGAGCTCCACGCCACTCCCTCAGTCAGCTTTGGTGAGTCCTCATAGTTCGAGGACTAGGCCTTATTTCAGTTTTTATGCTTTCTTTACGTACTAGATTGTCGAGTTAGTTGGGGTATTATCCCATAAACTCTCTATAATAGTATTAGAGGCTTTTAAGACATAGATGTTATGAGATGAATATTGAGTTGTACTTTTTATTCGACTCTCTTTTATATGATTATGCTTCCTATTCGGATTCTCTTACGATGCTTCCGCTATGTCTTATCTTTGTTATGTTTGAGAATGCTATGACCAAGGGTTAGCTTGGGATTCTCGTGGTCCCGAGTCCCATTTTACGTCTAGGGGTAACCTCGGGGCATGATAAAAATGCTTCTGACTCATCTTTGATATGTGTTCTTAGGAGCTAATGAGACCTTGCCAGTTATTATTGTTGCAGACTTTGGTGAAGGGCAAGTTGAAGCTCTAGTTTCTGTGTTGAGGAAGTTTAAAAGGTCCATTGGTAGGTCCATTGCTGACATCATTGGGATTCCACCTAAAATTTGCACTCACAAGATTCAGCTATCCCTAGATTGCTTTCCGAATATTGAGCACCAACGTAGGTTGAATCAACCTATGCAAGAGGTTACCCTATTGCTGATAGCAAGTGGGTGAGCCTGGTTTAATATGTGCCGAAGAAGGGTGGGATTATTGTAGTCCCAAATGCGAAGAATGAGTTGATCTTGATGAGGTCGGTCACAGGCTGGCGTATATGCATGTATTACAGGAAGCTAAACGCTTGGACTGAAAAGGACCATTTCTTGATGCCGTTCATGGATCAGATGTTAGACCGTCTTGATGGTAGAGGATGGTATTTTTTTCTTGATGGTTATTTAGGATACAATCAGATCTCTATTGCTCACGAAGACCAAGAGAAGACCACTTTCACCTGTCCATATGAGACATTCGCTTTCAAGAGAATGCCTTTCGATCTATGCAATGCATCAATGATATTTCAGCGTTGCATGGTCTCTATTTTCTCTGACATGATGGAGGACACTATTGAGGTGTTCATGGATTAATTTTTGGTGGTTGGTGACTCTTTCGATGACTATTTGACTCATCTCAGTTGTGTGCTAAAGTGGTGTGAAAAATGCAACTTGCTTCTTAATTTGGAGAAGTGTCATTTCATGGTGAAAGAGAGGATAGTGCTTGGCCATCGGATCTCCAAGATGGGTATAGAGGTTGACAATGCTAAGATTGGGGTGATTGAAAAATTTCCTCCACCAATTTCTATGAAGGGGAATCAGAGTTTTTTGGGGCATGCTGGTTTCTATCGGAGGTTTATCAAGGACTTCTCCAGAATTGAAAATCCATTGTGTAAATTATTGGAGAAGGAGGTAAAATTTGTGTTTGATGATGAATGTCTGAAGGCATTCGAATGCCTTAAAGAAAAGTTGGTCTCTGCTCCCATCATTATTTCTCTAGATTGGTCTCAGCCTTTTGAGGTTATGTGCGATGCTAGTGGAGTAGCGCTAAGAGCAGTCCTAGGCCAAAGACGTAAAAAGATTTTCATCCCATCTACTATGCCAGCAAAGCACTTAATCCTTCTCAAAAGAACTATACGATGACAGAATAAGAGTTGCTTGTTATGGTCTTTGCATTCAAAAAATTCAGATCTTATTTGCTTGGAACCAAAGTAATTGTGCACACTAACCATGCAGCGCTTCAGTACCTCATGTATAAAAAGAAAGCAAAGCTGAGATTGATTAGATGGGTGTTGCTGCTGCAAGAGTTTGATTTTGAGGTCAAGGACAGGAAGGGCACAGAGAATCAGGTACCAGATCACTTGTCTAGATTAGAGGAAAAAGCTATGTTAAAGCTTAATGATGCACAAGAGATTGATGACTGGTTCTAAGATGAGCAAGTGTTAGCCGCTTCTCAAGATTTGATTTCATGGTTTGTTGACATTGCCAACTATTTGGCAAGTGATTTGGTGCCTCCTGATATGTCTGTTCACCAAAAAAGATAGTTCATATATGATGTCAAGAAGTACTTCTGGGAGGAGCCATTCTTGTTTTGTGTGTGTGATTACACTATGATTGTAGATGTGTGCTGGAAGCTGAGATGATGGAGATACTAGAGACTTGCCATTCATCCTCTTTTGGGGGACATCATAGTGGTGTTTGGACTACGCACAAGATCTTGCAATGCGGCTACTATTGGCCAACTATTCACAAGGACGCCCATGATTTTGCTAAAGCTTGCAGCAGGTGTCAAAGGAAAGGAGGTATATCAAGGAGGCATGAGCTTCCTCTTAATCCCATCCTTGTGATCGAGCTATTTAACATTTGGGGTATTGACTTCATGGGCCTGTTTGTGATGTCTAATGGAAACTGGTACATATTAGTGGATATTGACTACGTATCAAAGTGGGTGGAGGCGGTTGTGATTCCCAGTAATGAGGGTAAGTGTGTCACAACATTCTTGAAAAAGAACATCTTCTCCAGATTCAGTACCCCAAGGACAATAATTAGTGACGGAGGCTCTCACTTCTGCAACAAGTTGTTTCGGGCCTTAATAGAGAAATATGGAGTGAAGCATAATATTGTGACCCCCTATCATCCCTAGACTATTGGGAAAGTGGAAGTCTCCAACCATGAAATAAAGTCAATCCTATCTAAGACTGTCAATGCCAACATAAAGGATTGGTCGCGGAAACTAGATGATGCTTTGTGGGCATATCAGACTACATTCAAAATGCCAATAGGGATGTATCTATATCAGCTTGTGTTTGGAAAGACGTGCCATCTTCTTGTTGAGTTAGAGCATAAGGCCATGTGGGCATTGAAGAAATTGAACATAGTCTGGTCAGAAGCATCATTGCAGTGGCTTGGGCAACTAAATGATTTAGATGAGTTTCGCCTAAATGCATATGAGAGTTCGGCATTGTATAAATAGAAGATAAAGGTGTATCATGACCGGAAGATAGAAAAGAGAAATTTCCAGCCTGTGTCGTGCCGCAACATTAAATCTGGCGCTGCATGGGAGGAAACCCATGAACTAATGTATGTTGAATGTGCATGAAGTGACAAGATGAGATATTGCTAAATTGCAGGAAAATTCATTTGGGATGCCCTAGTCCCGCTGTTAAATCTGGCGCTGCATGGGAGGAAACCCATGAACTAATGTATGTTGAATGTGCATGAAGTGACAAGATGAGATATTGCTAAATGCCCTAGTCCCACGTCGCAGGTACCATGCCCGTGGGACTAGGGCATCCCAAATGAATTTTTTTTAAGTGTTGACAAAATTGGTGTCTGCCCCATTTCCATGCCCTGCATGATGGGCCATCATGGCTCCGATGGGCGTGGAAGTTGGGTGTGAAGCCAAGAACAAACGCAGAAGGAGCCACTGGCTCATTCCCACGCCCTGTATGATGGGACGTCATAATCCCGATGGGCATGGGAGTCGAGCCTGAGATGCCCTGGTAAGTCCTTCACGATGGGCCATCGCGTGCCCCACGTGTGTCACATAGCCCATCGTCTGGGTCGGTCAAAAAAGGTCAATAATTTTTAATGTTTCTTAAACTCTGACCCGACCCGACTCGGAATTCCTTTCCCTTTTTCCCCGTGTCACTTAAGTGTTTGACCTCAATCAAATTGAGGTAAAACACTTATTCTCCCTCTTCTTAATTCCCTCTACCAAATTCATGATTTCAACTCCCCAAATCACTTCCCATGATCATCTCCACCATATAATCATCCCCTCGCATCCCATATACTCATCATAATCACACGAAGTGGGCAAAGTCTACCAAGTTTTCAAATCACCAAGATTTCTTCAAAAGCATATTGCAAAGCAAGAAGTAAGTCATCTTGGTAGTTTTTCACATTTTCCACTTGATGTTCGAAAACAACAACTATGGGTTTTGATGTTTTGAATTTTTATTCTTTTAAGTGAACCATAGTTGTGGTACTTTGCCTAATTATTGTGTGTATGTATAACTTAAACAAAAATGGGAATTAGAGTTGTTTGATTGGTGTGAATGATAGTTTGATATTATGCCTATCTGTGTTGTATGCTTGTTGTTTAGGCTAAGAGAAGATTATGCTAAGTGAACTAATAAAGGAGAGAAGTTATTGTGCCTAATCTGATCCCATGGGCCAGCAGACAGGACGTCTGAGGCATGACGGGCATCAGTTAGGGCATTAAAAAAGGTTCAAAGCTTGAAAAGGTCTCTGGCTGGATCCAATGGGATGTCGGACCTCCCACGCCCGTGGGAAGAGCCCATGGAAGGAAAGTTGTCCTTAAAAATCCCACTGCCAGGATCTGATGCCCTGTCCCATGGGACGTTGGACCTCCCACGCCCGTGGCATAGGATCGTGGGAGGATAATTTTGCCTGCACAATTCTCTGTCCCATTACGACGCCCTGTGACACGGGACGTCGGACCTCCCATGCCCCTGGGAGGCCAAATTTCCTAAAATATTTGTAAGTGTCAATTTTTTTTGGTTTATGTTTTTATTTCGATTGCTAATGGTGGTTACCCACAGGTACTAAATGGCACCAAAAACACTACTACGACGTGAGGGGCGGGCAGAAAGCAAAAGATACATCAGTCAAGTCTCGACTAATGGATCAAAGTGATTCTGAAGTCGAAAAGAGTGACTCAGATAACACCCCCCTCGTCCGGGAAACCAGAAGAAAACTGATAGTATCTCCTTCCCCCAGTCTAATGAGGGGGACAAATCATCTTCCGGCTCGGCCAGTTCTAATGCAGAGAGGGAACATGCTCCTTCACCAGCTAAAAGAGGGCAAAAACTAGCTACCCAGGTTTCTAGTGGCATGAAAGGCCGGACCGAGTCGAGAAATAATGCTGAATCAGGGTCTGAGCACAGTTCAGCCAAAGATGTGGAGGGTGATGCTGATTCTGATACTGGAACCACTACTCCAGAAAGGGAGCCTACTTTACCCACTCTGACAGCCCCTAGTTCAATGTTGGTACTCGCTCGGGAGAAGACTATATGGTTGGTGAAAAGGTCCCAGAAAATATTTAACTATGGGCTAGCCACCATGGCTAAGAGGTACATGAAGCTTCCTATCACGGAGGAATGAAGGATAGATCCCTTCAAGCTAAAGAACTTCTGCAAAATTGATGAATACTTATGGTACTACAAGTTGGATTGGACTAGCAAGCCACTCCTGAATTACCAGCCGACTCTCGTGAGGGAGTTCTATGCAAACTGTCAGGCTATCCAGAAAAGTAGATACAAAAAGGGCCAGAAGATTGCAGACTTGCCCGCTCTTGAGAGCATACCAGTAAGAGGTATCCCAGTTTACATCTCGATCTAAACAATAATTAGATTTCTTTTTGGGCCTGAGTTTGTGGTTACCACCTGATGTGCCTCCATTCTACGACATATTTGACTCCTTTAACTAAGAATAATCGTGAGTTTTCAAGCAACCGTTGTTATTTTTGATAGTATTTGTGTTGTAATTGCAGGAACTTGAACAAAAATGGAATAACTGGAGATTTTGCACTTAAAATGGGCGTACTGTTAGGTGTGGTGACTCACCTGACGAGTCACCATGAGTGTGAAGAACCACCAAGCCAGCCACCATACCAAAACTGAAGTTCCAGTTCACTGATTAGCCATGACGACTGCCATGACGAGTCGTCAAGGCTCTGACGAGTCGTCACAACAAGCCGCCAAGATGAAACAGAAAAATGTACATAAAATGCATTCAACAAATGCGATTTACTCTATTTACATATAAGTCATCACCTGCTCGATGACTTACCAGAAAAATTGGCTGGGCAGACTTCAGCTCACTGGTTAGTTGTGACGGCTCAAGTGACGGGTCGTCACAAGCTTGACGATCCGTCAAGCAACCCGTCAACTTGAAGCGGGACTCTGAAAGTCTATTTTTGGACTTTATTTCCTGGACTACTATAAATACCCAGTGTTAGGGTTATTTTATTATGCATTAGCCTATACTTTTTCACACGGTTTGGATGAATTTTGGGAGGAGAAATACAACTCATTACATATTCTTATTCTTCCTCCATTGCTCTTGGGATTTTGGCTTTTGTTCTTGGATAAGTTGAAGCTTGTGTTCATATATCGTAAGAATCTCTTCTTTATATCATGAATCCTTTTATCTTCTCTCTCTCTCTACTAGCATGAGTAGGTAACTTCCCACAACTAGGGTTTGTGGGATCCATGGAATAGTAATGACTTAGGGTTCTTGTGATATCGGGTTTGGTTCGTATGCATATTATGTTGTTAATCTTGTGATTTTACTATTTTCTAATGGTTGCAAACATTAGAACAAGTCTAGGTTTGATTTGCTTGAACAAAGGAATTAAAACCCAGAAAATTGGATTAACAACAAGGATTCGGGACTACTAACTCCCGTCTAATGGTTGACGCTCTAGCGAGGTTAACCTACTTGGGGTATAAATTGAGTTTTGTATTGCATCTTTTCAAGTTCGATAGAATTGAAAAGAAAAGCGTCTATTTGGTTGAGAAACGTTTAGACGTAGGAATGAATTCAATTACTTCGTGTTATGCGTATGAAAGAAACCCGATTGAACTCTATCCCGAGTTGTTGATTGAGCCATGGTGAACACTTCCCTAGTTCACCTCTTCTACTGAATTTTACTCGTTAAAACTTGAAATTTGTTATTTGAAACAATCAAAGTTTGATCCATACAAACCCCCCATTTACCGGAAACTATTGATTATTAGTCATCTAATTCACTAACGACATAATTTACACCTTATTCCCTGTGGGATTGACCCCAACCTTAGTTGGGTTCTATATTTGACAGCGACCACTTATGCTTCTTAATTGAGGTGTAATTTGAGCGTTATCAAATTTTGGCGCCATTGCCGGGGAATACGGTTGTTTATTAAGTCCGGTGTGTTTATTTGACTCTTAGTCATATTTCCTGCTTTTACTTTTATTTGTTGTTTTTGTGACTGCAGGGTATAAATTTGTGCATGCCAAGTACCCGAAGCTCGGGTGAACTAGTATTACCATACGACCCCGAGTTTGCAAAACACTTTAAGGATAAATATGAATGCACAACAACGGGAAGCAGCAAGGCTTCAACAACTTACTTCTGATCAACAGAATCTGAACAGTGCTAACATGGACGATTTTGTTGTGGATGATGATTTGTACTGCTCCTACCTCTGAGACCCTGATGGTCTCCAACTTCTTACCAGACTCTGAGGCCTAAGGGCTTTACAAGTATTCCTTTCTCTCACAGTTTTAGCTTTCACATATATGCATTGGAGACAATGCACGAGTCTAAGTTGAGGGTGTTGGGATACCTGTGAGTCCAACACCACCTAGGGTTTTTGTTGCCGTGTTTCTTTTCCCTCGATGTGCTATCTTGTAGAACCGGCATGTTTAGGTTGTCGTTTAAATTTTAGTTGTGTTGTGATGTCTATATCAAGCATGGCTTTTTGCAAGTTGAACTAAAAAGGAGCCCCCTCCAAAAAAAATGTTGAATTTGTACTTGTGTTTGAAATGATAGACTGTTCTGGATCTCTGAATGTCATTGAATGGATGTGATTGTAATAATTGTGCTTAAGCCAAACTGTTGTTTTGATAGTTGGTAGTGGTATGGTTTCTTGGTGCCAAGTGTGTGTGAGCTTATTGTTATAAACTCTTACTTTGTGCATGCATCTAGAACTTGCCCGATCTATTTTGTTAAGCTTGAAGTTGGTTGCTTAGGAAAGGATCACAGGCCCTTTTTATGTGCAGACCACTTAGCCTAAAAGACTATCCAAATGTAAATAACCCCTTTGATCCCTGTTTGAGCCAAAGTTGACTTTATTCTTGCGATAACCTATTACCCTTCCCTTTTTAACTTTGAGTCTTTATTTTGGCCTTGGTCCCTCCTTGGACATCGTGCACTTCAACTCAGGAAATTAGCCTAAGTTGAGGGTGGCTACTGTAGAGGTACATGATAGGAAAAATGGGGTTAAGTTGACTTTGTTCTTCCGATAACCTCTTACCTTTCCCTTTTAACTTTGAGTCTCTATTTTGGCTCTGGTCCTTCCTTGGACATCGTGCACCTCAACTCAGGCAATCATCCTAAGTTGGGGGTGGCTACTATAGAGGTAAATGATAAGAAAATAGGATTGTGCTTAATTGGTTGTTGTTGGTATAGAAAGTGCAGGTGTGTGCCAAATGAAAAGTCAGAAAAAGAACTGAAAAAGAAAGAAAAAGAGTTATCATGTTAAAAAGGCCACACCTGTAGCAAGAAATAAGGAAATCAAAGGTGATTATGGGTGAATGGAAAAAGGTTGAATGGAAATAATAGGTCAATGATTACAAGGAGGGTTTAGTCACTATTCCCCAAATGTATCATACCTGTACCCGAAGCCTCATTACAAGCCTAAACAAGTCCTGTAGTGATCCTGAGCGGCTTTCTAAAAAACTGAAATAGAATAGGACGGGCAAGCTTATGGCATCACATGTGCATTGTTTGAAATCGTTTGTGAGTGTGAGCGCCTTACCTAGTCCCAAATCTTGTGTGTGGGACTTCTTTGTGGTGAAGGCACCGGGATTTCTATATTATCTACTGACTTTTGGGATAGCTGTTGTGTGTGTATGTAGAGTATTCTATCATATCAGAATGACATGTTTGGATCCTTACAAGTTAGCTTTTCATACATTTGTGTGTTACCGGGGGGCTTGATTTAAATTTAATAAACTGTTGAATGGCCATGATTTGCTAGAGATATGTGTTTGTATTCTTAGTTGAGTCGTCATTTTGTTTTTGTTGTCATGTTGCTTGAGGACAAGCGAACATTTTAAGTTGAGGGTGTTGATGTGCTGCCATTCTACGACACATTTGACTCCTTTAACTAAGAATAATCGTGAGTTTTCAAGCAACCGTTGTTATTTTTGATAGTGTTTGTGTTGTAATTGCAAGAACTTGAACAAAAATGGAATAACTGGAGATTTTGCACTTAAAATGGGCGTACTGTTAGGTGTGGTGACTCACCTGACGAGTCACCACGAGTGTGAAGAACCACCAAGCCAACCACCACACAAAAACTGAAGTTCCAGTTCACTGTTTAGCCATGATGAGTCGTCAAGGCTCTGACGAGTCATCACACCAAGCCACCAAGATGAAACAGAAAAATGTACATAAAACGCATTCAACAAATGCGATTTACTATATTTACATGTAAGTCGTCACCTGCTCGATGACTTACCAGAAAACTTGGCTGGGCAGACTTCAGCTCACTGGTTAGTTGTGACGGCTCAAGTGACGGGTCGTCACAAGCTTGACGATCCATCAAGCGACCCGTCAACTTGAAGCGGGACTCCGAAATTCTATTTTTGGACTTTATTTCTTGGACTACTATAAATACCCAGTGTTAGGGTTATTTTATTATGCATTAGACGATACTTTTTCACATGGTTTTGACGAATTTTGGGAGGATAAATACGACTCATTACGTATTCTTATTCTTCCTCCATTGCTCTTGGGATTTTGGCTTTTGTTCTTGGATAAATTGAAGCTTGTGTTCATATATCGTAAGAATCTCTTCTTTATATCATGAATACTTTTATCTTCTCTTTCTCTACTAGCATGAGTAGCTAACTTCCCACAACTAGGGTTTGTGGGATCCATGGAATAGTAATGACTTAGGGTTCTTGTAATATGGGGTTTGGTTCGTATGCATATTACGTTGTTAATCTTGCATTTTTACTATTTTCTAATGGTTGCAAACATTAGAACAAGTCTAGGTTTGATTTGCTTGAACAAAGGAATTAAAACCCGGAAAATTGGATTAACAACAAGGATTCGGGACTACTAACTCCCATCTAATGGTTGACGCTCTAGCGAGGTTAACCTACTTGGGGTATAAATAGAGTTTTGTATTGCATCTTTTCAAGTTCGAGAGAATTGAAAAGAAAAGCATCTATTTGGTTGAGAAACGTTTAGACGTAAGAATGAATTCAAATACTTCGTGTTATGCGTATGAAAAGAACCTGATTGAACTCTAGCCCGAGTTGTTGATTGAGCCATGGTGAACACTTCCCTAGTTTACCTCTTCTACTGAATTTTACTCGTTAAAACTTGCAATTTGTTATTTGAAACAATCAAAGTTTGATCCATACAAACCCCTCATTTACTGGAAACTATTGATTATTAGTCATCTAATTCACTAACGATTTAATTTGCACCTTATTCCCTATGGGCTAGACCCCAACCTTAGTTGGGTTCTATATTTGACAGCGACTGCTTATGCTTCTTAATTGAGGTGTAATTTGAGCATTATCACTACCGATACCCTTAACTATGACTACCGGGTGAAGAACGAGATAAAGCAGACAAAGTGGTTGGCCAAGCATCTTACAATGAACGGGACACCAAAGTGGCTCGACCAAGACTAGTCGCAGATCACAAAGGCTTCGCTATTATTTGAGGTCAAATTCTGGTAGGCCCTGGTGCAACTTCGGCTCATGCCAATGGATGCCGATAATCAGTTGATTCTTGAACGGGCCATCCTAGTGGCTAGTCTGATGTCCAAGTACAATTTGAACTTTGGGCACATTATTGCTGAAGAAATCCAGGACAGAGTCACCAAGATCAGTTTATCCTATCCATTTCCCTACCTCATAACTAAATTGTGGGATGAAGCTGATGTCCCAAAATATGCGGGTATTGATTGTGCAGAGCGAGCCACCCAGACACATCATCCTGAGAGGTCCAAGGATGAAATCAGAGTTATGAGTCTGAGCGGTACTTCAGAACCATTTGCTCTCACCCTAGAGGCACATGTACTGACTCATGAGGTGACACCGTTCACTACTGCTTTGCCCACCACACAGGGTAGCCAAAATAAGCACACTACTGCTGGTCCATTCTCTTCTTCTGCACCTTCAATGGATGAAACTGATTCAATATTTTCTTTTCATCCGGTGAATTTAGTCAATGCAGTTTAGAGGGCCATTGAGTTGAAGGAACAAATGAAAAAGTTTGCTTTGCAATTTCAGCCGATTATTGATGCCTCAATACAGAGAGCCGTAGCACCATTTCTTAATGTGAATGACCGGATTAACGCATTAGAAAATAGGGTTGATGAGAAATTGTAGGAAATTGGTGCAGTTGAGCTTACAGAACTAAAGCAGCAGATAGCATAGCTTAGGGTTGTGCTTCTCAAGCTAAGGCTCCAGTAGTCTTACCACAGATTACATCGAAGCCAACACTTGACTTATGGGACTTTGTAGACCCCGAGCTTTGGCTGGCTGACCTAGAAAAGGAAAAAGAGGCTGAGACAGGAAGGGAAAAAAAGGCTGAATTACCTCCTACTCCCTCCGAGCACACGAAAAAGAGAAAGCGAAAAGATAAGCATGTCCGAGCGGATGACGCACCTCTTAGCCCAAAGTCTCAAAAGAAGAGGGATGAGAGAGCCGAGAAGAGAGCTAAGAATGATTTAGAGTGGGCAACAAAGGAGTCCCTAGCTATGCAACAGATCGAGGTTGATGTCGTTGTCACGGGTGGTTCAGCTAGTGGTGTTACTGGCATTCCTGATATACCTTCTTCAGACCCCATTGTGGGAGTTAGTATTGTTGATGCTGCTCGGGCAGCTGATATTATTGAGAGGACTGCAGAGGCAGCCTCTAATGTTGAGAAAGATATGGGCACTGATCTAGTGGGCCCGACTAAAACTACACCAGATGACCGCGCTTAGGCACCACAGGTATGCCTTGTGTCCCTCATTTTGTTATTTTTTAGTGCATTGGGGACAATGCACCTCTTTTTAGATGGGGTGGGAGCAGCTGTGGTCATCTGGGTTTTTGTAGAGTGTTTTTGTGAAGTATGAGTAGACAAAACACTCGCATTATGCCGCGATGTTAAATCAAGCGCTGCATGGGAGACAACCCATGAGGGTATCTATATGATTTCTACGTCCTTGGGATTTTCTTGCAGGTGTTCTTTCCCTAAGTACTTTTTAATTTTGTTTGAACTGGCATGTTTAGTATAGGATGTGTGTTTGTAGAAGTAAATTAGGAACTAAATGCAGCCATGTTCGGATTTTTGAAGAAATTCTGTGAAAAAAATGGAGTCCCCTCCAAATTTTTCTGCAATAAAGTGTTA
Organism: Jaltomata sinuosa; assembly: GCA_003996215.1. Taxonomy (NCBI): domain Eukaryota; kingdom Viridiplantae; phylum Streptophyta; class Magnoliopsida; order Solanales; family Solanaceae; genus Jaltomata; species Jaltomata sinuosa. The sequence goes on from QJPP01007364.1 coordinate 167,215, forward strand.
GAACTGACCTTGATGGATCTGTAAATGATAGCATGTATATAACTGTGATGAGTATCTTAAGCTAAAGCATGAATAGGTAGTTAGCTAATCTGTAGTCTAAACTTTGTGCCATGTGTGAAGTGAGCTACTTAGTATCTGTTCTTGTTGTACTGCCAATCTAGAATTTGCCTGGTTAGTCTTACTGTGGTTGTAGAATGGTTTTGTTAGGATATGATCATAGGCTATTTTTGAATTAGTCCACTCCATCTAAATGACCTACCAAATGAAAACTGAATCCCTTTGATCCCAGAATTTGAGCCTAAAAGTCGAACCTTTTTATTGTTAGCCTGGTCACCTTTCCTGTTTCCTATAAATCGCTGTTTTGAACCTGGTCCCTCCTTAGACATTATGCACTTCAACTCACGCTAAAAGCCTAAGATGAGAGTGGATATTGTAGGGGTGAGTAAGAAGTATTGGGTATGAAAAGATCGGGTTAGTATTAAAAACAAGACTAGCGGCTGTGGTTTGTGTACTACAAAAGAAAAGAAGAAACAAAACAAAAAAAATATAAAAAAATATTTATGATGAATGAAAAATTGCATGAATGTAATAAAATCCACACCCGAAGTTTGATAAAAGAAGGGAGGATAACTGTAAGGTCTGAAAAGGTGGAGAAAATAAAGAAGTAATTGTAGTCTCAAGAAGGGCATAGTCACTATTTACCTGAGTATACTATTCCCGTCCCTAAGCCTACATTACAAGCTTAACAAAGTCCTATAGTGATCCTAATCAAACTGTTTGAAAGCCAAGGCATAGAAAATAAGGTCAAGCCTATGGTATTGTGCATGTACAGGTTGAACTTCCTTGTGAGAGTGAGCGTGTTCCCAGTCCCTGTGTGTTAAATTGATATTCTGTGTGATCGGGACTTCTTTGTTGTGAGGGCACTAGAGTGAACTGCGATTTCTAATTATTTGGATGGAATATATGCCAGTGTATGCCAACTTACTCATGAATATCTTGTTGTCATTCATGGATCCGTCTTGTGTTGTTTTGATAACTTGATTACATGCACTGATTTTTGAGCTATTAAGGAGTGGGTACTATTTTGAGATTTGAGAGATAAATGAATCATGCTGCTGCTGTAGTTCTAGTTTCCTTTTACTTAAGCGTCATTTTAGTTTTTGTTTTCATTTGTTGCTTGAGGACGAACAAACATTGTACGTTGAGGGTGTTGATGTGCCGGGATTTCACGGCACTTTCGACGCTTAAAACTAAGGATTTTTGGGAGTTCTTAAGTACATTTTGTTGGATTTGATGTCGTTTGTTGCATGTACAGGAAAAAGTATTGAAAAGATGAAAATGACAAAGTGTTGCAGATTTTTGGGCAAAAAGTCATGCCCCACAGGAGTCGCATCCACGATGGCCCATGGGTGAAGGCGTCTAAACGAGGCAGCAAGAATGCAAGGCACAACTCAGTCTGACGGGTTGCCATGACGCCCGTGAGAGACACGCTGGGATGTTGCAGAGCCCATGGGAGTGATCCAATGGAGCTGAGAAGCTAAGGCATTGAGCCTGATAGGCTGCCACGATGCCCGTGATAACCACGATGCCCCATCACAGCTGCCCATGGAAATAAGGCAGCGAAGATATGGAGGAGCCAAGTTTAGCCGATGGGCATGGCAACTAAGACGTCCCGTTGTAGCAGCTCATGGAAACAAGGAAACAAAGTTAGAGCTCAACCTTAAGGAAGCCCGACGGGCACCTACGAAGCCCGTAGGGCATCCCGTTGGAAGTGCCGCATCTAGTCAGTCCTAGAACAGTTAGGATTTGGTCTTTTTTGTCTATAAATACTCCCCCTTAGGTTTTATTTTGGGGTTCCCAACATTGTTTATTATTGTTACGTTTTGTTTGTGTTTTGAAGAAATCATAACATAAGTTCATGAGAATTAAAGTTTGTTCTTGACTTATTGAAGTGTTCTTCAGATTTATCCAAGATTCCGGATTTCTTTACTTCTTCTTGTAAGTGTATGTTCATGATTTCTTCGACAACTTCTGATCGTATACTTATGAATATGAGTAGCTAAATCCACAACTAGAGTTGTGGGAACCATGAAGTATTAATGAAGTAGGCAAAGTACTTGGTAATTCTAGGGAGGTGTTTATACATGTATTGTTCTTCCCTTCACATTGTTTGCTTTTTAACGGTGTACAATGTTAGAACTCACCTTATCCTTACTTTCCGGACCAAGGAGGTAATGGATGGGAAAAGGGTTGTTCAACAATGGAGATTTGAGGCTACCAACCCTCATCTAATAGCTTGACCTTATTTGGGAATAGCTAATCTGAGATCCAGGGTAAGGGTTAGTAAAACATACACCCACGGCCGGACCAAGGCATGTGGTGAAATTCATCTATCTGAGAGACCAACTATTTAGGTGAATCTAACTTACCGATTCTGCATGCTAAGCACCAAGCTAGTTTACTAAGTACAACGCCTTACTAAGTTATGATCTCATGGGGAACACTACCCTAGTCGCTTCTCTTATTGATAATAACCTTTGAAACTGTTACTTGTTACGAATCTAAGTCACGTTTAATATTTGTTGCTTAAAACCCCCTTTTTAAGGGAAATAAATGGCTAACAGCGCAAGTAGACACTAATCGACCCTAGTCCTACCATATTCCCTGTGGGATTGACCCTAACCTTCGTTGTGTTCTATATTTGAACAGCGACCGCTTACACTTCTAAAAGAAGGTGTAATTTGGGCGCATCAAAACCACAAGTTTAGAATGGAGGTTTAACAGAATTAGAATAACACAAGTTATAAACGTTCTTTGCAATAGGCGAAATAAGGGAATTTTTGATCCACAAATATGCTCTCGCTAACTAGAATATTACTTATCGCTCTTTATTCAACCTTAAGTTATATTTGATTCTTACAAATTCAATCGTTACTTATTATGCCTTAAAAGAATGAGATTTTCCTTCGAATAATTTATTTTTTAACACAATAGTATGCAGATCGTGAAGGTTAGCCTCTATATTGATATTATGGTCGTTCGTCAACTATTTCCTTTGAATGATTCTTATACTAAATCAACAAGCTCTTTTATAACTTAAAATAAATTATCAAGAAAGTTCAACCAAAATATGTGAATTAAATCAGGGAACAATCTTTCTTCCAGATAGAAACTTATAATGGAATAGTCCACATCTAGCATAAACAATGGCCATATTCAGCTATTGAATGAGAAGTTCATAATTAGTCAATGATTACATATAGTTTCACACAAGATTTCAGATAAAAAGTCTACTCCATGGAGGAGAATAAGTTTACAAAAAGAGATAATAAGCAAGAAGACATTACAATCGAACTCTCAATCCCAACTTTCATTTTTGGATTTGAGTTGTATTTTCTTCATTCTCTGTCGCTCTTCTTCACTTTTGCTTTCTTAATACTCGATAACCTAATTAATGGGACCAGTACAAACTTATAAAGCCTGGGGTCATATGAAAAATCCCAAATAAAGACCTTAACTATATTTTTCCCGTCGTAGCATCACGCAGTTATGTGCTGTTCGCGCAATGACCACACTATCTTGCCAGTGTGTTTACTTTCCTTTGCCAAATCCACAAGGTGGAGGCTCGACATCACACATGCGTGTGCTCCTATAAGCTGCTTGCTCCTCATCTTACTTCCTCGTGCAGTCGTAACTCTATGTCGTGCGGGCCTTTTAGCGGTATAACATGATTTCTATTGTACTTTTTGCTTCCTTTAACTATAACTCTAGGCCTAACTTCACCTGAACACATTTCAACATAGAATAGCATAACATCTGTACAAATAGAGGTCAGTACCATTAAAAACACATCTGTTACGGCCAGAAAACTCAACAATTCTATACCCATCAATAGCTCCTAAAATCTAATTCTGATTGCATGCTCTTATTGTGTTCAAGCGTAACTTGAAAACACCAAGTGACACACTAATGCTATCATGCTAATATGAAATTCTGGGATCCTATCTTCTACTTCTCTTTAGGAACTTTCATTTTCGAACGTTGATAAGCTCTTAGGTTTACTCAAAAAATTGTCAAAGTTTCTGGTATCTAGAGTTATCCCCAAGAATAATGCTTTTTCTTATCACCTAAATCAACCAACCTTGAGCTTCAACAAAAAGTCACTAGTCATATAATTCAATCACCCACATGTACATAAACAAAATATTCAAGCCTACTACTATGATCACTCCATGGCTTCTTGGTAGCAAAACTATCTAAGGATCTCTCCGAGTATCCCTAAAATCTACTACTTCACATACTTTTACAAGGAGAAACACCATATATTCCCATCTAACTATCTCATATAACTGAACCTTACATCATATTTCATCCAAACTTAACAACTTAGGTGATATAATCATACGTAGCCACCACTAAATGAGCATCCACTCTCTCCCATTTTAGCCTTTACCTAGCTTCCTTCACTACCACTTACCACACCGTAAATGGAATCACTGAAGGAATGGAGTGGGAGCATGAACATTAGGATTGAAAAGGATACAATTCAATCTTAACTTATTCTTATAGTAACCTTGACACTCAAGTTGAGGCCAGTGAAGTAAATTACAATAGGCATAAATACTTTATATACTAAACACATAAATCATTAATAGAGGATTTTTCTGAACATAGTCATGTCACAACCATTTTTCACCATCATAGGTGGACGTACATAGGACTTATAGAAAAGAAATCATAAGAATGAATCATTCAAAAAGTATCTAATTTGGGCATATATAGGACATAACATGATTTCACTAGCTATTAAAGGCGTATTATGAGACCTGAGTTCATAGGACTGATCATACTGTGAGACATGAGTTCATACATCATGAGCTTCATAACATAAAGCTGGAATTCATGGAATCATAGAGTAACTGTGCTAGCTGTTTGAAGCGATTGCTTCTCATTCTAGGAACTGAACACGGACATAAATTTGCATAAAGTGCATGAACCTAGTCATGATCATGAAACCAATACCTCTGAGTAGAGTGTCATCTTGACTGAAGTGCAAGGAATCTACTAGAATAAGAATGGGTCATTATGTCATTATATCTCTTTTCTGGAACTTTATACTGTTTGAATCACAATACTCGACTGGGTTCTTCATTTTAACACCTCCCCTTAGCTTAAAGGTCAATGCTCTAAATCTGTGGACCTCTTCTCTAGACCGGGTTATTGTCAAATAACTTTGTAAGGTCGGGGTATCACTATACACATAAATGCTAAACTCTCCCTTGAATACCACATTTGTAGATACTAAAATTCTTGCTAAGACTTCCTTCTGAGATATCCCTTAACTTCACATTTGTTGATACTAAAATTCTTGCTAAGACTTCTTTCTGAGATATACCTTAACTTTCTCTTTTCCTCTAAGGCTATCACTAAAGGATTCATACTTTTACTGTCTTACTAACATCATAGCTTCAATTTCTATCCATCCAATTAAAAAGGGTTAAAACTTAAATATCAAGAGACTCACCATCGCATGTCTTATATATAATCTCCCCGATTAATCTCTTAGGTACACCATATAATACATACCTAGCATTCTCCATACTTCACAACTTATGAATACCAACTAGGCACACATAGCACTTTAGCAGCTTAGAAGCTCAAGCACCAACTAAGAAACACTAGTCCATTAGAATCTCATGACAACATCGTCGATCTTAATCACACAATCTATTTAATTGCATCCTGCAAGCGTAGTCTCCTTCAAAACATCATTACTACTTATCTATTCATTATACCACCTTTTCCTAAATTAGATTCATAACCCCATGAATATTATGGGGTCCCCTCTCTAAAATCACAAAGTATAACCTAAATCTACCGATTCTGATTACCTTATCCCCCCATTCACATTCTATACTTAATATTTACTAACACATTGGCATGCCATCATGAAATTGTACCCTAGTTGAAGTATAATCTAAGTCACCTTAACCAGCAACTCTTTCCTTACACACTTCCATGGAATTTATCCAACACTTATTATACCTTAGCCAATACCTAAGGACATATCATCCCATTACTTACTTAATGGATACATGACTCTAGCTACTTACTTTATTAATTTACTATCCCCACTTCTAGGCTACTACATTTCTGACTTCAAATTTCTAGCTCTAGGATCATTCTACCACCTATGGCTTACAACATCCCAACTCACACTATCTTTCAGGTGACAACATTACCCAAGAATTGATATACACACTTTCCCACTTAGGGGTGTCATAATAATCAAAGTTTTAGAAAGTGTCCGAGAGTACAATCAACTGTAGGTTCAATACACATTTCATATAAGCAAGATTATTTCTTTAGGATCAATAAAATTAGATGGACTAATGGTTTTCTTTCAATCCCTTGTGTAGTCTCTTAACTTCTTGATGGCTCTATTTGAGATTACCACATTAGTAGGAATCTTAGATTTACCGATTCTATGACCTTAAAGATGAGGCATAGTTGGTAGAATTGGAACAATACATGAATTAGGATAGTTTTATAGAGTTTAAATATATCACACGAGCTAGAGTATGAAATAAAAGAGGTACTTCTTAATATTTTGTAGCTTCCCCCTTATAAGTGTGGCGCATTTCACACTCATAAAATAACTTTACTAGACACGATTTCATAGACATCCTAGGACACTTGAACTTAGTATTCATACTAAGTTTGTCACTCTCTGAGCCTATACCCTGGGCGGGACCATCACCCGATGTCATTGCTGGCTTGAGTGAACCACCTGGAATATGACATGAGCATTTCACTAATGTATTATGAAAGAAGTAAATAAGGCATGGAGATATATTTTAAAGAAAAACTTTATTAGTTAATAAGAAAACCTTATGTTCCATACTCAAGATGACATGAAGGTCAAAATCTAAAACAATATAAGTCTGACAACAAAAACTATCTATGAAGCCTCTAACTAGAAGATATCAATGTCTGCTGGGACAAGGCCTTGATATACCTTAAATAACTAAAATCATACTAATAAAATTTAGACTAAGCCTTCAGGAAGTAGGGAGGGCTCACCTATAGATGGAAGTGATGAACTTAATGATGAGCCCAATCATAAACTTATGTACCTGAATCTGCATCATAAAATAATGCAGTGCCAAATAGCATAAGTACATAGAATATACTGTATGTAAAATGGTAGGAAATAACATGACATATCATATATATAAAGCTAAAATAGTAGGTATAGAGAAATATGACATGAGAGAGAAACATATGCATGAATCATCAACTTTTGAAGATAAGTACTTTTAGTAGCATTTTAGTTCATTATAGGAGTAGTTATGTAACCGACATAAATACATATATATACCACAAGATAAGTGGGTCTGATCATCACCTGATCGACTAGGCACCTAACCAAGAATACCACATAGCTCAATCTGGTATGTATATAACAACATAAAAACATGCGTAATCATCCTCTTCTGGGATACATATAAATGAGTCTCCTGATTTAACAAATTGATCCATACCTACATCAGAAAATATAGTTACAAGAATTTTTATTTAGTCTTATTCCTTCTTGTTTAACCACCTAACTCCTTTAAGCGCATATGATTTCTATTTTAGTCTTTTTGACTCATGTTCATAAGTTAGCCATTTTAGACTCATAATCATAAGTTAGCCACTTTAGGCTCATAATCATAAGTTAGCCATTTTAAGTTCATAATCATAGGGTTAGCCTCATGGGCTCATATTCATAAGGATAACCACTTTGGGTTCATGTTCATACATTTCAACCTTTCATTAGCATCGTTTGAGATTCATGAAATATAACATCTTTATGGCATATATTCATAAGTTATGAGTCTTCATAGCATGATGAAGGTTATGGAGATTATGGAATGTTCATGTTGTTTAGCTTAGTTTATAAGATATGGGTTTTCATAACATTATAGAGATTATGGAGGTTATGAAAGATTCGATTCATTATCACAGGGTTCATAGATTGAGAGTTTTATATCATTCTATCAAGGGCATAATAGAAAGAGTTTATGTTCATAATGTCAAGATCATAGTCAATAATTCATATCATAGATCATGGGACATGCATTCTTGAAAAGAGTTCATTATTTAGGGATTCATAAGGATCATTGGATTTCATAAAGATCATAAGATTCATAGATTCATTATTCTTTTGAGAAATCATTAAGACTTGGTACATTATCATAAGGATTTTATAACTTCTTTTAACATTCGTGAATTCATGAGTACTTGTAGAAGAATCCATAGAAATCAAATAGAATAGGGTTATCATAAGATAGGAGATATGAGTAGGGATTTCATGAGGTTTTCTTGAAGAATTGAAGAGATATCATAATCACTAGGATTTTCTCTAACCCTATTTTGTTCATTAGAGTTATTCTATGTGGAGGAAAAGAATCCGTAGGAATGACATAGGTAGGATAGTCTTACATACCTTAATTTTGCTCCTTAATGTTAATACAATGTCCAACCAACTCCACAATGTCAATCCACAACACTCTTGGTGCCCAAATCTTGAATTTTGGCTTTACAAGTGTTCTTGGACAAAAATAAAGATTCAAGCAATAATCTACAATTCTAAGGTCTAATCTTGTTAATATGGGTATTGGGGAGTTTAAGTCAACTAAAAATAACAGTAAAACTAACCTAGAATTCTCTAACATAACAGGAGTAAGGTTACAATAATAATAACAACAATACACACAATATAGGTATATAGGAAGAATATCGTACAGTATAGGATGATGCGATGCACTATATGGTCAGTGTAGAAAAGTAAAACCCGGAATGATCTGTGGGGCCGCCGGAGCTCATCAACATATGCTATAACGTAAAACCCAGAGTAGTCTCATAGGCCGCTAAAGCTCATTAACAAATGCAATAAACTATATCAAGAAAAGTTTCAAAAATGTCTCTCATACCGAGTGCAAAAGTGATATAATCTTTCCAAAATAGAAATCAGAGATGAAATGACATAAGTCTTTCCGCAATTAAAAAACTATAGTAAAAGTGGTTGATAAGTCGGTAATCTACCAACTTATTGAGTCTTTAATCATGAATTTTTGCTATGTTTTGATAAGATTTAGAGGTTCTTATGGTCTTTATTAATATGAATGCAGGTAATCTTGGTCAAAAGTAGAAAAAAGGAATTGGACCTAAAAGAGCTCAAAAGGAGTTAAAGTGTAAAATTATCAAGAGAGATGAAGATTCTGCCGAGAGGTGTGGACACCATGTGACACGTACAGTGCTTGGTGTGGTCCGCACCTCTCTCCACATGAAGCTCAGAACAAGAAAAAGAAGCTACTAAGGGGTGCGACCGTCATGCGACACACACAATGCCTAGCGCAGTCTGCATCACACTTTGCACAACACTCGAGGATCAAGCCTAGTCACTGGTCCATTGAGGTGGAGCTATGCAATGCACACAATAAGACGTTCGAATCACACGTCACAGTGCACAACTCTCGAGGGGCATTTTTGTCCACTTTTATGTAACGATTTGGGAACCTTCTAAAACCTAATTTAGGCATAGTTTTTCATAGTTTTGAAGAGTTTTTTAGTTTTTGGGAATATTGTTGAACAAGTTTTCTCTCCCAAGGAAAGGTAGAGGGATTCACTCATTTCTCTCCATCTTCAACCATGGATTTGTAAATTGAGCTTGGATATTGAAAACTTCTTCCATTAATGAAAGGGAATTTGAATTACCCATTTGGTATTCCTTCTTATTCCATTAGCATGAGTGGCTAAATTTCCTTGTCTAGGGGTATGTGTATGATGGGTGCTTGATTAATGGATATGGGTCTTGTTTATTTGTGTTTATAATTGATAAATTGATATGGTTCTAGTGAATTTTCCATGTTTTAACTCTAAAATTAATCGTTGCAAACATTGGTTGAAATTACTTGATTGTGTTCTATCTTGAGAAAGAGGTTCATAATTTCGAATGAGAATTCACTAGTGGGTACTTGAGATTCCAATTAGATTGAGGTTAGAAATAACTCAATTCACCAGAAACATTCATTTAAGAGTCTAAGCTAGAGATAGTGTGACTTCCCCAAGACTATATTGCTTGGTTGATGATAAAACCATGGTGCTTGAACAAAGACCATTGGTTAAATGTTTGTGAGATTTAAAGATTAACATTCATGCCTAAAACCAATGCTACCCATGTCATTTAGTGAGAATTTACATAATTAAGCAAGTACCTTGACCCGTGTTTGAGCCCCATCGGAAGCATACCCCTAGTCATTCTCTCTCTTGATACAAACCCGCATTTACTTTAAGTCTTTAGTTGAATTGCGAATTGTGATAGATTTCCCAATTCCCTGTTTTCCCCCAATTTACTTTTTATTGTTGTTTGAATATTGACTCTATTGGTGATTGATATACGATAATTCCTTAGGCTTCTCTACCATTTCTCTATGGGATCGACCGCGACTATCATCGAGAATTATAAATTTTGTTTTGCTTAATAATCGCTTTCACCTCTGCATGAAAAGTGTTATTTGAGCGTTATCAAAAATGGCACCGTCGCCGGGGATTTGGTTTTGAGTAGACTTTTTGATTGACTATTGAAATCACTTTGTGAGTTTTTGTTCTCTTTTTACTTTGTTTGTTGTTTTTGATTGGTTGATCAGGTAGCCCATGAGTGAAGTAGGTGACAATGAAAGTGTTGAAGGTTTTATGGATGCGACTCCCGAGCCCAAAATTTAAGGAGGAGTAGGCATAATCCGCCTACCTCCTATGATTGGGAACGCGGTGTTCTATGTCACTAGTACCATGCTCCACCTCATACAAATGAAGGGGTTATTTGGAGAGGCTGCACATGAGGATGCGAATAGGCAAGTCCAAAAATTTATTGAAATTTGCCATCCTTTCATCTTCCAAGACATACCCCAAAAATCTATTCGGCTTTGCCTATTCCCTTTCTCTCTCACGGGAGAAGCCACTGCATGGTTAGAGGAGCTCCCAGAAGGCTCAATCACCACGTGGAATGGCCTTATCGAAGCATTTGTGGTGAGATTCTTCCCTCCCTCAAGAATGATGCAATTGAGGGATGAAATCACTAATTTTCCTCAACTCTAAGATGAACCATTACATGAGGCATGGCTGATATTTAAAAATAAACTCTTGTTGTTCCCCAATCATGGATTACCAGATAACGTCCTTCTTCAAAGCTTTTATAGGGCTTTGAATTTAATGAACAAGTCCGTGGCTAACAACCTCGCGGGTTGTACCTTCATGGATTAGCCATATGGTATTACCTCAGGTTTTTAGAGAGAATGACTAAGACGAACCGTCCTTGGCATACGAGGGAGGCAGATGTTCCTACCACAGGGATGATTGCTTCTATCTTGTCAAATGATATACATCGCAAGGATAAGGAAAAAGATGAAACTATGGCCAAGATGATGATGCAGGTTGATTTGTTGGCTAAGCACATAATGAGGGATGGAAATGCCAAAAGCATGACTGCCGTGAGCATGCCTAAACTTAAGGCTAGTGATGATGAGGTGTTCACCATTATGGATGGCAAGATATTCTACTTGTTGGTGGGTTCTTAGCCCGAGTATTATCGCTCGAGGGACGATAATCAAGATTGAATAAGGGATAAAAAGAGAGAAGGCAATTGGAAGGATTGAGAAAAGGATGATGATAGGTACAATCACCAGAGTTCTTACCCATATGTGCCTCCAAATAAGGCTGACACCTTATATCAACCTACCGTGAGCAACCCCAGTCAAACAAAGGTGGAAGATATATTATCATTGGTATTGAAGAAGGTGGAGATGATAAATAGTGGGGTAAATGAGCTTAAGAGAAAGGTGTCAATGCGTCACCAAATGGTGAGCTCACACTCAGCCTCAATCAAGCATATCGAAGCGCAAATGAACCACTTGTCCACCCAAATAAATCCTAGAATGAAGTGAACACTGCCTAGTTACACAACTGCAAGTCTAAAAAATGATGGCCATGTCATGGCTATTGCCACTTGGAGTGGAGGAGTCAGTGGTGAAGATTGTAGAATGAGGTAATATCGTCGAGTCACTATGTTAAATTAAGCGCTTCTTGGGAGGTAACCCAAGTGTTTTTACTTTGTTTTTGTTACCTTTTGTTGTTTTTGGTGTGTTTGTCAGAATGCATGATGAGGATAAATAAGCAAGTGGAAAAACAAGGAAAAAAGGGAACATGCGGAAGCTCGTGTGGTTTGCACAAGCCATTGTGCATATTGCACGGGGCACTGCATCCCAAATTAGAAAGCTAGAAGAAAAGCTGAAAGTTGGAGGCGATGTGTGCTAGGTTGTGAAGACTGCATAAGCTATTGTGCGTGTGGCACCTCCAACGCATCACCAAGCAGAAAGCTGGGCCAAGTTTGGGCATGAAATTGTCTAGTGCAAAGCAACATACAACGCGCACAAGGGATTGTGTGAATCTCACATTGTGGTACACTAAGGTAAATCTTAAAAATTGTTTGACCTACCCATTGACCGACCCGACCCGGAGACCAACCCGATAACTCTTCTTCTTCTTTTTATATTTTAAATCTGCCAACTTTTTTTTCTTTTCCATATTCTCCACACACCTGCATAATGTCTCTGTCACAACCTCCCAAAAATCTCTCAAACTCTCCCAAATCTTCTCTTATCTCACCCAAAATCTCTCTGCCACCGCATCACCTCCAGTCGCCGCCGTCATCCTCTAAGTCAAATTTTTGGAAATCCATTGTTACACTTCAAAGAGCTTCAATTCTTGCTTTCCTTCTTCTAATCTTCACTTGTAGTAAGTTCCCTGATGTTAAATATGTGTTTTTATGTTGAGTGAGAACTCATATTGTGAAGCATGCTCAATAAAATTGCCATGTTGATTTTGGGTGAGATCCAAAAAATTTTGGTCCCCTAGTTTTGGTTATATTGTTGATTTTTCTTAAAATTAACTTGGTTGAGCTTGTAGTTATGATGATGTATGATGATTGTTGTAATTGTTAGCCTTAATTTTTTTTTTTAGGTGAAGTCTGAGTAACCCACTTATATTGGTGCATGATATGGCCTTATGATAGATTGGGTGACATCATTCTTAAGGGCAAATTGTCATCTCCATGAGGTTTTTGTTAGAAATTGATATTTGAGGCTGAAATTTTTACTACCATTGTGCCCTTGTGCTAAGTTTTTTGATTACACTTGTTGGGTGGATAATATTGGTTTTGGGGGCATGAAATTGTTGTTACATGAATGTGCTTGATGGTTTACAATTGAAGGCTTGATGTTCCCAATGATAGAGACGGGGTAACATCCTTCTTAAGGGAAATTATTAAGCTCTTCTTTTGTTTGAATTAGGTGTTGAGATCCTGGGGAAGTGTGAGAACCCAAATGATTTAGTTTGGTCATAATATGCTTTGCCTTATTGTTAGTTGTTGGTATTGTTGCTTGGTGTCAAGTGCTTAGCGCAGATCTTGCTCTACGAATCACATGCGTAACACACAAGAACATAAGGAACCAAATAGTTCCAACTGTTTCCTTGTGCGTTTCGCATGTGATGTGTAGATCTTAACGTTCAAAATGCACAAGGCACCACACACTATGGATAAATGCTGCCAGTTCATTGATTTAAGGGGCAAAGCATGGTGCGAAATGCACTTCGACTGGTTCAGTTTCCACCAGCTTTTGCACCTCAGAACAGAAATCACTGCATGTTTCTATTAGCTCATGCGAAGCCACATATGGTGCATACAACCTTTGGTATGTTTCACATGTGGGTCACATGAGTCATCACTTACCTAATTTGTTTTTCTTCTTCTTTGCATTCCAATTTGTTTTTATTTGTTAACTTCTTGAAGTGTTTTCTTCTTTTAATTAGTTCAAAGAATAAGGTGAGTATGAGCATGGTTCTTGCGACTAACATCCATTTGCATGAATATGGCCCCTAATAAGCATCATTGGAAAAGCTGTGCTACAAAACAAGCTCCAACATTTGAGAATCTGGGTGTCCCTTTGCAAGAGGAGGGGCCTTCTGAATTAGAAATCCGATTTGGTCTCAAAGGAATGGAGGCTTACTATCTTAAGTTTCGAGAAAAGCAACCATTCTTGGAAGAGAAAGGTTTTGATGTGGAAGCCTTGAGGCTGATCTCCCGGACATACCTCATCAGTTTCGTATAAGAAAATGGTCTCACTTTGCCAAAATTCCCGGTCTGTATTGCCCTGAGTTGGTGCAGGAGTTCTATGAATCATATAGGGCTAGGAAAGACAAGCTGAAGCATAAGGGGCCAATGAGCAAGTTCCCGTGCGTTGATTCAGTGTTAGTGAGGGGAAAGGAAATAGATATTACTCCAGCGTCCATCTATTTTGCTATATGGGATGATGAACCTATTCCAGAGTCACAATATTTGGAATGTGTGGCTATAAAAGTGGATCAATATGAGTGGGTTGCGAGTACCATCGCTGAAGGAACCCCCTTTTGAGCCATCTCAAAAGGACCCATCTATCGATCAGATCTCAAGTTTGAGGCTCGGATGTGGTTAGATTTTTTATACATGCGACTCATCCAGTGGCGGATCCAGGATTTTATGTTTGTGGGTGCTCTCTTATGTAATATACAATAGCTACAAATCACATAGTATGTGTATCCAATTATTTAAATATGAGAGTTTAGAAGCTTAATGAAAAGATTACAATTAATATTTACCATTTTCAAAAATCACTTTTTGAAAAAAAATATGAATTAGTTTGAAAATATTCTTAGCTAATAACAAAAAATTCTTACAAAAAAAATAAAGAGAATTTGATTGGACAATGATTTTTTTTATCTTTCTTTGTCACAAGAAATTACATAAACATAGAAGGAAATTATGAAGTAAACTTTCATAAAGCAAGGAAAGTCAAAAATAAAAGGAGACTTAAAGGAAAAAAGAAAAAAGATCCAAAAAACCTGCCTCACCGAAGGATCGAAATGTGCACCTAAGTCCCACTAACAACCTTAATTCTGGCAGCCAAACCAGCGCACCTATCAAACTTTTGTGTAACTGGGGGCTTCTGGTTTAATATATTCCCGTTTTTTGATAATTCTATATAGATATATATAGTTTAGATCGGAGTCAATGGGTGCTCGATCACCGGGTAGCTTATATGTGTGTCCGCCCTGGACTCATCCTAACCGGGCACAAAACAAAGGTGACTATAGAGGTGGCCATTCTTATTGCTTATATCATTTCAAGCTCTCGCTAAATAAAGGGGAAATCATTGCCGAGCAACTCAAGCAGAGAGCTAGACATGAGACCACCTCCATGGCCTTCCCTGTTTTCATAAGCCTTCTGTGCTTCCAATCAAATTGCCCTCAGTTTTTTTCATTGGACAAAATTAGCCAAGCTACTGGAATGGTTTAATTGGAAACAAGATGAGATAAAGATGCTCCGCATGTCAAGAAAAGATACCTTGCTCAAACTCTGAGTGCCATAGGAGTCAATGCAGATGAAGAGATTGTTGATCATGATCATGTGGACATTCCTTCTCCATCTCAGAAAGTATCAAACACACACCAAATGTCCCAAGCCACATCTACTTCGGGTAATTTTCTTAAACTTGCTCACCTTGATAGCCATAATGAAGAACGTCTATGCAAGTTGGCTAAGGACATTCCAAGCTTGATTCAATCTGCCATCAAATCAGCTTTGAAGCCAGTAGTGTCGACTGTGAGTAAGCTTTGTGCTAGGATGGATACTATGGAAGTAGATGTGGATGATCTTAGGTAAGTGATACCACATGTTGAGCCAAAAATCTCTAATTGGGATCTTAATCTACCACCCCAAATTCAAATTCACCTCCAAGAAATAATAGCCCACCGGATGATAGGTGCACGGGCAGAGACCCAAATAATGATGAAGGTACATCTGAAATTCAAGAGGTGCTTGAGCCAATCATATTGGATCCGAATGCCAATGCACCATCAGTTCAGTAATATTCAGACCCTCATGATTCACTTGTGCGTGAATTGAGACGTCTACCTAGGCCAATCTGGGCTGCACCACCACTTTTCTATCATAAATTGATGACCAGTGAGGATAGATAGTTCATGGATGACCCTCTTGGTCACTGTTAGCTGCCATGGAACCCTGTAATACCCCAAGTGGCAAGTTTTCAGATAGATCCATCACATGCCTACCTCCCTCTGCTGCCTCTACCTCGGTCCCAAATGACCTACTCCCGAGGGTATGAACGAAGACATTGTTGTCACCATTAGTATCACTAGGGAGTTTTTGCACTCATTCTTGTGTATAATCTTGATTGTGCATCGAGGGCTATGCTTACGTTAAGTTTGGGGGTTGGTCTATAATAATTGATCACTCACCTTGTGCTTTGATTTTTCCCTCGCCAGGTTTGATGATTTTAATTTTAATTTTGGTCATATTGCGGAGTTAGTCTTACACAATCCAATTATTTTACTACCTGTGCCTTGATAATGCGCTAAGAGCCTACACCGAGGCTTGTTTTCAAATGATTCATGAACGCGTAAAATTTTAGTCGCCTTGTTAATAGTAGAGTAGCAATAAAATCCAAGGATTTTCTTAATACCACGGTTATTTCCCGAGGAGCAAAATGTTTTCTTTATTTTTCTTTTCTTTTAGTGTCGAACCAAGTTGGTGTTTCTCTATGATAGATTAAGAGGCAAATTTCTTAAAGGAAAATGCCAAGTTTTAGTTTTAGATTGAGTCTGTGCTTTGCTTATCTCGAAATGGACCCACCAAAAATTTGTTTTGGCAAGAAATTTGTGAAAATTGAGGAACGAGGGAAAATGAATTTTGAGGAAAGTATTCTCTTGTCATGATTTGAACACTCTCGGTTTGGCTTGATCGACTCACAAATAAGTGTGTAATGAATTCGGAATAGCTTGTTAAAAGTCATTTGTCCCAATTGACTTTTAGACTAATGTTGAAAGTCCTTGTGATGTAATGCCTTGTGTGGTGAGGCTATCCTTTAATTCTTGTGCATGTGTGTCATCTAGAACTTTCCCCGAATGTGGTTCAAGGAAAACTCCTAGATGAAATTGAGCTTGAAAGATGATCTTTGGCCCCATTTGAATAACCACTTCACCCAAATGCCTTCTCTTGACATTGATCCTAGTGAACCCCTTTGAGCTTGTGACCATTCTTTGGCACCTTGTGGACACCATAAACTTTTTGGAACCTCTATTCTTGCACCCATACTCCCTAATGGCTCAAAAGTTAAACATAGGCTAAAATCCTAAGTTTGGGGGGGGGGGATTGAAATGATAACATAGGCAAAAACCTAAGTTTTGGGGTGTATGTATTTAATGTGGAGAAGAAAAGGAATGCACTTCAAGTGCAAGGTAGCACCTTATGTTGAATTTAAAATTGCTCCAAAAGACCAAATGCAATGAGCAAAATGATTTGAAAATAAAATTGTGCAACCAAGTGAAGGTGATACAAAGAGGTTTAATAATCAAGATTGAAGGGAAAAGCTTGGGTTGTGTGAGGGAGAAATAAGGTAAAGTGAAAAGTTTGAAAATGAGAGCGGTGTTCGGAATGATAACAAAGTGCTTTAGGGAGGTTTAGTCACTTGAGCCAAATGAAATCCTCACCTTAGCCCTAGCCAATATCATAACCTGCAAGTCCTTAGTGATTCCGAGCTTAGTCACTCTATATTAGTGGCGATTTACATGAAGGGCAAGCCTATGATTCGACATGTGTGCACTCAAATTTCCTTGAGAGAGTGAGAGTCTTTTTGGTTCTCTTATTATCCCTTGTATTATGAATTACATGATTGTGAGTAGGATTCTCTCTTGTGGTTAGTGGCATCATGTACTCGAATTGAAACATAAAGTCTCTATTTCAATTAAGAGGAATGAATGAGGCAAGTAATGTGGCGAATCTCGAGGCAAACCTTGATGGTCCATGCCAATGACTTGAGAAGCTTAATTTTGTTTTGAATGGGTAATTCCCCTATTTTTGAGTGAGAAATAAAGTCCCTTTGATGAATGTTTTGAAATGATTAATTGCCTTGAGAATGTGGTGGTCCAAATTGAGATAAGCATTGTAGTTAAGTCTTTTGTTTGAGTCTTTTATTTATTATTCTTCTTAGTTTTTTTTTAAAATAGATTAATCTTTTGTGGCTTGATTGAGTTTTAGAGCATAATTCATTCCTTACCTTGTGAATATCTTGCTTGAGGACAAGCAATAGTTCAAGTTTGGGAGTTTGATAAGTCGGTAATCTACTAACTTATTGAGTCTTTAATCATGAATTCTTGCTATGTTTTGATAAGATTTAGAGGTTCTTATGGCCTTTATTGATATGAATGCAGGTACTTTTAGTCAAAAGAAGAAAATAAGGAATTAGACCTAAAAGAGCTCTAAAGGAGTTGAAGTATGAAGTGATCAATAGAGATAAAGATTCTGCCAAGAAGTGCGGCCGCAATGTGACACGTACAGTTCTTGGTGCGGTCCGCACCTCCTTCTGCATAAAGCTAAGAAAAAGAAGAATCTACTAAGGGGTGCGACCATCGTGCGACACGCACAATGCTTAGTGTAGTCTGCACCCCACCTTGAACAACACCCGAAGCTCAAGACTAGTCACTGGTCTACTGAGTCGGAGCTGTACGAGGCGCACAATAATACTTGTGAAATGCACATCGCGGCGCATAGCTCTTGAGGGGAATTTTTGTCCACTTTTATGTGATGATTTGAAAACCTTCTAAAACCCAATTAGGCATACTTTTTCATAGTTTTAAAGAGTTTTTTAGTTCTTGGGAATATTGTTGAACAAGTTTTCTTCCCTAGGCAAGATAAAGGGTTTCACTCAATTCTCTCCATCTTCAACCTTAGATTTGTAAATTGAGCTTGGATATTGGAAACTTCTTCTATTAATGAAAGGGAACTTGAATTACCCATTTGGTATTGCTTCTTATTCCTTTAGCATGAGTGGCTAAGTATCCTAGTCTAGGGGTATGTGTATGATGGGTACTTGATTAATTGGTATGGGTCTTGCTTATTTGTGTTTATAATTGCTAAATTGATATGGGTCTAGTGAATTCTCCATGTTTTAACTCTAAAATTATTGGTTGTAGACATTGGTTGAAATTACTTGATTGTGTTCTTGCTTGAGAAAGAGGTTCATAATTTTGGATGAGAATTCACTAGTGGGTACTTTGGATTCCAATTAGATTGAGGCTAGAAATAGCTCAATTCACCGAAAATATCCATTTAAGAGTCTAAGCTAGAGATAGTGGGACTTCCCCAAGCCTATATTGGTTCCTTGATAATAAAACTATGGTGCTTGAACAAAGACCATTGCATAAATGTTTGTGAGATTGAAAGATCAACATTCATGCCTAAGACCAATGCTACCCATGTTATTTAGTGAGAATTTACGTAATTGAGCAAGTACCTTGACCCGTATTCGAGCCCCATTGGAAGCATACCCCTAGTCGTTTTCTCTCTTGATACAAACCATCATTTACTTTAAATCTTTAGTTGAATTGCAAATTGTGACAAATTTACCGATTCCCTGTTTTCCCCCAATTTACTTTTTATTGTTGTTTGAACATTGACTCCATTGCTGATTGATATACGACAATCCCTTAGGCTACTCTACCATTTCTCTGTGGGATTGACCCCGACTCCCATCAGGAATTATAAGTTTTGTTTTGCTTAACAATCGCTTTCACTTCCTTATGGAGAGTGTTATTGAGCGTTATTAGTGGTACATTCTCTTTTTTAAAGTCAAAAATTAGTATTTTACTACAAGACATACCATACACCATGTGTATGTATGTATGGATGTATGCGTGCCAACATAAGTATATATATAGGTATATGTATATGTACATGTACAAACAAAATAGGGTAAAACCACCCTTCATATAAAGTCGCACTAACCTAGAGTCGAGCCAGTCCAAAACCACGGTCTCGGGTCCATAACCTCAAAATAGAAGGAAAATACAGAAAGTAAAGCGATAAAATGAAAATTAACCAAAGAAAGCTACTCTACCATGAAAACCTCTCCTAAGCATAGCCTAAGAGTTCTTAATCTAATCTAAATATGGCAACAGACAAATGAAGGAATACTATTCTAGGGTCCTCGAAACAAGCCATAAATTCAAAAATCAATATCAACCTTATCCTATCTAACAAAAACTCCTAACAATCATGAAACATATAAGATATACTATCTAACCAAGCTAAGTCTAAAGGAGGGAAACCGTAACCTATCTCGCAGGCTGAACTGCAGACACAAACCATCAAACTAAAACCTTCCCCTTCTGTAAAGCCACAGATTGCTGCCACGCTGTCAAATTTATACTCTACATGTTACTACGAGACTAATGGCACCGATAGTAATAATTTATGATTTAGGCCAGAAATAGGAAATTGACCCTTAGGGCTCGCTAATGAAAACTGAGACAAAATTCACCATTATCCTCTTTATGAGGTAAGGATTGAATTCCCAAAAGTAGATGGAAAACGGGAGTGAATTCGAACCTCAAATGATCTGGGAAGCTCATTTTTAATGGAGGAAAACTAGGAATTCAAGACCCAATTCATAAATAAAACACAGAATTAAAGCTCCAACAAGCAATAGAACAAGACGGGGATGATAATTTACCTATTAACTCAAGAAATTGTCAAGAATAGGTGAACATCCCCTTTAACCGAGCTCTCACTTTCAATAGAAATGATTTTGGAACTTGGTAATTTAATAAGGAAGAAGACCTTTAAAAGATCAACGATCATTTCTCCTGCGAAAGATTCATCGTACACGTGATGCCGCAGGAGCAGAAAAATCCCTGCAGGAGTGGAGACCAACCATCTTCTTAGGCTCCACAGGAGTAGCCAAAAGCCCATAGGCGCGAGCCCGCAGGGGCGAAAAAATGCCACATGAGTAGAGATAGGTGCACAGTGCACTCTCCGCAGAAGCGACCCATTCTCTAAAGGATAAGGAGCTACTGATATCACCACACATTGCTAGTGTATCCAGATCACTGCAGGAACAACTACACTAGCACCAACTGCAATAGCAGCTCAACCAAACTTCCAAGTCTCTTAATGGACCCCCGGGATTCATTTGGAGTCCCGTGAACACAAACCAAACATATTACTCAACTAGAAATGACATTCTAGACTCAATGAAATCGATGAAATAACCAATGGAGGTTGTCTTGATGAAATGTTGACCTAAGTCAACACTTAACCAAACTCACAAGAATTCACCCAAGCACCCAAAATGAGTCAAAAAGCCTCAGGATCAAAACCAAAGGTCCCACTAGTCTAAAATCCATGTTCTCAAGCTAATAACACTGATGTAATTCTCATCCGAGCCTGTTTACTAAAATAGTTGACCGAAGTCAAACATTTCAACTTTAAAAGCTCTAAAAGAGAGACTCATTTAAAACCCAACCAAAGACCTCCAGAACTATGCCACCATCCCAGAAGATCACAAGAGTAGTGTAGAAGCTACAAGAAGGTTTTAAATAATAAAAAAAAACATGATTGACTATTGAAATTACTTTGTGAGTTTTTGTTCTCTTTTTACTTTGTTTGTTGTTTTCGATTGGTTGAGCAAGTAGTCCATGAGCGAAGTATGAGACAATGAAAGTGTTGAAGGTTTTATGGATGCAACTCCCAAGCTCGAAATTCAATGAGGAGTAGGTAGAATTCTCCTACCTCCCATGATTGGGAACGCGGTATTCCATCTTACTAGTATCATGATCCATCTCATACTAATGAAAGGGTTGTTTGGAGGGGATGCATATGAGGATGTGAATAGGCACATCCAAAATTTCATTGAAATTTGCCAGCCTTTAATCTTTCACAACATTTCCCAAGAATCTATTCGACTTTGCCTATTCCCTTACTCTCTCATGACAGAAGCCATGGCATGGTTAAAGGAGCTCCCAGAAGGCCCAATCACCACATCGAATGGTCTTGTCAAAGCATTTGTAGTGAGATTCTTCCCTCCCTCAAGAATGATGTAATCGAGGGATGAAATCACTAATTTTCATCAACTCCAAGATGAAATATTACATGAGGCATGGCTGAGATTTAAAAAGAAATGCTTGTTGTGACCCAATCATGGATTACGGGATAACGTCCTTCTCCAAAGCTTTTATAGGGCTTTGAATTTAATGAACAAGTCTGTGGCCAACAACTTTGCGGGTGGTACCTTCATGGATCAGCCATATGGTATTACCTCAGCTTTTCTAGATAGAATGACCAAGATAAACCATGCTTGGCACATGAGGGAGGCAGATGTTCCAACCACAGGGGTGACTATTTCTATCTTGTTGAAGGAGATACGTCACAACGATGAGGAAAGATATGAAAATATGGCCAAGATGATGACACATGTTGATTTGTTGGATAAGCACATAATGTGGGCTGGAAATGCCAAGAGCGTGAATACCATAAGCACGCCCAAACTTAAGGATAGTGATAATGAGCTGTTCACCATTATGGATGGCAAGATATGCTACTTGTTAGCAGGTTCTCGGCCCGGGTATTATCGCTCGATGCACGAGAATCAAGGTTAGATAAAGGATAAAGAGAGAGAAAGCAATTAGAGGGATCGAGAAAAGGACGGTGATAGATACAATCAGCGGAGTTCTAACCTATTTATGCCTCAAAGTAAGGCCGACACCTTATATAACCTGCCGTGAGCAACCCCAGTCAATCAAAGATGGAAAATATGTTGTCATTGGTTTTGAAAAAGGCAGAGATGATAAATAGTAGGGTAAATGAGCTTAAGAGCGAGGTGTCAATGCTTCACCAAATGGTGAGCTCACACTCGGCCTCAATCAAGCATATTGAAGTACAAATGAACCATTTGTCCACTCAAATGAATCCTCGAATGAAGGGGACACTCTCTAGTGACACCACTGCAAATTTGAAAAATAATGGCCATGTCATGGCTATTGCCACTAGGAGTGGAGGAGTGAGTGGTAAAGATTGAAGAATTAGGTAATATAGTTGAGCCGTGATGTTAAATCAAGAGCTTCTTGGGAGGCAACCCAAGTGTTTTACTTTGTTTTTGTTACCTTTTGTTGTTTTTGGTGTGTTTTTAGGAATGCATGATGAGGAAAAATGAGCAAGTGGAAAAACAAGGCAAAAATAGAATTTACAGAAGCCCGTGTGGTCCGTACAAGCCATTGTATGTGTCGTATGGGGCACCACATCCCAAATCATAAAGATGGAAGAAAAGTTCAAAGTTGGAGGCGATGTGCACTGGGTTGTGCAGACCGCACAAGCCATTGTGCGCGTCGCACCTCCAATGCATCACAAAGTAGAAACTTGGGCCAAGTTTGAGCACGAAATTGGCTGGTGCAAAGGGACATGTGACGCGCACAAGGGCTTGTGTGAATTGCACATCACCATGCACCAAGGTAAATCTTAAAATTTGTTTGACCTACTCGTTGACCGACCCAACCCGGAGATCGATCCAACCCGGAGACCGACCTAGTGACTCTTCTTCTTCTTTTTCACTTTTAAATCCACCATCTTCTTTTTCTTTTCCACATTCTCCACATACCTCCACAATTTCTCTCACAACCTCCCAAAAATACCTGAAACTCTCCCAAATATTCTCCTCTCTTACCCTAAATCTCTCTGCCACCCCAGCACAACCAGTCACCGTTGTCGTCCTCTGGGTTAAATTTTGGAACTCCATTATTACACTTCAAAAAGCTTCAATTCTTGCTTTGTTTCTTCTAATCTTCACTTATGGCAAGTTCCCCAACATTAAATATGTATTTTTATATTAAGTGACAACTCATATTTTGAAGCATGCTCATTAAAATTGCCATGTTGATTTAAGGTTAGATCCTAAAATTTTGGGTCCCCAATTTTGGGTTAAATTATTGATTTTGCTTAGAATTAACTTGTATGAACTTGTAGTTATGATGATGCATGATGATTGTGGTGATTGTGGTAATTTTTAGCCTTGAAAATGTGTTTTGGGTGAAGTTTGAGTAACCCACTTATGTTGGTGCATGATTTGACCCTATGATAGATTGGGTAACGTCATTCTTAAGGGAAAATCGTCATCTTCATGAGGTTTTTGTTAGAAATTGATGTTTGAGGCTAAAATTGTTACTACCATTGTGACCTTGTGCTAATTTTATTGATTATAGTTGTTGGGTGGATGATATTGGTTTGGGTGGCTTGAAATTGTTGTTAAATAAATTTGCCTGATAGTTTGCAATTGAAGGCTTGATGTTCCCAATGATAGATAGGATAATGTCCTTCTTAAGGGAAATCGCTAAGCTTCTCTTTTGTTTGAATTAGGTGTTGAGATCCCAGGGAAGTTTGAGTACCTGGATTATTTAGTTTGGTCATAATATGCTTTGCATTATTGTTAGTTGTTGGTATTATTGCTTGGTGTAAAGTGCTTAATACAGATCTTGCACTACGAATCACATGGGTAACACACAAGAAAATAAGCAACCAAATAGTTCCAACTGTTTCCTTGTGCGTTTTTCATGTGACGCATAGATCTTGACGTGTGAAATGCACAAGGCACTGCACATTGTGGATAAATGCTGCCAGTTCACTGATTTAAGGGGCGAAGCATGGTGCGACGCATACTTTGGCTGGTGCAGTTTGCACAAGTTATCGCACCTCAGAAAAGAAATCACTACAGGTTTCTGTTAGCTCACGCGAAGCCACATGCGATGTGTATAACCTTTGGTGCATTTCACATGTGGGTCGCATGAGTCATTAGTTACCTGTTTTGTTTTTCTTCTTCTTTGCATTCCAATTTCTTTTTATTTGTTAACTTCTTGTAGTGTTTTCTTCTTTTAACTAGTTCAAACATGCCAACATATGGTGAGTATGAGCATAGTGCTTACCACTAACGTCCATGTGCAGGAATATAGCCCCTAATAAGCATCATCGGAAAAGTCGTGCTACAAATCAAGCTCTAACATTTGAGAATCTGGGTGTCCCTATGAAAGAGGAGGGGCCTTCTGAATTAGAAATACGGTTTAGTCTCGAAGGAATGGAGGCTTACTATCTTAAGTTTTGGGAAAAATGACCATTCTATGAAGAGAAAGGTTTTGATATGGAAGCTTTTGAGGCTGATCTCCCGGACATACCTCATCAGTTTCGTATAAGAATATGGTCTCACTTTGCCAATATCCCCAGTTCGTATTGATTTGAGTTGGTGTGGGAGTTTTATGCATCATATAAGGCTAGGCAAGACATGCTGAAGCATAAGGGGCCAACATGTAAGCTCCCGTGCCTTGATTCAGTGTTGGTGAGGGGCTAGGATATAAATATTACTCCATCAACCATCCATTTTGCTATATGGGATGATGAACCTATTCCAGAGTCACAATATTTGGAACTTGTAGCTTTAAAAGAGGATCAATACGAGTGGGTTGCGGGTAACATCGCTAAAGGAACCCTTCTTTGGACCATCTCAAAAGGAACCATCTATCGAT
This sequence comes from Jaltomata sinuosa, assembly GCA_003996215.1. Lineage (NCBI taxonomy): Eukaryota > Viridiplantae > Streptophyta > Magnoliopsida > Solanales > Solanaceae > Jaltomata > Jaltomata sinuosa. Next base: position 192,712 of record QJPP01007364.1, read on the forward strand.
CAGATCTCAAATTTGAGGCTTGAATGTGGTTAGATTTTGTATGCACACGACTCATCCCAATTGGGAACAAAATGAAGATGACTATAGAGGTGGCCATTCTTATTAGTTTTATCATGTCTAGCCTCCCGCAGGGTAAATCATTGCCGAGCAACTCAAGTGGAGAGCTAGACACGAGACCATCTTCATGGCCTTTATTATTCTCATAAGCCTTCTGTGCTTCCAATCAAATTGCCCTCAGTTTTGTTCATTGGAAAAAATTAGCCAAGCTACTGGAATGGTTTAATTGTAAACAAGACGAGATAAAGATGCTACACATGCCTAGAAAAGATACCTTGCTCAAACTCTGAGTTCCATAGGAGGGAATGCAGATGCGGAGATTGTTGATCAGGATCATGTGGACATTCCTTCCCCATCTCAGGAAGCATCACAAACCAACCAAATGGCTTCCCAAGCCGCATCTAATTCGGTTAATTTTCTTAAACTTTCTCACCTTGTTAGACATAATGAAGAACGTCTGTGCAAGTTGGATAAGGACATTCCAAGCTTGATTCAATCCACCATTAAATCAGCTTTGAAGCCAGTAGTGTCGAGTGTGAGTAAGCTTTGTGCTAGGATGGATACCATAGAAGTAGATGTGGATGAGCATAGGCAAGTGATACCACATGTTGAGCTAAAAATCTCTAATTGGGATCTTAATCTACCGGCCCCAAATAAATATTCACTTCTAAGTAATGATAGCCCACCAGATGATTGGTGCATGGGTGGAGACCCAAATGATGGTGAAGGTACATCCAAAATTCAAGAGGTGATTAAGCCAATCATACCAGATTTGTATACCAATGCACCATCGTCTCAATAATATTCGGACCCTCCTGATTTACCTGTGCCTGAATAGAGGCATCTACCTAGGCCAAGTTGGGCTGTGCCGCCACCTTTCTATCATGAATTGATAACCTCTAAGGACAGATGGTTTGTGGATGACCCTCTTGGTCCCCTTCAATTTCCATGGAACCCTGCAATACCCTAGTGGCAGGTTTTTTAGATTGATCCAACACATGCCTATATCCCTTCGCTGCCTCTACCACGGTCCTAAAGGACCCACTCCCGAGTGTATAAACGAACATGTTATCATCACCATTAGTATCAATAGGGAGTTTTTGCACTCAATCTTATGTGTATAATCTTATTTGTGCATCGAGGGATATGCTTACTTTATGTTTGGGGGTTGGTCTATAATTATTGATCACTCACCTTGTGCTTTTATTTTGCCCTCGCCGGGCTTGATGTTTTTAAGTTTTATTTTGATTGTGTTGCCGGGTTAGTCTTACATGATCCCATTGTTTTATTACTCGTTCCTTTCTAATGCGCTAAGATCTTATGTCGAGGCTTGTTTTCAAATGATTCATGAGCACGCAAAATTTTAGTCACCTTGTTAATAGTAGAGTAGGAATAAACTCCAAGGGTTTTCTTAATACCACGGTTCTATCCCGAGGAGAAATTTTTTTCTTTATTTTTCTTTCTCTTTTACTATTCTTTTTGTATCAAACCGAGTTGGTGTTTCCCTATGATATATTGAGGGACGACTTTCTTAAGGGAAAATGCCATGTTTTAGTTTTAAATTGAGTCTGTGCTTTGCTTGTCTCGAAATGGATCCACCAAAAAATTGTCTTGGCAAGAAATTTGTGAAAATTAAGGAAAGAGGGAAAATAAATTTGGAGGAAAGCATTCTCTTGTCATGATTTGCACACTCTTAGTTTGGCTTGATTGACTCACAAACGAGTATGCAATGAACTCAAAATAGCTTATCAAAAGTCATTTGTCCCAATTGACTTTTACACAAATGTTGAAAGTCCTTGTGATGTGATGCCTTGTGTGGTGAGGCTATCCTTTAATTCCTTTGCATGTGTTCATCTAGAACTTGCCCTCAATGTGCTTCAAGGAGAAATCCTAGATGACACCAAGCTTGGAAGATGATCTTAGGCCCTCTTTTAGTAGCCACTACACCTAATGACTTTCCTTGACATTAATCCTAGTGAACCCCTTTGAGCTTGTGACCTTTCTTGGGAACCTTGTTGACACCTTGACCTTTTTGGAACCTCTATTCTTGCACCCATCCTCCCTAGTGGCCCGAAAGTTAAATATAGGCTAAAAGCCTAAGTTTGGGGGGGGGGGGATTGAAATGATAACATCAGTAAAAGACTATGTTTAGGGGTGTATGTACTCAATGTGGAGAAGAAAAGGAATGCACTTCAAGTGCAAGGTAGCACCTTATGTTTAATTGGAGATTACTCCAAAAGACCAAATGCAATGAGCAAAATGATTAGAAAAAGAATTAGTTCTACAAAGTGAAGGTGACACAAGGAGGTTGAATAATCAAGATTGAAGAGAAAATCTTGGGTTGTGTGAGGGAGAAATAAGGTGAAGTCAAAAGTTCAAAAATGTGAGCGGTGTTCGAAATGATAACAAAGAGCATTAGGGAGGTTTAGTCACTTGTGCCAAATGCAATCCTCACCTTAGCCCAAGCAATCATCGTAACCCACAAGTCCTTAGTGATTTCGAGCTTGGTCACTCTACATTAGTGACGATTTACATGAAGGGCAAGCCTATAGTTCGACATGTGTGCACTCGAATTTCTTTGAGAGAGAGAGAGTTTTTTTGGTTCTCTTATAATCCCTTGTATTGTGAATTGCATGATTGTTAGTGGGATTCTCTCTCGTGGTGAGTGGCATCATGCACTCGGATTGAAACATAGTCTCTATTTCAATTGAGAGGAATGAATGAGACAAGTTGGATGTAGAATCTTGAGGCAAACCTTGATGGTCCATGCCAATGAATTGAGAAGCTTAATTTTGTTTTTGAATCGCAAATACCCCTATTTTTGAGTGAGAAATGAAGTCCTTTTAATGAATGTTTTGAAATGAGCAATTGCCTTGACAATGTGGTGTCCAAATTGAGATAAGCATTGTACTTGAGTCTTTTATTTATTCTTCTTCTTAGTTTTGTTAGAATAGATTAATCTTTTGTGACTTAATTATGTTTTAGAGTATAATTCATTCCTTACCTTGTGAGTATCTTACTTGTGGACAAACAATAGTTCAAGTTTTGGGATTTTATAAGTCGGTAATCTACCAACTTATTGAGCCTTTAATCATGAATTCTTGCTATGTTTTGATAAGATTTAGAAGTTCTTATGACCTTTATTGATATGAATGCAGGTACTCTCGGTCAAAAGTAAAAACCAAGGAATTGGACCCAAAAGATCACAAAAGGAGTTGAAGTGTGAATTAAGCAAGAGAGATGAAGATTCTGCCAAGAGATGCGGCCGCCGTGCGACACACACAGGGCTTGGTGCGGGCTGCACCTCCCTCTGCATGAAGCGCAGAAGAAGAAGAAGAATCTGCTAAGGGGTGCGACATGCATAATGCCTGGTGCAGTCTGTACCCCACTTTGCACAAAACTCGAAGCTCAAGCCTAGTCACTGGTTTACTGAGTTGGAGTTGTACGACGTGCATAACAAGACGTGTGAAATGCACATCGCGGCGCACAGCTCTCGAGGGGAGTTTTTTTCCATTTTTATGTGACAATTTGGAAACCTTCTAAAACCCAATTTATGCATAGTTTTTCATAGTTTTGAAGAGTTTTTTTTAGTTCTTGGGAATATTGTTGAACAAGTTTTCTTCCCAAGGCAAGATAGAGGGTTTCACTTAATTCTCTCCATCTTCAACCTTGGATTTGTAAATTGAGCTTGGATATTGGAAAGATCTTCCATTAATGAAAGGGAATTTGAATTACCCATTTGGTATTTCTTCTTATTCCTTTAGCATGAGTGGATAAGTCTCCTTGTCTAGGGGTATGTGTATGATGGGTGCTTGATTAATGGGTATGGGTCTTGCTTATTTGTGTTTATAATTGCTTAATTGATATGGGTCTAGTGAATTCTCCATGTTTTAACTCTAAAATTAATGGTTGCAAACATTGGTTGAAATTAATTGATTGTGTTCATGCTTGACAAAGAGGTTCATAATTTCGGATGAGAATTCACTAGTGGATACTTTGGATTCCAATTAGATTGAGGCTAGAAATAGCTGAATTCGCCGGAAACACCCATTTAAGAGTCTAAGCTAGAGATAGTGTGACTTCCCCAAGCCTATATTGGTTTCTTGATAATAAAGCCATGGTGCTTGAACAAAGACCATTGCATAAATGTTTGTGAGATTGAAAGATTAACATTCATGCCTAAAGCCAATGCTACCCATGTTGTTTAGTGAGAATTTACGTAATTGAGCAAGTACCTTGACCCGTATTCGATCCCCATCAGAAGCATACCCCTAGTCGTTCACTCTCTTGATACAAACTCGCATTTACTTTAATTCTTTAGTTGAATTGCGAATTGTGACAAATTTTCCAATGCCCTGTTTTCCCCTAATTTACTTTTTATTGTTGTTTGAACATTGAATCCATTAGTGATTGATCTATGACAATCCCTTAGGCTACTCTACCATTGCTCTGTGGGATCGACCCCGACTCCCATCGCGAATTCTAAATTTTGTTTTGCTTAACAATCTCTTTCACCTCCATATGGAGAGTGTTATCTGAGCATTATCAGCGGTACACTCTTCTTTATAAAGTCATAAATCAGTAATTTCCTTTAAGACATACCATACACCATGTGTATGTATGTATGGATGTATGCGTGCCAACATAAGTAAATCTAGGTATATGTCTCTGTATATGTACAAACAAAATAGGGTAAAACCAACCTTCAAACAAAGTCGCACTAACCTGGAGTCGAGCCAGTCCAAAACCACGGCCTTGGGTCCATAATCTCAAAATAGAAGGAAAATACAGAAAGTAAAGCGATAAAACTTAAATAAACAAACGAAAGATACTCTCCCACGAAAACCTCTCCTAAGCATAGCCTAAGAGTTCTTAATCTAATCTAAATATGGCAACATACAAATGAAGGAATATTATTAGGGTCCTCGAAACAGGCCATAAATTCAGAGATCAATATCAACCTTATCCTACCTAACAAAAACTCCTAACAATCATGAAACATATAAGATATAAGATATACTATCTAATTGAGCTAAGTCTAAAGGAGGAAAATCATAACCTACCTCGCAGGCTGAACTGCAGACACAAACCATCAAACGAAAACCTTACCCTTCCATAAAGCCTCAAATTGCTGCCATGCTGTCAAATTCATACTCTACACGTTACTACGAGACTAATGGCACCGATAGTAATAATTTATGATTTAGGCCAGAAATAGGAAATTGACCCTTAGGGCTCGCTAATGAAAACTGAGACAAAATTTACCATTATCATCTTTATAAGGTAAGGATTGAATTCCCAAAAGTAGATGGAAGACGGGAGTGAATTCGAACCTCAAATGATCTGGGAAGCTCATTTTTAATGGAGGAAAACTAGGAATTCAAGACCCAATTCATAAATAAAACACAGAATTAAAGCTCCAACAAGCAATAGAACAAGATGGGGATGATAATTTACCTATTAGCTCAAGAAATTGTCAAGAATAGGTGAACATCCCCTTTAACCGAGCTCTCACTTTCAATAGAAATGATTTTGGAACTTGGGAATTTAATAAGGAATCTTTAAAAGGTCAACGATCATTGCTCCTGCGGAAGATTCACCATAGACGTGAAGCTGCAGGAGAAGAAAAATCCTTTCATGAGAAGATACCAACCATATTCTCAGGCTCCACAGGAGAAGCCAAAAGCCCATAGGCGCGAGCCCGTAGTGGCGACAAAATGCCACAGGAGCGGGGATGGATGCACAGTGCACACTCCGCAGAAGCGGCCCATTCTCTGAAGGAGTAGGAGCTGCTGACATCACCAGGCATTGCTAGTGTGTCCAGCTTACCACAGGAACAATTACACCACCACCAGATGCAATAGCAGCTCAACCAAACTTCCAAGTCTCTGAATGGACCCCTGGGATTCATTTGGAGTCCTGTGAACACAAACCAAACATACTACTCAATTGGAAATGACATTCCAGACACAATATAATCGATGAAATATCTAATGGAGGTTGTCTTGATGAAATGTTGACCTAAGTCAACACTTAACAAAACTCATGAGAATTCACCCAAGCACCCAAAATGAGTCAAAAGGCCTCGGGACCAAAACCAAAGGTCCCACCAGTCTAAAATCCAGGTTCTAGAGCTAATGACACTGATGTAATTCTCATCTGAGTGTGTTTACTAAAAATGTTAACCAAAGTCAAACATTTCAACTTTAAAAGCTCTAAAAGAGAGAATCTCATTTAAAACCCAACCAAAGACCTTCGAAACTATGCCACCCATCCCAGAAGATCACAAGAGTAGTGTAGAAGCTACATGAAGGTTTGAAATAATAAAAAAGGCATGACTGACTATTGAATTCACTTTGTGCATTTTTGTTCTATTTTTACTTTATTTGTTGTTTTTGATTCGTTGAGCAGGTAGCCCATGAGTGAAGTAGGCAATAACAAAAGTTTTGAAGGTTTTATGGATACGGCTCCCGAGCCCAAAATTCAAGGAGAAGTAGGTGCAATTTGTCTACCTCCCATGATTGGGAACGTGGTGTTCCATGTCACTAGTACCATGCTCCACCTCATACAAATGAAAGGGTTATTTGGAGGGGCTGCATATGAGGATGTGAATAGGCATATCCAAAATTTCATTGAAATTTCCAACCTTTAATCTTTCACAACATTCCCCAAGAATCTATTCAGCTTCGCCTATTCCCTTTCTCTCTCTTGAGAGAAGCCATGGCATGGTTAGAGGAGCTCCCTGAAGGCTCAATCACCACATGTAATGGTCTTGTCAAAGCATTTTTAGTGAGATTCTTCCCTCCCTCAAGAATGATGCAATTGAGGGATGAAATCACTAATTTTCATCAACTCCAAGACAAACTATTACATGAGGCATGGCGGAGATTTAAAAAGAAACTTTTGTTGTGCCCCAATCACGGATCACCAAATAATGTCCTTCTCTAAATCTTTTATAGGGCTTTGAATTTAATGAACAAGTCTGTGGCTAACAACCTCACGGGTGGTACCTTCATGGATCAGCCATATGGTATTGCCTCAACTTTTCTAGAGAGAATGACCAAGACAAACCATGCTTGGCACATGAGGGAGGCAGATGTTCCGACCTCAGGGGTGACTACTTCTATCTTGTCTAAGAAGATACGTCGCAATAATGAGGAAAAAGATAAAACTATAGCCAAAATGATGACGCATATTGATTGGTTAGCTAAGCACGTAATGAGGGCTGGAAATAACAAGAGCGTGAATACCGTGAGCACGCCTAAACTTAAGGCTAGTGATGGTGAGGTGTTTACCATTATGGATGGGAAGATATGATACTTATGAGTAGGTTCTCGGCCCGGGTATTATCGCCTGAGGGACGAGAATCAAGGTTGGATAAAGGATAAAGAGAGAGAAAGCAATTAGAGGGATCGAGAAAAGGACGGTGATAGATACAATCAGCGGAGTTCTAACCCATTTGTGCCTCAAAGTAAGGCCGACACCTTATATAACCTGCCGTGAGCAACCCCAGTCAATCAAAAATGGAAGATATGTTGTCATTGGTTTTGAAAAAGGCAGAGATGATAAATAGTAGGGTAAATGAGCTTAAGAGCGAGGTGTCAATGCTTTACCAAATGGTGAGCTCACACTCGGCCTCAATCAAGCATATTGAAGTACAAATGAACCACTTGTCCACTCAAATGAATCCTCGAATGAAGGGGACACTCTCTAGTGACACCACTGCAAATTTGAAAAATAATGGCCATGTCATGGCTATTGCCACTAGGAGTGGAGGAGTGAGTGGTAAAGATTGAAGAATTAGGTAATATAGTTGAGCCGTGATGTTAAATCAAGAGCTTCTTGGGAGGCAACCCAAGTGTTTTACTTTGTTTTTGTTACCTTTTGTTGTTTTTGGTGTGTTTTTAGGAATGCATGATGAGGAAAAATGAGCAAGTGGAAAAACAAGACAAAAAGGGAACGTACAGAAGCCCGTATGGTCTGCACAAGCCATTGTATGTGCCGCATGGGGCACCATATCCCAAATCATAAAGCTAGAAGAAAAGTTCAAAGTTGGAGGTGATGTGCACTGGGTTGTGCAGATCGCACAAGCCATTATGCGCGTCACACGTCCAATGCATTAACAAGCAGAAAGTTGGGCCAAATTTGAGCACAAAATCGACTGGTACAAAGCAACATGTGACGCACACACTTGTGTGAATCGCACATCACGACGCACCAAGTTAAATCTTGAAATTTGTTTGACCAACTGATTGACCGACCCGACCCGGAGTCCGACCCAGTGACTCTTCTTCTTTTTCTCTTTTAAATCCACCAACTTCTTTTTCTTTTCCACATTCTCCACATACTTTCACAATTTATCTCTCACAACCTTCCAAAAATCCCTCAAACTCTCCCAAATCTTCTCCTCTCTCACCCTAAATCTCTCTACCACCCCAGCACGACCAGTCACCGTCGTCATCCTCCGGGTTAAATTTTTGGAACTCTATTGTCACACTTTAAAAAGCTTCAATTCTTGCTTTTTTCTTCTAATCTTCACTTGTGGCAAGTTCCCTGACATTAAGTATGTATTTTTATGTTGAGTGGGAACTCATATTGTGAAATATGCTCATTAAAATTGCCATTTTAATTTTTGGTTAGATCCTAAACTTTTAGGTCCCTAATTTTGGGTTATATTGTTGATTTTTCTTAGAATTAACTTGGTTGAACTTGTAGTTATGATGATGCATGATGATTGTGGTAATTGTTAGCCTTAAAAGTTTGTTTTACGTGAAGTCTGAGTAACCCACTTATGTTGGTGCATGATTTGGCCCTATATAGATTGGGTGACATCTTCTTAAGGGAAAATTGTCATCGTCATGAGGTTTTTGTTAGAAATTGATGTTTTAGGCTGAAATTATTACTACCATTGTGCCCCTGTGGTTATTTTATTGATTATGCTTGTTGGGTGGATGATATTGGTTTGGGGTGCATTAAATTGTTGTTAAATAAATATGTCTGATGGTTTGCAATTGAAGGCTTGATGTTCCCAATGATAGATGGGATAACGTCCTTCTTAAGGGAAATCATTAAGCTCTTCTTTTGTTTGAATTAGGTGTTGAGATCCCGGGAAAGTATGAGTACCCAGATGATTTGGTTTGGTCATAATATGCTTTGCCCTATTGTTAGTTGTTGGTATCGTTGCTTGGTGTCAAGTGCTTAACGCATATCTTGCTCTATGAATCACATGCTTAACACACAAGAACATAAGGAACCAATTAGTTCCAACTGTTTCCATGTGCGTTTCGCATGTCGCATGTAGATCTTGACGTGCGAAATGCACAAGGAACCACACATTATGGATAAATGCTACCAGCTCACTAATTTAAGGGGCGAAGCATGGTGCGATGTGCAGTTTGACTGGTGCAGTTTGATCCAGCTTTTGCACTTCAAAACAGAAATCATTACAGGTTTCTGTTAGCTCATGCAAAGCCACGTGAAACGTGTATAACCTTTGGTGCATTTCGTACGTGGGTCGCATGAATCATCAGTTACCTATTTTGTTTTTCTTATTCTTTGCATTCTAATTTCTTTTTATTTGTTAACTTCTTGTAGTGTTTTCTTATTTTAATTAGTTCAAACATGCCAACATATGGTTAGTATCAGCATGGTGCTTGACACTAACATCCATGTGCAGGAATATGGCCCCTAATAAGCATCATCGGAAAAGTCATGCTATGAATCAAGCTCTAACATTTGAGAATCTGGGTGTCCGTATGCAAGAGGAGGGACTTTCTGAATCAAAAATCTGGTTTGGTCTCGAAGGAATGGAGGCTTACTATCTTAAGTTTTGGGAAAAGCGACCCATCAATGAAGAGAAAGGTTTTGATGTAGAAGCCTTTGAGGCTGATCTCCCAGACATACCTCATCAGTTTCGTATAAGAATATGGTCTCACTTTGCCAATATCTCCAGTCCGTATTGATGTGCCGCCATTCTACGGCACATTTGATGCTTCTAAACTAAGAACAATCGTAAGTTTTCAAGCAGCTGTCGTCGTTTTTGATGTTTTATGTTATGTTTTCAGGAAAGAGAGACAAACATAGAAACGGAAGGAAATACGAGCAAAACGACGTTCTGGATAAGAGTGACGGCCTGAGTGATGGCCAGTCACCAAGGTGACGGTCCGTCAGCCTGGCCGTCAACTTGAGGCAGCACCACTGCCTAGTGGTGACGGCCACCATGACGGTCCGTCAAGCTGGTGACGGTCCGTCAGCCCAAACCATCAAGTTGAGGCAGTACGCGACGCGGATTCCGAACGTTTTTGGGTTTACTTCCTGGACTCCTATAAATACCCTATGTTAGGTTTATTTTATGCACTCATTACCAATTCATTACCAATACATTACCCAATAGTTTTAGGAGAGTTTTGAGCGAGAATTTGAGAGAAAAACACTACACAATCACGTTTTTCTTCTTGATCATCTTGTTCTTGATTGTTCTTGGGATCTTGGTTTTCTTGTTCTTGGATAATTGAAGCTTGTTTTCATTATATTGTAAGAAGCTCTTTTCTCTTTATTATGAATATGAATTTCTTTTCTTTCCATCGAAGCATGATTAACTAACTTCCCACAACTAGGGTTGTGGGAGCCATGGCTAAAGTAGCGATATAGATTCCGGGTAGCGTCGGGTTCAATATTTATGATTGTCACGTTGTTAATCATTCATTATTCACGTTTTCTAGTGGTTGCAAACATTAGAACATGCCTAGGTTTAATTTGCTTGAGTAAAAAAATTAAAACCGGGAAATTTGGTTAATAACGAGGATTCGAGACTACCAAACTCTCGTCTTATGATTAATGCTGTAACTAGATTAATCTACTTGATGTTTAGGATTGAAATATAAACGCTCACCTTTTCAAGTTCGAGAGAATTGAAAGGGAAATTCATCTATTTGGTTGAGAAATGTTTAGACGATACCATGAATTCAATCACATCGTGACATGCATATAGAAAGAACCCGGTTAAGCCTTGAGTCAAAATTATTACGACGCCATGGTGAACACTTCCCTAGTTCACTCTCATATTGATTATTAATTACACATTATTGTTTGCTTGATCAAATATTGTTCATACAACCCCCCCCCCCAATTTACCGGAAACTATCGACTACTAGTCATCTAATTCACAAACGACCTAATTTGCACCTTATTCCCTGTGGGATCGACCCGAACCTTTGTTGGGTTCTATATTTGACAGCGACCGCTTACGCTTCTCAAATTGAGGTGTAGTTTGGGCGTTATCAAATTTTGGCGCCGTTGCCGGGGAATACAGTTGTTTATTAAGTTTGGTGTGTTTATTTGACTCTTAGTCATATTTCCTGCTTTTATTTTTATTTGTTGTTTTTGTTTTTACAGGGTACATAGTTGTGCATGCTAAGTACCCGAGGCTCGGGTGAACCAATATTACCCTACGACCCTGAGCTTGCAAGAACGATAAGGCGAAACATGAATGAGCAACAACAAGAGGCAGCGAGACTCGCCGCAGCTCAGCAAGCCCAACAACGTTTGAATGCTGGTGGTCTTGAGGTCAACATTAAGTTGAATGATGAGGAGGTCGACTTAGATGGAGTTGGTGCCACGGGCGCTATTGCGTTTCCTCCGCTAGCACCCGGGGCCAAGTTCAACATCACTAGCACAATGATTCAGCTGTTGAATTTGAGAGGAGTGTTCCGTGGTGTTGCTGGTGACGATCCAAACTAGCACCTGATGAATTTTGTGGGAATCTGCAAGTCGTTTGAATTGCCTGGGGTAAGTCAGACAACGATCAGGCTCAGGTTGTTTCCATTGTCTCTGTCTGATGAGGCAGCTTTATGGTTGACAGAGCTAACCGCCGACTCTATCACAACCTGGGGAGAGTTGAAAGGAGCTTTCCTAGAAAGGTTCTTTCCTCCCTCTAGGATGATACAGTTGAGGGATGAAATTAGCAATTTCAGACAACAACCTCATGAGGCTTTACATGAGATGTGGTTGTGGTTCAAGAAGAAACTGACACAATGCCCTAACCATCAATTGACCGACAACTTCCTGATGCAGACATTTTAAAGAGCACTAAATTCGGCTACCAAGCCGACATTGGATAATGCAGCAGGTGGAGCATTTATGGGTCTCACGTTTGCCGATGCCACAACTATTTTAGACAGGCTCACCGAAACCAATAGGGCCTGGCATACACGTGATACAGAGGTAGCAGCTAGCACTTATGCAGTTGGTATGTCAGCAGAGCAGCGCATGAAGGAGGAAGAGCGGGACCATGATATGGCCCATCTGAAGACGCAAATGGACCTACTGACAAAGCATTTGTTGTCAAGAGGTATCGAAAAGGTGAAAGCTGTGGGTTCCCAAGGTAGAGCAGCAGAGTTTGAATCTGATGAGGAGGCGAATTATTTGGGTGGTGTCCAGGCCAACGGCCAAGGAAACCAAGGTCGGAACTATCAGAAGGACAACTACTATGAAAAAGCTGGCTACAGAGATCGTGATCAGGGGAACTGCAAGAATAACACTGATAGAGGTGGGTTGTATGTACCACCTGGTAACCTGTAAAGAGCTAACACCGAGACAGGGACGTCCAAACTAGAGAACATGATGGCTACGATGCTGCTAAAAGTGGAATCGACCGAATTCGCAGTAAAGGAGATGAGGACTGAATTATCAACAATGAGTCAGGTAGTGGATTCATATTCCACCTTGATCAAGCAATTGGAACAACAAGTGGGTCAAATCTCAGCATCTCTAAATCAAAGGAGGACAGGTACCTTGCCGAGTGAGACCATTCAAAATCCGAGGAAGGATGGGAGCTGTATGGCGATCACTACAAGAAGCGGTAAAATGTTACCGGAATCACATCCGGTAATTCAGACTCAAGGTGATGTTGTGGATGACAATGTGGCGGAGGATGCTACGCAAGGGCTCACGGATAAAAGCAAGGAAGTTATAAAGCTTCCAACTATGATGCCTCAGCCACCACCTCCCTTCCCACAGTGTTTGAAGAAGAAAGTGGATGATAGAAAGTTCCTGAACTTCATGACCATGCTGAAGCAGATATCAGTCAACATCCCTCTGGTGGACGCTCTTGAAAAAATGCCCGGATATGCCAAGTTCATGAAGGACTTGATTACCAAGAAAAGGTCAGTAAGCTTTGAACCAGAAGATAACCTCCACCACTGCAGTGCTATCTCTTCAAGGTCATTAGTGGAAAAGAAAGAAGATCCAGGTGCTTTTACTGTTCCCTGTACTATTGGGAAAATCAACTTTGAAAAAGCCTTATGTGATCTTGGTGCTAGCATCAACTTGATACCGCTAGCAGTATACAAACAATTGGGTTTGGGAGTGCCCAAACCAACTACCATGAGGGTGCTAATGGCTGACCGTTCAGTAAAGCGACCAGTGGGAATATTGTCTGATGTGCTGGTCAAGGTTGGTAAGTTCATATTCCCGGCCGACTTTGTGATATTAGACTGCGAAGTGGACTTTGAAGTCCCCATAATCTTGGGACGACCATTGTTAGCTACTGCAAGAGTGTTGGTCGACATGGAAAGAAATGAACTAACGTTCAGATTAAACAATGAATTGGTCAAGTTTGATGCGTGTAAGTTGATGAAGCAACCAAGAGACATGAGAGTGGTCGCGGTTATAGAGGTGGTTGATAAAGCCCCTGTGGAGTTGCATATCAAGGAGAAGGGTCCTATCGAGACCCTAGCGGTTACAAGAATGAGGTGGCAATCGCAAGAAGGGAAACATGTCGAGGAAGGCGGTAAAAACAAATCAAGGAAGAGAAAACACCACAAGAAAACCAGCAAAGAAAGAGTAAAGAAGCTGCCGCGACTAGCTGCGGAACCGATAAAAGAGGAAGTTGGAGCTCAACGAGATGGGGTAGCTGGCACCTATTCCATTAATTTCGCCTGCTTTGGAGACCCTGGCGGTCTCCAACATCATGCCAGACTCTGAGCCCCATGGACTTCACAGGTATTCCTTTCTCTCACAGCTTTAGTTTTCACATGTATGCATTGGGGACAATGCATGAGTCTAAGTTGAGGGTGTTGGGTTACCTGTGAGTCTTTCACCACCGAGGGTTTTTGTTGCCGAGTTTCTTTTCCCTCCGGTGTGCTATCTAGTAGAACCGGCATGTTTAGATTGTCGTTTAAATTTTTAGTTGTTTTCTAGTGTCTATAGCAAGCATGTCATTTTTTTTTGAAAGAAAGGAACTAAAAGGAGCCCCCTCTGAAAAAGTTGATTTTGTACTTATGTTTGAAATGATTGACTGTCTGGATCCTTGGATGTCATTGTGTGGTTATGATTGGAATAAGTATGCTTAAGCCGAGCTGTTGTTTTGATAGTTGGTAGTGGTATGGCTTCTTGGTGCCAAGTGTGTGTGAGCGTATTGTTATAAATTCTTACTCTGTGCATGCATCTAGAACTTGCCTGGTCTATTTTGTTAAGTTTGAAGTTGGTTGCTTAGGAAAGGATCACATGCCCTTTTTGTGTGCAGTCCACTTAGCCTATAAGACCGTCCAAATGTAAATAATTCCTTTGATCCCTGTTTGAGCCATAATTGAATCCCTGTTTTGGCCCTGGTCCTTCCTTGGAAATCGTGCACCTCAACTCAGGCAATCAGCCTAAGTTGAGGGTGGCTACTATAGAGGTAAATGATAAGAAAAATAGGATGGATAAGATTGGTTGTGGATAGAATGAAAATTCCGGGGGTGTGTCTAAGAAAAGAAAGATAAAGAAACGAAAAAAAAAGAGATAAAAAAAACAAAAAAGAAATAAAAAGAAGTGTCAAAATAAAGAGGACGCACCTGTAGCTAGAAAGAAGGGAATAAAGAGGTGAATAAGGATGGACAAAGTGAAGTTATGTGGAAATAGTAGGTTGGTGATTCCAAGGAGGGTTTAGTCACTATTCCCCAAACGTATCCTACCTGCACCCGAAGCCTCATTACAAGCCTGTACAAATCCTGTAGTGATCCTGAGCGGCTTTCTGAAAAACTGAAATAGAATAGTAAGGGCAAGCCTATGGCATCGCATGTGCATTGTTTGAAATCGTTTGTGAGTGTGAGCGCCTTACCTAGTCCCGAATCTTGTGTGTGGGACTTCTTTGTGGTGAGGGCACCAAGATTTCTGTATTGTCTATTGACTGTTAGGATAGCTTTGCGTGTGTATGCATAATATTCTATCATATCGGAATGACATGTTTGGATCCTTGCAAGTTAACGTTTCATACATTTGTGTGCTACTAGGGAGCTTGATTTAAAATTTAATGACCATGAGTTGCTAGAGACACGAGTTTGTTTTCTTAGTTGAGTCGTCTTATTGTTTTCGTTTATGTCATGTTGCTTGAGGACAAGCGAACGTTTAAGTTGGGGGTGTTGATGTGCCGCCATTCTACGGCACATTTGACGCCTCTAAACTAAGAACAATCGTAAGTTTTCAAGCAACCGTCGTCGTTTTTGATGTTTTATGTTATGTTTTCAGGAAAGAGAGACAAACATAGAAACAGAAGGAAATACGAGCAAAACGATATTCTGGATAAGAGTGACGGCCTGAGTGACGGCCAGTCACCAAGGTGACGGTCCGTCAGCCTGTCCGTCAACTTGAGGCAGCACCACTGCCTAGTGGTGACGGCCACTGTGATGGTCCGTCAGCCCAAACCATTAAGTTGAGGCAGTACGCGATGCGGATTCCAAACGTTTTTGGGTTTACTTCCTGGACTCCTATAAATACCCTATGTTAGGTTTATTTTATGCACTCATTACCAATTCATTACCAATACATTACCCAATAGTTTTAGGAGAGTTTTGAGCGAGAATTTGAGAGAAAAACACTACACAATCACGTTTTTCTTCTTGATCATCTTGTTCTTGATTGTTCTTGGGATCTTGGTTTTCTTTTTCTTGGATAATTGAAGCTTGTTTTCATTATATTGTAAGAAGCTCTTTTCTCTTTATTATGAATATGAATTTCTTTTCTTTCCATCGAAGCATGATTAACTAACTTCCCACAACTAGGGTTGTGGGAGCCATGACTAAAGTAGCGATATAGATTCCGGGTAGCGTCGGGTTCAATATTTATGATTGTCACGTTGTTAATCATTCATTCTTCACGTTTTCTAGTTGTTGCAAACATTAGAACATGCCTAGGTTTAATTTGCTTGAGTAAAGAAATTAAAACCGGGAAATTTGGTTAATAACGAGGATTCGAGACTACCAAACTCTCGTCTTATGATTATGCTGTAACTAGATTAATCTACTTGATGTTTAGGATTGAAATATAAACGCTCACCTTTTCAAGTTCGAGAGAATTGAAAGGGAAATTCGTCTATTTGGTTGAGAAACGTTTAGACGATACCATGAATTCAATCACATCGTGACATGCATATAGAAAGAACCCGGTTAAGCCTTGAGTCGAAATTGTTACGATGCCATGGTGAACACTTCCCTAGTTCACTCTCATAATGATTATTAATTACACATTATTGTTTGCTTGATCAAATATAATTCACACAAACCCCCCAATTTACCGTAAACTATCGACTACTAGTCATCTAATTCACAAACGACCTAATTTGTACCTTATTCCCTGTGGGATCGACCCCAACCTTTGTTGGGTTCTATATTTGACAGCGACCGCTTACGCTTCTTAAATTGAGGTGTAGTTTGGGCGTTATCACGTATTGCTATATGTTGGTGCGGGAGTTCTATGCATCATATAAGGCTAGGCAAGACATGCTGAAGCATAAGGGGCCAACAAGCAAGCTCCTGTGCCTTGATTCAGTGTTGGTGAGGAGCTAGGAAATAGATATTACTCCAAAAACCATCCATTTTGATATATGGGATGATGAACCTATTCCAGAGTCATAATATTTGGAATGTGTAACTATAAAATAGGATCAATATGAGTGGGTTGCGAGTAACATAGCTAAAGGAACCCCTCTTTGGGCCATCTCAAAAGGAACCATCTATCGATCAGATCTCCAGGATGAGGCTCGAATGTGGTTAGATTTTGTATGCACGCGACTCATCCCAATCAGGCACAAAATGAAGGTGACTATAGAGGTGGCCATTCTTATTGGTTATATCATGTCTAGCCTATTGCTATATGAAGGGGAAACCATTGCTGAGCAACTCAAGCGGAGAGCTAGACACGAGACCACCTCTATGGCCTTAATTGTTCTCATAAGCCTTCTATGCTTCCAATCAAAATGCCCTCAGTTTTGTTCATTGGAAAAAATTATCCACGCTACTGGAATGGTTTAATTGGAAACAAGATGAGATAAAAATGCTCTGCATGTCAAGAAAAGATACCTTGTTCAAACTCCGAGTGCCATAGGAGGCAATACAGATGTAGAGATTGTTGATCATAATCATGTGGACATTCCTTCCCAAACTCAGAAAGCATCACTCACCAACCAAATAGCTTCCCAAGCAGCATCTACTTTGGGTAATTTTCTTAAACTTGCTCACCTTGTTAGCCATAATAAAGAACGTCTGTGCAAGTTGGCGATGGACATTGCAAGCTTGATTCAATCCACCATCAAATCGTCTTTGAAGCCAGTAGTATCGAGTATGAGTAAGCTTCGTGCTAGGATGGATACCATGGAAGTAGATGTGGATGAGCTTAGTCAAGTGATACCACATATTGAGCCAAAAATCTCTAATTGGGATCTCAATCTACTGGCCCCAAATACAAATTCACATCCAAGAAATGATAGCCCACCAGATGATTGGTGTATGGGTGGAGACCCAAATGATGATGAAGGTACATACGAAATTCAAGAGGTGCTTAATACAATCATATCGGATTCGTATACCAATACACCATCGGCTCAACAATATTCGGACCCTCCTGATTCACCTGTGCCTGAATGGAGGTGTCTACCTAGGCCAAGCTGGGCTACGCCGCCACCTTCTTATCATGAATTGATGACTGCTAAGGATAGATGGTTTGTGGATGACCCTCTTGGTCCCTTTCAACTGCCATGGAACCCTGCAATACCCCAGTGACGGGTTTTTAAATAGATCTAGCACATGCCTACATCCCTCCACTGCCTCTACCTCGGTCCTAAAGGACCCACTCCCGAGTGTATGAACAAAGACGTCATCATTACCATTAGTATGACAAGGGAGTTTTTTCACTCAATCTTATGTGTATAATCTTATTTGTGCATCGAGGGATATGCTTACTTTATGTTTGGGGGTTGGTCTGTAATTATTGATCACTCACCTTGTGCTTTTATTATTCCCTCGCCGGGCTTGATGTTTTTAATTTTAATTTTGATTATGTTGCCGAGTTAGTCTTACACGATCCCATTGTTTTATTACCCGTGCCTTGCTAATGTGCTATGAGCTTACGCCGAGGCTTGTTTTCAAATGATTCATGAGCACGCAAAATTTTAGTCGCCTTGTTAATAGTAGAGTAGCAATAAACTCCAAGGGTTTTCTTAATGCCACGGTTCTATCCCGAGGAGCAAAAGTTTTTCTTTATTTTTCTTTATTCTTCTTTTTCTTTTCTATTCTTTTTATGTCAAACCGAGTTGGTGTTTCCCTATGATATATTGAGAGGCAACTTTGTTAAGGGAAAATGCCAAGTTTTAGTTTTAGATTGAGTCTGTGCTTTGATTGTCTCAAAATGGATCCACCGAAAATTTGTCTTGGCAAGAAATTTGTTAAAATTGATGAAAGAGGGAAAATGAATTTGGAGGAAAGCATTCTCTTTTCATAATTTGCGCACTCTCAGTTTGGCTTGATTGACTCACAAATGAGTTTGTAATGAACTCGAAATAGCTTGTCAAAAGTCATTTGTCCCAATTGACTTTTACACTAATATTGAAAGTCCTGGTGATATGATGCCTTGTGTGGTGAGGCTATCCTTTAATTCTTGTGCATGTGTTTTATCTAGAACTTGCTCTCATTGTGCTTCAAGGTGAAATCCTAGATGGAACCAAGCTTGGAAGATGATCTTAGGCCCTCTTTGAATAGCCACTTCACCCAAATGCCTTCCCTTGACATTGATCCTAGTGAACTCCTTTGAGCTTGTGACCTTTTTTGGAACCTTGACCTTTTTGGAACCTCTATTCTTGCACCCATCCTCCCTATTGGCTCGAAAGTTAAATATAGGTTAAAAGCCTAAGTTTGGGGGGAGGGGGAATTGAAATGATAACATAGGCAAAAGCCTAAGTTTGGGGGTGTATATACTCAATGTGGAGAAGAAAAGGAATGCACTTCAAGTGCAAGGTAGCACCTTATGTTGAATTGAAAATTACTCCAAAAGACCAAATGCAATAAGCAAAATGATTAGAAAAAGAATTAGTTCTACAAAGTGAAGGTGACACAAGGAGGTTGAATAATCAAGATTGAAGGGAAAATCTTGGGTTATGTGAGGGAGAAATAAGGTGAAGTCAAAAGTTCAAAAATATGAGCGGTGTTTGAAATGATAACAAAGAGTGTTAGGGAGGTTTAGTCACTTGAGCCAAATGCAATACTCACCTTAGACCTAGCAATCATCCTAACCCATAAGTCCTTAGTGATTCCGAGCTTGGTCACTCAATATAAGTGGCGATTTACATGAAGGGAAAGCCTATGGTTCGACATGTGTGCACTCGAATTTACTTGAGAGAGTGAGAGTATTTTTGGTTCTCTTATAATCCCTTGTATTGTGAATTGCATGATTGTGAGTGGGATTCTCTCTTGTGGTGAGTGGCATCATGCACTCGGATTGAAACATAAAGGCTCTATTTCAATTGAGAGGAGTGATGAGACAAGTTGGATGGCAAATCTCGAGGCAGACCTTAATGGTCCATGCCAATGACTTGAGAAGCTTAATTTTGTTTTGAATCGCAAATTCCCCTATTTTTGAGTGAGAAATGAAGTCCTTTTGATGAATGTTTTAAAATGAGCAATTGCCTTGAGAATACGGTTGTCCAAATTGAGATAAGCATTGTAATTGAGTCTTTTGTTTGAGTCTTTTATTTATTCTTCTTCTTAGTTTTGTTAGAATATATTAATCTTTTGTGCCTTAATTATGTTTTAGAGAATAATTTATTCCTTACCTTGTGAGTATCTTGCTTGAGGACAAGCAATAGTTCAAGTTTTGGGGTTTGATAAGTCGGTAATCTACCAACTTATTGAGACTTTAATCATGAATTCTTGCTATGTTTTGATAAGATTTAGAGGTTCTTATGGCTTTTATTGATATGAATGCAGGTACTCTTGGTCAAAAGTAGAAAACAAGGAATTGGACTCAAAAGAGCTCAAAAGAAGTTGAAGTGTGAAGTAATGAAGAGAGATAAAGATTCTCTTGAGAGATGTAGCCGCCGTGCGATACGTATAGTGCTTGGTACGGTCCGCACCTCCCTCTACATGAAGCTTAAAAGAAAAAGAAGAATCTGCTAAGGGGTGCGATCGTCGTGCGACATGCACAATGCCTGGTGTAGTCCACACCCCACTTTGCACAATACCCGAAGCTCAATCTTAGTCACTGGTCCACTGAGGCAGAGCTATACAATGCACACAACAAGACGTGTGAAATGCACATCGCAGTGCATAGCTCTCGAGGGGCATTTTTGTCCACTTTTATGTGACGATTTTGAAACCTTCTAAAATCCAATTTAGTCATAGGCTTTCATAGTTTTGAAGAGTTTTTTAGTTCTTGGGAATATTGTTGAACAAGTTTTCTTCCCAAGGCAAGATAGAGGGTTTCACTCAATTTTCTCCATCTTCAACCTTGAATTTGTAAATTGAGCTTGGATATTGGAAACTTCTTCCATTAATGAAATGGAATTTGAATTATCCATTTGGTATTGCTTCTTATTCCTTTAGCATGAGTGGCTAAGTCTCCTTGTCTAGGGGTATGTGTATGATGGGTGCTTGATTAATGGGTATGGGTCTTGCTTATTTGTGTTTATAATTGCTTAATTGATATGGGCCTGGTGAATTCTCCATGTTTTAACTCTAAAATTAATGGTTGCAAACATTGGTTGAAATTAGTTGATTGTGTTCTTGCTTGAGAAAGAGGTTCATAATTTTGGATGAGAATTCACTAGTGGGTATGTTGGATTCCAATTAGATTAAGGCTAGAAATAACTCAATTCTCCGGAAACACCCATTTATGAGTCTAAGCTAGAGATAGTGTGACTTCCCCAAGCCTACATTGGTTGGTTGATGATGAAAACATGGTGCTTGAACAAAGACCATTGGATAAATGTTTGTGAGATTAAAAGATTGAATTCATGCCTAAAACCAATGCTACCCATGTTGTTTTGTGAGAATTTATGTAATTGAGCAAGTACCTTGACCCGTATTCAAGCCCCATCGGAAGCATACACCTAGTCGTTCTCTCTCTTGATATAAACCCGCATTTACTTTAAGTCTTTTGTTGAATTGCAAATTGTGAATTTTTTTCCAATTTCCTGTTTTCCCACAATTTACTTTTTATTGTTGTTTGAACATTGACTCCATTGGTGATTGATATACGACAATCCCATAGGCTACTCTACCATTTCTCTGTGGGATCGACCCCGACTCCCATCACGAATTATAAATTTTGTTTTGCTTAACAATCTCTTTCACATCCATATGGAGACTATTATTTGAGCATTATCAGTGGTACACTCTCCTTTATAAAGCCAAAAATCAGTATTTTCCTCCAAAACATACCATACACCATGTGTATGTATGTATGGATGTATGCATGCCAACATAAGTATATATAGGTATATGTATATGTATATGTGATGAACACTCAAATCATGCTCTCCAAAGTAGGAGGTCATGGCGATCGTGCAGTAAAACAATATTCATAATCTCAACGAGGGTGCGGGTCGTACCCAAGGGACTTGGGGTAGCTAAATAGAGATTGTAACGAATTGAGTTCAAGGTGAGAGTAATCGCCCAAAATAACAAGTAAAAGGATGGGGGAATTGGGAATATTGTCACTACAATCGCAATCAAATTTAAAAAGAAATAAAACTAAAGCGGGTGTATCAAGTTGACTTGATGACTAGGGATGCATATCCGATGGGGATTTGGTTATGGGATAGGGTGATCATCAATTCATACCTATTCTCGCTTAATAACATGAATAGCATTGGTCATGGATAAGATTTTCTTATCTCTCGATCAACAATCTTATATACGATGATCTCGGTTAGAGCATCATCAGTTTGATCAATAAACAACCAATCTAGTTTGGGGAGGTCACACTATCTGTAGCGTAGACCCTTAAATGGGAGAATCCAACAATAAGAGCTATCTCTAGCCTCAAATCTGAGTGGAATCCAAGTTCCTACTAGTAATTTCACATCCGAAACTATGAAATCCTTTCTCGAGCAATCACATAGTCAAGTAATGAAAATTAATGTTTGCAACCACCAATTTTAGGATTAAAACTTGGTGAAATTACTAGACCCATGTTAATTAAGAAATTATAAGCTAGAATAGATAACACCCACACCCATTTCTTAAGCACCCATCATTAATACACCCCTACACAAGAGAATTTAGCCACTCATAGTAAGAGAGAAAGAGATACCAGTTGGGTAATTCAAAATCCCTTCCATTAGAGCTGAATCTTAAGTTCTAGATTCAATTTGAGCACAAAAGTGTTGACCAAGAGAAATAGATTCAAACCTTCTTCTCAATGGAGGTGAAAAACTTAGTCTCTAAGCTAAAAACTCTTTAAAATATTCAGAATGATGAAAGTTATTTACAATTTTGCCTGAATAGGCCTTTTATAGTTTCCCAAAATGTCACTAAAAATTAGGACAAAAATGCCCTTTGGGAGGTGTGCGGCGTGACATGCGGTTCGGAAGTTGTGATGTGCGTGTCGCGCACTGCCTCCGATTGAACCATTGACTTCAGCTAGAATTGGGAGTTCCGTGTGAAGGGGGTGTGGTTCGCACCTCAAGATGTGCACGTCGCACATCGACCACACCCCTTGACAGACTCTTTAGTGACTTTTGCAGCTTGTGCGGAGGAGGTGCAGTTCGCACCTCGGCCTGTGCGTGTCGCACGGCCACCGCATCTCCAGTCAGAATCTTCAGCCTTTCCGAACACTTCACACTTCACTCCTTTTGATCTCTTTTTGGGTCCATTTCCTTGTTTATCATCATTTATCAAAAGTAACTGGATAAACATCAATAAAGACCATAAGAACCTCTAAATCTATTCAAAACATAACAATAATTCATGGATATAGGCTCAATAAGTTGGTAGATTACCGACTTATCAAACCCCCAAACTTGAACTATTGCTTGTCCTCAAGAAAGATACTTACAAGACAAGGAATGAATTATGCTCTAGGCTCAATCACGGCACAAAGGACTACTCTACACTAAAAATTAAGAAAAAGAATAAACGAAAGACTCAAACAAATGACTCAACTATTATGCTCATCTCAATTTGTACCACCACAAATTCAAGGCAATTGATCAATTTAAAACCTTTTCCTAAAGGACATCATTTCTCATTCAAAGTCAAGGGAATTTTGCCATTCAAAGCAAGACAATATAAGCTTCTCAAGTCATTGGCATAGACCATCAAGGTTTGCCTCGAGATTCTCCACACCACTTGTCTTTATTCATTCCCCTCAATTGAAATAGAGACTTCATGTTTCAATTCGAGTGCATGATGCCACTCACCACAAGAGAGAATCCTACTCACATTCATTGAATTCACAAAACACGGGATTATAGGAGAACCAAAAAGTCTCTCACTCTCTCATGGAAGTTCAAGTGCATATGCGTCGAACCATAGGCTTGCCCTTTATGTATATCGCCACTAATGTAGGGTAGCCAAGCTCGGAATATCCAAGGACTTGCGGGTTACAATGTTGGTTAGGGCTAAGGTGAGGATATCATTTGGATCAGTGACTACACCTCCCTAATGCTATTTGTTCTTATTTCGAACACCGCTCACATTTTTCAATTTCTACTTCACCTTATTCCTCCCTCACACAACCCAAGATTTCTCCTTTTTACTCATGATCATTCAAACTCCTTATACCACCTTCACTTGGTAGCACCTATTTTTGCTTTTCAATTTGCTCATTGGATTGACATTTTGGAGCAATTTTCAATTCGAAATTAAGGTGCTACCTTGCACTTGACGTGCACTTATTTTCTTCTCCTTCTTTGATCACATGCACCCCTAAACTTAGGCATTCTCCTATGTTATCTTTCGTTTCCCCCAAACTTAGTATTTTAGCCTACATTTCATTTTTTAAGCAATTAGGGAGGATGGGTTCCAAAATAGATGTTCCAAAAAGGTAAAGGTATTACAAGGTGCCAAAGAACGGTCATAAGCTCAAAATGGGTTCGCTAGGATTTGATGTCGTGGGAAGTCATTTGGGTGAAGTGGCTGTCAAAAAGGGCCTAAGGTCATCTTCCAAGCTCTGTCACACCTAGAATTTCACCTTGAATCACATTCGGGGCAAGTTCTAGATGACACTTATGCACAAGAATCAAGGTAAAGCCTCACCACACAACGCATCATGCCACAAGACCTCTTTCATTAGTCTCACAATCAATTGGGGAAAATGATTTTTGACAAGCTATTTTGAGTTCATTACACACTCGTTTGTGAGTCGAGTGTGCAAGTCATGACAAGAGAATGCTTTTCCTCAAAAATTCATTTCCCTTCTTCCTTTTATTTTTAAAACAATTTGCCACAAGAAATTTTTCGGTGGGCCCATTTCGAGACAAGCAATTACGGACTCAATTCTAAACTAAAACTTGGCATTTTCCCTTAAGAAAGTCGCCTCTCAATCTATCATAGGGAAACACCAACCCGGTTCGACACATAAAAACAAAAGAGAAGAAAAAGAAAATAATCAAAATTCTTGCTCCTTGGGAAAGAATCGTGGTATTAAGAAAACCCTTAGAGTTTATTTCTAAACTACTATTAACAAGGCAAAATCTGAATTGCATGCTCATGATTCATTTTAAAACAAGCCTCGGCGTAGGCCTTTAGCGCATTTGCAAAGCACAGGTAGCAAGACAATGGAGCATGTAAGACCAACCCGGCAACTCAATCTCAATCAACAAAATTCAAGCCCGACAAGGGCACAAATAAGCTCAAAACAAAACATAAAAACAAAATGAAATCTAAAGGCCCGGCAAGGGCAATAAACATCATAATCATCCAAATATGCCCGACAAGGGCCAAATAATCTAGTAGAATAGAATGTCAACAAGGCCCGACAAGGGCAATAAATAATGTCTCAAGCCCACTCACAGGCACCAACACAAGCAAGTGAAGCCACCCTCTCCCCATAAAAGGAACATTGCCCTCAATGCTCATAGTGCAATGGGAAAAAGGGGTGGAAATCCCTGGAGGACTAGTCCTTATCATCAACATCGACAACTGCTTCCTCATCAGAGGCTCTCTCACTCAGACCAGCACCACCCCTTCGGGAGTGCACAGAAAGTGTGGAGGCATGGAGAGCTCTCTGAAAATCCAGATCTTGATCATCGCGCAACTCTTGATCCTCATTGCCAGGAAACTCCTTATCGTCATCGGCTGCAAACAAGCTATCTAAGGGTCCGGGAATGGAATGAGGTGGAGGTAGGGTAGTCAGATCTGCTTCTACCATCGGAGCCTTGCTTTTAGCTTTATCAATATCTCTTCGGAGTGTTGTGATTACACCCTCCATGATATCAACTCTCTTACACAGTGTGTTCAACCCTCCATGCTAGTGCATGTTAGGTAGCTCATCCCCAATATCGCCCAAATTAAAACTTTGCTCCGCATTGAATCCTCTATCTTTGTCACGCTTGTAGAAGGCTTTCATGACCTCTACTCTAAAGTGGAGCCTCGCTTCTTCAGCAGCAGACCTTTGCCTAGGTTGGCTTCTAGTGTTTTGCCTGTTTGAAGACATATTCTGCATACATAGATTGTGACCAAAGAAAACAAAAACAAAACCTAAAAAGAAGTTAGCAAACTACAAAGGATGGAATGCAAAGGATTGGAAAAATAAAGTAAGTGAATGTCGGCTTATGCGGACCACATGTGAAATGCACCAGAGAGTGTGTGTATCGCATGTGCTATCGCACAAGCCGATAAAATCCTACAGGGATTTTCCGTTGAGGTGCAAAGATTGTGCGATTCACACCATCGGAAATGCATGTCGCACCAGGCGTTGCCCCTCAGATCAGTGACCTATTTTTTCTTTTAAACATGGTGCGACGCCTCCTGCACCCTGCACATCAAGATCTATGCATCTCATGCGAAACACACAAAGGCACAATTGAAATTTTTGGTTCCTTGTGTTCTTGTGAATTCCATATATGATTCGTAGAGCAAGATGTGCTTAGGCATTGGGCACCACATAATAACCCAATTAACAAGAAGCAAGGGGGAAAAGGATCTCATGACCATATCTTCCGGGTACTCAGACTTCCCCAGATTCTTATTGATACAATAACAAGCAAGAAAGGAACTCAACGACTTCCCTTAAGATGGACGTTACCCCGTCTATCATCGGGAACATCAAGCCCTCTCTTGCATAACTGACACCCACAAATTCAGTGACAATTACCCCCCTCCCTGCACAAGATCATATACCCCAAATATAATGCTAATCAATAATTATGGGTATACAATCAACAAAATTCAGCCTCCAGAGTCAACTTTTAATCAAAACCTCATGACAAACGATAATTTACCCTTAAGAACGACGTCACCCAATTTATCATCGGGCCAAATCATTCATTCATTGCAAGTGGGTTACTCAGACTTCACCCCAACACATAATTCAAGGCTGAAAATCACTACCAATCAACATGCATTATCAAAATTAAAGTTCTACCACATTGGAAGCAAGCAAAATCATCAATTCAACTCAATACTGGGGACCCAAATTTTTTGGATCTTACCCAAAACTAACATGGTAATTCTACTAAGCATGTTTCACAATATAAGTTCCCAACCTTCATAAAAAAGTATTTAATGCCGAAGAACTTAACACAAGTGAAGATTACAAAGGGAGAAGTGAAAACTAAAGCTTTTTATTCTTCAACAATGGTGACCAGCAAAACCTTCCTGAATAGATGACGACGGCAGTGGTGATGGAGTGGTGGAGATTATGGGTGAGAGGAGGAGATGATTTTTAGAGAGGTTTGAGGGACTTAAAGAGAGTTTTGGGAGAAAATTATGAGGGTTTGAGGAAAAAGATGGTGGAAGAAGAAGAGAAAAAGTTGTTTTAAAGAAAAAGAAGAAGAAAGGTCGACTGGGTCATCTCCGGGTCGGGTCGGTAAATGAGTTAGGTCAATTAGAATTAAAACTTATCGCTTGTGCACAACGACATGCGATTCACACCAGACAAGGTGCGGACCGCATGGCATTTTGCACATGCCCTTTTTTCTGCCCTGGGTTTGCCCAGGCATCTGTTTCATCATGCGATGAAGGTGTGACGCGCACTTGGACTCGTGCGGTCAGCATGGCCTAGTGCACGTCGCCTCTGAATTTTCAAATTTCCTTCAGGCATCTTTTTCACCATGCAATAGGCTGTGCGACACGCACAAATACTTGTGCAGTCCGCATGGTCCACCGCACTACCCCTTTTTGCCTTGCTTTCCCTTATTCTTTTTTCCATGTATGCATTCTCTAGAAAAACACCAAAAACAACAAAAGATAACCAAAAACAAATACAGAAACTTAGGTTGCCTCCCACGCAGCGTTTGATTTAACATCACGGCACGAAAATACTACCTCAATCATCAATCATTCTTTGGGTTGGTGATGGTGTCGCTAGGCAACGTCCCTTTCATCCTCGAGTTCATTAATATTGAGAGGTGGTTCATTTGGGCCTCAAGATACTTGATTGAGTCTGAGTGGGAGCTCACAGTTTGGTGAAGTGTTGAGACCTCACTCTTTAGCTCGCTCACTCCCGTATATATGGTGTCCACCTTCTTAAGAACCGACAAAAATATATCTTCAAACTTGGAATGGCCGGGGTTGCTTGTTCCCGGTTTGTAGAGAGAGTCCGCCTTGTTTGAAGGGATTTAGGTATTCGAACACTAGTGATTGAAATGATCACCATCCTTGTCTCTATCCTGCCAATTTCCTTCTCTTTCTTTGTCTCGAATCCAACCTTGGTTCTCCTCTCTCGGGCGATAATACCTGAGATGAGAACCCACCAATACAAAACATAGCTTTCCATAAACCACAGTCATGAGCTCATCATTACTAGCTTTGAGTTCTGGTGTATTCACTACATTCATTGTGTTGGCACCACCAACTCCCATCACATGCTTGGCCATCAAGTCAATTTGTCTCATCATTTTGGCCATTGTTTCATCTCGCTCCTCCTCTTTTTTCCTCATTTCATTAAACAAGATGGATGAGGGTCCTCCCGAAGTTGCCACATCCGCCTCTCTTGTATGCCAAGCTTGATTGGTCTTTGTCATTCGCTCTAACAAAGTTGAGGCCATGGGAAACTCTAAGTCTATGAAGGTACCACCTCCAAGATTGTTAGACACTGATTTATTCATAGAGTTCAATGATCGATAGAAGCTTTGTAGCAGCACATTGTTTGACAACTCATGATTTGGACACAAGAGAAGCTTCTTTTTGAATCTTAGCCAAACCTCATGAAGAGTCTCATCCGGGAGCTGCCTAAAGTTGGTAATCTCATCTCTTCGCTTCATCATTCGAGATGGAGGAAAGAATCTCAATGTAAATGCCTCAACCAACTCGGCCTAAGATGTGATTGAGTCATTCAATAACTCTTCCAACCACGCTGTGGTTTCCCCCGTTAGGGAAAAAGGGAATAAGAGCAATCGGATGGACTCTTGGGAGATATGTTGAAATATGAACGGTTGGCAAATCTCCACAAAATTCTGAATATGTCGGTTGTCATCTTTATGTGTTGTGCCACCAAAATAGGCCCTTCATTTGGATTAGGTGGAGCATGGTGCTAGTCATATGAAAAACAACATTTCCCACCGTGAGGGGTAGGCAGATTGCACCTACACCCCTTTGCATCATAGGCTAAGCCTCATCAGCCTTCATGAAGCCGTCAACGCTCTCGTTGTCATCGGCCTCATTCATAGGCTAGCCTGCTTAATCACAACACAAACAACAAACAAAAGTAAAAGAAACAAGTACTCTCAAGGTGACTTCAAAACAACAAACAAAAATAGATATCAACTCAAGTCCCCGGCAACGGTGCTATTTTTGATGAACGCTCAAATAGTGCTCTCCAAAGTAGGAGGTCACGGTGATCGTGCAGCAAAACAAAATTTATAATCCCAATGAGTATTGGGGTCATACCTAAGGGACTTGGGGTAGATAAATAGAGATTGTAACGAATTGAGTTCAAGGTGAGAGTAATTGCCCAAAATAACAAGTAAAAGGATGGGGGAATTGGGAATGTTGTCACTACAATCGCAATTCAATTTAAAAAGCAATGAAATTAAAGTGGGTGTATCAAGTTGACTAGATGACTAGGGATGCATATCCGATGGGGATTTGGTTATGGGATAGGGTGATTATCAATTCATACATATTCTCGCTTAATAACATGAATAGCATTGGTCATGGATAAGATTTGCTTATCTCTCGATCAACAATCTTATATCCGATGATCTCAGTTAGAGCATCATCAGTTTAATCAATAAACAACCAATCTAGCTTGGGGAGGTCACACTATCTCTAGCTTAGACCCTTAAATGGGAGAATCTGACGATTAGACCTATCTCTAGCCTCAAATCTGAGTGGAATCCCAAGTTCCCACTAGCAATTTCATATCCGAAACTATGAAATCCTTTCTCAAGCAATCACATAGTCAAGTAATGAAAATTAATGTTTGCAACCATCAATTTTAGGATTAAAACTTGGTGAAATTACTAGACCCATGTCAATAAAGCAATTATTAGCTAGAATAGATAACACCCACACCCATTTCTTAAGCGCCTATCATCAATACACCCCTAGACAAGAGAATTTAGCCACTCATAGTAAGAGAGAAAGACATACCATCGGGGTAATTCAAAATCCCTTCCATTAGAGCTGAATCTCAAGTTATAGATTTAATTTGAGCACAAAAGTGTTAACCAAGAGAATTAGATTGAAACTCTCTTCTCAATGGAGGTGAAAAACTTAGTCTCTAAGATAAAAACTCTTCAAAATATTCAGAATGGTGAAAGATATTTACAATTGTGCCTAAATAGGCCTTTTATAGTTTCCCAAAATGTCACTAAAAATTAGGACAAAAATTCCCTTTGGGAGGTGTGCAGCGCGACATGCGATTCGCACGTTGTGATGTGCGCATCGCACACTGCCTCCGACTGAACCAGTGACTTCAGCTAGAATTGGGAGTTCCGTGCGAAGGGGGTGCGGTTCGTACCTTAGGATGTGCGCGTCGCACATCGACCACACCCTTGGACAGACTCTTCATAACTTTTACAACTTGTGCGGAGGAGGTGCGATTTGCACCTTGGCCTGCGCGTGTCGCACGGCTACCGCATCTCCGATCAGAATCTTCAGCCTTTTTGAACACTTCACACTTCACTCCTTTTGATCTCTTTTTGGGTCCATTTCCTTGTTTATCATCATCTATCAAAAGTACCTTCATAGACATCAATAAAAGCTATAAGAACCTCTAAATCTATTCAAAACATAGCAATAATTCATGGATATAGGCTCAATAAGTTGGTAGATTACTGACTTATCAATATGTACAAACAAAATAGGGTAAAACCACCCTTTATACAAAGTTACACTAACCTGGTGTCGAGCAAGTCCAAAACCACGGCCTCGGGTCCATAATCTCAAAATAGAAGGAAATACAGAAAGTAAAGCGATAAAACATAAATTAACCAAAGAAAGCTACTCTACCAGGAAAACCTCTCCTAAGCATAGCCTAAAGGTTCTTAATCTAATCTAAATATGACAACATACAAATGAAGGAATACTATTCTAGGGTCCTCGAAATAGGCTGTAAATTCATAAATCAATATCAACCTTATCCTACCTAACAAAAACTCCTAACAATCATGAAAGAGATAAGATATACTATCTGACCGAGCTAAGTCTAAAGAAGGAAAATCGTAACATACCTCGCGTGATGAACTGCAGACACAAACCATCAAACAAAAACCTTCCCCTTCTGTAAAGCCTAAGATTGCTGCCACGCTGTCAAATTCATAATCTACATATCAGTACGAGACTAATGATATCTATAGTAATATTTTACAATTTGGGCCAGAAATAGGAAATTGACCCTCAAGGCCCGCTAATGAGAACCGAGACAAAATTCACTATTATCCTCTTCATGAGGTAAGGATTGTATGCCCAAAAGTAGATGGAAGACGGGAGTGAATTAAAACCTCAAATAATCCGGGAAGCTCATTTTTAATGGAGGAAAACTAGGAATTCAAGATCCAATTCATAAATAAAACAACGAATTAAAGCTCCAACAAGCAATAGAACAAGATGGGGAAGATAATTTACCTATTAGCTCAAGAAATTGTCAAGAATAGATGAACATCTCCCTTAACCGAGCACTCACTATCAAGAGAAATAATTTTGGAACTTGGGAATTTAATAAGGAAAAAGATCTTTAAAAGGTCAACGATCGTTGCTCTTGCGAAAGATTCACCATAGATATGATGCTACATGAGCAGAAAAATCCCCGCAAGAGCGGAGACCAACCGTCTTCTCAGGCTCCATAGGAGTAGCCAAAATCCTATAGGCACAAGCTCGTAGTGGCGACAAAATACTGCAGGAGCAGGGACGGGTACACAGTGCACTCTCCGCAGAAGTGGCCCATTCTCTGAAGGAGCAGGAGCTGCTGACATCACCAGGAATTGCTAGTGTGGACATCTCACCGCTGGAATGACTACACCAGCACCAGATTCATTAGTAGCTCAATTATACTTCCAAGTCTCTAAATGGACCCCCGGGATTTATTCAGAGTCACGTGAACACAAACCAAACTCAAAATCACAAAAATTTACCCTAGTGCCCAAAATGAGTCAAAAAGCCTCAAGACCAAAACCAAAGGTCCCACTAGTCTAAAATCCATGTTCTAGAGCTAACAACACTGATGTAATTCTCATTCGAGCCCGTTTATTAACAATGTCGATCGAAGTCAAATATTTCAACTTTAAAAGCTCTAAAAGAGAGAATCTCATCTAAAACCCGACCGAAGACCTCGAGAACTATGCCACCCATCCCAGCTGATCACAAGAGTAGTGTAGAAGCTACAGGAAGGGTTGAAATAATAAAAAAAGGAATGAAAATAAGCAAATGACTAGGAGGGTCATTACAACATCGACTACTAAAAAGACTTTTCTCCTCAAAAGTTAAGGAATAGAAAGTACCTGAAGGCTCGAGAAGGTGAGGATATTTGCTTTGTATATCGATATTGTCTCTTAAATAGTCTCCTCGACTACATTATGCCTCCACTGAACCATAACTAACAGAATCTCCTTAGACCTCAATTTTCTAACCTGCCAGTGTAGAATAGCAACAGGCTCCTCCTCAAAAACCAAAGCCTCATCTAACTGAACCGACTCCCACTGATGCACGTGAGACTCATCCGCACTGTATTGCCTCAATATAGAAACATGGAAAACAAGGTGAACACCTAAAAGAGTTGGAGGCAAAGCTAACTCATAAACTACCTCCCCAACTCATTGCAGAATCTCAAATAGCCTGATAAACCTAGGGCTAAGCTTTCCCTTCCTCTTGAACCTTATCATGCCCTTCATGGGAGATACACGAAGGAACTCTTTATCTCCAACCATAAACTCCAAATAACAAACTATCCGGTTGACATAGCTCTTCTGCTTACTCTGAGATGTACGGGGCCTTCCCTAAGTCACCTGTACTCTATCCATGTAATCACGCAACAAGTCAGCTCCCCAAGGCTTAACTTCGAAGGCATCGAACCAACCCACTGGATACCTACACCTCCTACCATACAATGCCTCAAAAGGAGCCATTTAGATACTAAAATAGTAGCTATTATTACATGCAAACTCTACCGAAGCCAAGAACTGGTCCCACTGACCCCTGAAGTCAATAACACATGTCCATAGCATATGTTCGAGAACCTAAATAGTTTGCTCAGACTGACCATCAGTCTACTGATAAAAAGATGTGCTAAGATCAAATCAAGTACCCAACTCTCTCTGAATAGACCTCTAGAAACATGATGTAAACTGAGTACTATGATCATAAATGATTGGAAAAAGCACCTCGTGCAAACAGACAATATCCTAAATATAGATCTGAGCCAACCTATCTAAGTTGTACTAAGTCTGAATCAGCATAAAGTAAGCAGACTTGGTCAACCTATCAATGATGGCCCAACTAGCATCAAATCTTCTAAAGGTACATGGAAAGCGTACCACAAAGTCCATAACTATCCACTCCTACTTCCACTCAAGAATGGGTAGCCTCTGGGTCAAACCAACTGGTCTCTGGTGCTCGTAATTTACCTGTTGATATTCAAGCACCTAGATATGAAATCTGAGATATCCCATTTCATCCTAAACCACCAATAATGTTTTCTAAAGTCATGGTACATCATTGCTACCCTAGATAGATAGAATATATATAACAATAGGCCTCTTCCATAATCAATCTAACCAAGTCTCCAACTCTAGGAATACAGATATAACCCTCAATCCTCAAAACACCTTTTGGATCTAAGGTTGCCTTCCTAGCCTCTCCACTCAACACCTTATCTCAAATCATCCTCAGCTTTGCATCCTCAAACTGTTGTTCTTGAATCTCCTCTGACAACATAGACCTAGCCTCCACATAAGCAAGAATCCACCTAGACTCAGAAATATCAAGTCTAACCAACTTGTTGGCTAAGGAATGGATGTCCAAAGCTAGAGGTCACTCCTCTGCCACTAGAAATGGCAAACTTACCATACTCACCGCCTTTTTGCTCAAGGCATCTACCACCACATTTGCGTTGCCTGACTGATAGAGAATTAAAATGTCATACTCCCTAAGCAGCTCTAGCCACCTACACTGTCTCAAATTAAGGTCCTTCTGGCTGAAAATATACTGAAGACTATGATGGTTGGTAAAGATCTCACAATGAACTCCATATAGATAGTGTCTCCAAATCTTCAATGCAATGACTACTACTGCTAACTCTAAGTCATGAGTGGGGTATTTCCTCTTGTGAACCATCTGCTACTTGGAAGCATATGTAATAACTCTATACTATTGCATCAACACATAACCCAAACCAACTCTAGAAGCATCACATTATACAATAAATCCTTGGTCCTTAATAGAAAAAGTTAGAATTAGAGTTGAAGTCAATATGCCTTGAGCTTCAGAAAGCTCGGCTTACACTCATAAGATCACTGAAAAGAGACATTATGTTTAGTCAATCTAGTCAAAGGTGTTTCTATATAAAAAAACCCTCTATAAACCATCTTTAGTAACCTGCTAACCTGATAAAACGTCGAACCTCGGTAGAAAAAGTGGGATAAGACCAATCATAAACCACCTCAATCTTTGCTAGATCCACCATAATCCCATCCTTGGACACCACGTTCCCCAAGAACTCCACAGACTCAAGCTAGAACTCACACTTAGAGAATTTGGCATACAACTATTGACCCCACAAGGTCTGAAGCATAACTATCAAATACCCTTAAGTAGACTAAGATGCCATCGATGAACACTATGACAAATGAAACCTAATAGGCCTTGAACACACGATTTATCAACTCCATAAATATTGCTGGGGTATTGGTCATACCAAAAGACATAACTAGGAACTCATAGTGGTCGTTACTATCCCTAAAGGTAGTTTTGGAAATGTCCGCAACCCTGATCCTCTACTGGTGGTAGACTGACGTCAAATCTATCTTAGAAAACACTACTACACCCTGCAACAGATCAAACAAGTCATCAATATGCGGTATCATATACCTATTTTTAATAGTCACCTTATTCAGCTACCGATAGCCAATACACATACGTAAGGAGCCATCCTTCTTCTTTTCAAATTGAACATGAGAACCCCACAAAGATACACTAGGCCTGATGAACCCCTTACTCAGAAGATCTTGAAGCTTTAGTCTTTAACTCCCTCAACTTAGCTGGTGCCATCTGATATGGTGGAATAGAAATGGGCTGAGTACCCGACTCAACATTAATGCCAAAGTCAATGTCACAATCAGGTGGAAGACTAGGTAAATCAGTAGGAAACACATCTTAATACTCGCAAACCGCGGGAACTGACTCAAGTGAAAGAGTGTCAGCGCTAGTATCACAAACATAAGCATGGTAAACTAAACTCCCCTTCCTTATCAACCACTGTGCCCTCAGAAATGATATAACTCCCCTTAGCACATAGCAATTGGTACCCTTCCACACATCGGAGGGATACCAGGCATACACAAGGTAACAGTCTTAGCAAAAAATCCAAGACCACATGATAAGGAGATAGCCAGTCCACGCCTAGAATCACATGAAAGTTTACCCTATCTAGGATAACTAGGTATACCCACATATTATACCCCACTATTGTCACCACACAGGACCGATACACATAATCTACTACTAAAGAATCACCTATGGGAGTGGCTACACATATAGGCACATGCAAACACTCATATAACAACTCTAGATGAGTAGCAAAGTAAGCAAACACATAAAAGTATGTAGATCTCAAATCAAATAATGCAAAAGCTGGTTGATGATAAATGAAGATCGTACTTATGATGATAACATCTGAAGCCTCAATATATGGCCTACCCAAAAAAAGCATACATGTAGCTTCATCCATCACAACCACCAGACCTGCCCGCCTGCCAAGCAACCTGGGGACCACCCTACTACCCTGCACACCACCTCTAGCGAGCATCATTAGAGCCCTGGGGGCTTGAACTAGCTGACCCTGCCGCCTGTCCTGCCTGAACTTGGGACAATCCATAGCAAAGTTCCCCAACTTGCCAAACTCATAGCAACCTCTACCAGATGCACCCTGCTATGATGATTTAACTGAAATGGACTTGCCACCACGACCTGAATAGCTAGAATGCAAACCCTACAAAGTCTGACCTGAACGTTGGCTGCTCTGACTACTATGACTTGAATAACCACCTTTGCGATCTGTAATGCTGCATTAATAGGCATGCTAGGCTGATAGTGCTGAGGGTAGTCTCTACTAGGGAAACCTCTACCTAGGGATTAAGAACCACTAAATCCACCCTAACAGTGGGGCCTTTTATCGCTGTCTTTATAAGCCTGTCAACTCACTAGAAACTCGTAAGCATCCTTTTCCAGAGCACCAGAAAAACTTAGAGGACCAAATCTGATAAACCTACCAAGCATTTTTTGTGCCTCAGAAGACATAGTTGGCCTAGCTGCGATAGGCTGAGCAATAATTAGTGGTGGAAATACCTCTAAATGGGGAGCCACAATAGCAAGCTGCGCTCTTGAACCCTGTGTCGCTGCATGAGCTGAAGTCTATGCCTAATCTGTAACCTGTGAACAACTTGGAGTACCATGCAAAGTAACTTCCTGCGACATTCCCTCCAGAAAGCTAAGGATCCTAACTATGGTATCCTAAAGAATCAACGTGGATACAAACCCTGCTGGAGGCTGGGCACAACCTCTAGCTTAGGTGATGGTGCTTTAGCCTAGCCCTAAGCTGGTGTCGCAGCTTGTGCCCAGCCTCAACCTCTAGGTCAACCTCTGCCTCGACCCCTAGTTGTATGCACATGAGCCTCACCCCCACTTGTTGACGATCTCATCTAAACCATAAATGAAATAATAAAATAAATAAAATTTAGAAGTTTATAGAGTCAAGGAAACACGATAAGGAATCAAAAAGGTTTAATTTTTCTAAGAATGCCCTATAGCCTCCTAAAGATAGGATACAAACATCATTGTATCGATCAATGAGACTCTACTAAGCACTTGCTCTTGTACTAGCAAGAGTGATGAATCTAAGGCTTTGATACCACGCCATCATGACCCAAAATTGGGCCATGATGACACATACTATAAGCCCCTAGTAGGTAAGCCAAATCCCAAGATAAAAACTAAAAGTAAAGACTAATACAAATAGAACAAGAAGCAAAAATGAGATAAACGAGCCACTATGTATATATAGATATATCACAGGTATAAAATATACAACATGAGCCCTAAGGAAACAAAGAAAAGACAATATATATAGATACCATCGCCGGACCTACTGGTACTGGTACAAAATCCTGTAAAAGTATGAGAGTAAGGCTATACAAAATGCAACTGTCTGATGAATACAAAATAAAGACAGTAGATATAAGAAGGAACATAGTAATCTCCGGAAGTCAAGAGTTCACTGCGATCTGAGCAGCAAAAGTCCTAAAAAATAGAGGGAGATCAACGAGGTTGCTCGTACTGGTCACTGTATCCAAAAAAATGCAAAAGTATAGTATGAGTAGAAAAACGTAGGGTGCCTAGTAGGTATCATAAGCTGACCGAGCTTAGAAGATAATATATAATATAAAGGACATGAATGGAAACTATATGCCAGAGGCTAACCTACAATTATCAAATATAACTGGAGTAAGGTAAAGATATTAGTAATAAAAATACATGTAATATAGGTATGCAGGAAGAATGTTGTGCAATATGGAATGATACGATGCACTATGTGGCCAATACAAAAAATTAAAACCCAGAATGGTTCCTTGAGCCGCCGGAGCTCATCAATATATTGAAAAAGTAAAACCAAAAAGTAATCTCATGGGCTGCTGGAGCTCATCAACATATGCATTCAAATAAACTGAGAAAAGGTCTAGAAATTTCCCTCGGACCGAGTGTGAAAATGATACAATCTTTCCAACATAAAAATCATAGATCAAATGATACAAGTCCTTTCACAATTTGAAAATCGTAGTAAAAATAATACACTCTTTTTTAATGTCGAAAATTAATATTTTCCTCCAAGACGTACCATAAACCATGTGTATGTATGGATGGATGTATGTGTGCCAACACAAGTATATACATAGGTATATGTATATGTATATGTATACACCAAATAGGGTAAAACCATCCTACATACAAAGTCGCACTAACTTCAAGTCCAGCCAATCCAGAACCATGGGCTCGGGCTTACAATCTCCAAATAGAAAGAAAATACATAAAGTAAAGTGATAAAATGTAAATCAACCAAAGAAAGCTACTCTACCATAAAAACCTCTCCTAAGCATATATTTAGGATTCCTAATCTAATCTCAATATAGCAACAGGTAACCTAAACTAAGTTTTATGAAGGAATACTATTCTAAGGTCCCCAAAACAGATCGTAAATTCAGAAATCAATATCATTCTAATCCTACCTAACAAAAACTCCTAACATTCATGAAACTTATAAGATATACTATCTAACCAAGCTAAATCTAAAGGAGGGAAATCATAACCTACCTCATGGATGAATTGCAGACATGAACCATTAAACAAAAGCCTTCCCCTTCTGTAAAGCCTCGGATCACTACCACACTATCAAATACATAATCTACACATAGGTATGGGACTAATTACACCTATTATAATATTTTATGATTTGGGTTGGAAATTGACCCTCGAGGCCCACTAACAAAAATTGAGACAAAATTCACCATTATCCTCTTCACGAGATAAGGATCACATGGCTAAAAGTTAGGCAAAGAGAAGAATGAATTTGGACCTCAAATGGTCTGGGAAGCTAACTTTTAACAGAGGAAAATTAAGAATTCAAGACCCAGTTCATAAATAAAATACAGAATTAAAGCTCCAACAAGCAATAGAACGAGATGGGAAGAGAATTTACCTATTAGCTCAAAAAATCATCAAGAATAGGTGAACATCCCCTTTAACCAAGATCTCACTTTCAATGGAAATGATTTTAGAATTTGGAAATTTAATGACGAAGAAGACCTTTAAAAGGTCAACGATCATTGCTCCTATGGTAGATTCACCGCAGGAGTGGAAAAATTCCTGTAGGAGTGCAGAACAACCATCTCCTTAGGCTCCATAGGAGCAACCTAAAGCCTGCAAGCACAAGCCCACAACAGCGACAAAATGCCATACAAGCACGAATGGTGCACCATTCGCAGA
Organism: Jaltomata sinuosa; assembly: GCA_003996215.1. Taxonomy (NCBI): domain Eukaryota; kingdom Viridiplantae; phylum Streptophyta; class Magnoliopsida; order Solanales; family Solanaceae; genus Jaltomata; species Jaltomata sinuosa. The sequence goes on from QJPP01007364.1 coordinate 231,873, forward strand.
AGTGACCTATTCTCTGCAGAAGTGGCTTCGCAAGAGCGAGCCAAGCTCCACAGGAATGGGAGCTGCTGACATCACTAACCATCATTGGTGCAGCCAGCTCACCCTAGGAGAAGCTTTGCTGGTGTGAGCCAAGCTCTGCAGGAGTGGTTGCACCAACACCAGCAACTCAACCAAACTTCCAAGTCCCTTAATGGACCCCTGTGATTCATTTGGAGTTCCTTGAATACAAACCAAATATGCTATCCAACTGGAAATAACATTCTGGACTCAATGGAATTGACAAAATGACTAATAGAGATTGTCTTGATGAAAAGTTGACCAAAGTCAATACTTTAACAAAAATCATAAGAGTTCACCCAAGCGTCTGAAATGAGTTCGAAAGCCTCAAGACTCAAACTAAAAGTCCCACTAGCCTAAAATCCATATTTTAGAGCTAACGACACTATGGAGTTCTCATCTGAGCCAGTTCACTAAAAATGTTGACTAAAGTCAAATATATCAACTTTAAAAGCTCCATAATAGGGAATCTCATCTAAAACCTGACTAAACTCCTTGAGAACCATGCCACCCTACCATAGAAAGCCACGCAAGTAGTTTAAAAACTATGGAAAGGGTCAAAATGATAAAAATGCATGAAAATAAGCAAATGACTAGGAGGGTCATTACACCTGGCTACATAGCTGCTCTACTACCTTTTGTTAAAATGATCATATATTTTTACTCAGAAGTCAAATTGATGAGCAATTAGTGGAATTGGAAACTAGACTCAAAGACCTATGATTTGGTAGGTAATGGGACACGTAACCCTTCAGATTCTAGAAGTAATACTTATTTGAAGTTGACCCTAGTAAAACCTTATATAGGAAGCTTTTAACTCAACTTTATGCTAGAGGTTCCTTATGACTTTAATTCCCATCTAATGCATTTCTCACACTTAAGAATTGGCCTTTACACATAGGTACAATAAGAATTCACAGAGTTCGGGTTTAACTATAAAAATAGAATGGTTAAAAATGGTAACTCAAGATGTGAGGTATTTTAAGAGGCCGAGGCTAGGATAGAGGGATAGTTCATGTAGCTACTCATGTCCTAGTTATTATAGGTCACTATAGTTAAAGCTTGAGTCAAATGGTGATTATGTACTAGTAAAGGATATGGGCCCAATTGGATCTCAAACCAGGAGAGAAGGGCAAACTTTTGACCAATGGCTGATTTCAGGTTTCTTAGGACCAATGGTCTTGCTATCGGTAGCTGTATCAACTAGCTTCCATGGAATTCCTCTACCAGGTGTGGGAGAACTAACTATGGTCAGACTTGTCATGTCTAAAAAGGAGTAGAAGAGGTTTGAGAGGTTTAGGAAGATGGATCCACCTCCATTTAAGAGAGGTCAGAGTGAGGACGCTTAAGAGTTCCTCATGAGTTTCCATGAGAGACTACAAAATATGTGATGGTAGAGCCCCACAGAGTTGACTATTCCATGTTCCATATATATGGTACTACCAAGAAGTGGTGGCATTCGTATGTCGATTCTATACCTAGAAAGCCTCTACCTATGACTTAGGAGCAATTTGCTCAGGATTTTTTGAATCATTTCATACCCTATAATATACAGGAAGAGAGAAGGACACAGTTCGAGCAATTAACTTAGAATGATAATTTAGTGACTGAGTACAAGAATAGGTTCCATTTCTTGTCTCTCCATGCCTTGGTGAGTCTACCAAATAAGACCAAAAGGATTCATCGATGTGTGAGGGGTTTGACTTACCATATTTAATTTGCAACTTATCAGACATCATTAGCTGCTGGAGTTTTTTTTCAAAAGGTGGTCGAGGTGGCCAAAGAGTTTGAAAATCAAAGTAGCTTAAAAATTAATTCAAACGGGAGCTTGTGCCCCCTGTTCCTCAGCACTTGGACTCCCTGGCTGCCTATGCCCCCTGCGCATAAGCGCCCTGGCCGCCTGTGCCCCTGCACCTCAGCGCCGACCCTGGCCCCTAGGTGTTAGAAGCTTAAATAGCTGGCTACCCTTCCATTTTCTTCTTATATCCTTCTTCTCCAAAATCGTTCCTCCATAGAAATCACCCTTGTTCATTGCTAAAGCTTGGAGGCTTGTGTATTTTCGATTCTTGATCATTTGTTGGCTTCTAATCTGGTAAGTTCCTCTTTAATTTCCATAAATTTCCATTTCAATTCTCTCTCTGTTTCTTGAGATTGTGGACTATTTTGGGTCCCTTCCCATGGTCCAATTCTGCTCAAATCTTGAGCATGCGCTCCCAGGAATATTGGGAACATTTTCGTATTTTTTTTCTAGTGTCAAGTTACAGAGCCCACGGGCTCGCTTTTGACCTGGATTTCGACCTGGCTAAACTTTTAGCAATATAGGTATCGTTAGCTTAGTATTGATGCATAGAATATGTTATTGATAGTTTGTTCATGATTCAAGGCTTCCCAGAGTAGTTTGAGCTTGGATGATGTCATTCCATCAGCTAGTCGTCGGACGATAGGTAGGTTATGGTTTAACTCTTGTAGACTTTGCATATTTAGTATATAATTATACTAATTAGCATCCTTGGGTTGGGTTATTAGCTTTCTACCCCACACCATCTCTGCTTCTGCATATCCAGTTTATTTCACTCTGATGATTGTAGTATTCTTTGTAGTTAAGATTATCACACTTGTGGTTCAGTGTGGCCTTGTCTTTGACACTGGACCATAGAGGGTGGGTTATTTGGGAATTCCCATGAGTCTCGGACATCGATAATGCAATCATAGGCTGGTTATACGTGTTGTAGAGCGAATGGAGCATGTGCACGACCGATAGGTTGATTATGAGCCGTTGGGATACTATTTGTGATTGAGCATGCCATAATCATGCATATAAAGAATTTTTCCACATGTTTTACTACGATTTTGGCTTCAGGCCTACTATTGTTGGTTTTCTAAACCTTGCATGACCTCGACGGTCCATTTTTGGTAAAAATGGTTATAAAAGGTTTGGAATTTTTTTCATGGATCTTCTTGGGGCAAGAGAGAGTTAAAGGAGGATTTTATCACATTTTTTGCACTTATACTAGACCTGGTTGAGCTGGGGGTGCTAACCATGCTTTTCCATTTGTTTTGAGATGATACTAGACTTGGCAGGGTCGAGCATTGGACCTGTTTTACTACTTTTTTAGACTCACTTATGTCTGGGCACCCTGGTTAGGGTTCTTGAGACATGATTCAATGTTTTAGACCTAGATAGACTCTGGGCATGAATTTCGAGGTTTAGTTACTGGCTAAGATCTGAATACACTATGGACGAATATTTTAAGGTTGTGAGATTAGTATATGGTCAAGGACCTCCATGGACCTTGCCGATCTGGACCAGGGGCGATGTGTTGAGTATGCCAGAGGAGGTGTATACGGTATAGTTGAGGTATACGAGTCGTGTCCTTCCATGGATCCTTCCTGCTGGGCTCGTGGGCGTCAAAGGAGGTACATACGGAGCTATTGTTCAACCTGATTTTCACTAAGAGCATCATATCATTCATTTGTGTGAGACTCCACCCTTGTTTGCTATTTGTTAAGTGTACTCTCCGGTAGTATGGGATACCGGAGGGTTTTTCTTTACTTATATGCATTCCTCTGGTGCATGGGTGCCCGTTGGGACTGTAGGTAGATTTATTATTATCCTATCACATCTCTAGTACTGATTATGGTTATATTTGGTTTTTTATTTGAGATTTCACATATGGGAGTTATATAGTGTTTGCTCTTGGTTCACTTCATGATTATACTTGGATTATTGGCTAGTTGTTCCTACCTTGAAGGTGTATTATTGTCATGTTTTAGTAGTAAAATTGGGTTTCAAGCATGATTAGATTATTTTCTCCTCTCCTTCCCTTCTTTCACTTGAGGTTACCGGTATACCGCCTTCTCCTTAAAATATCTTTATATACTGTTATTGCAAGGACCCCAGGTGCGGTCTTCTTCCTTCACTTGTGTTTTGTGATGTATATATTTCTATTAGATAGCCTAGTAAGTTGTTTTCTTCATGTATCTTTCTGTGCTAGCTTTCGTGTACTTATTCCTCATTTTTGTGACTACTTGTTTCTTTTCTGCTATATTATTGCTTTTATATCTTATATGCGTCTAGTCGGCCTTCTAGTCGTCCTATGATACCTACTAGGTACCCGTTGCTTATCAATTGGTACTCATACTATACTCTTTATTTTTCTGGTGAAGATCCTAGTGTAGGCCAATACCGTTGATCCATGGAGACTCATGTGGGTTGACTTTTGGACTATCTGAGGCTGAGGGTGAGCTCTTTATTGCCGGGCTTAGCTTTTAGCTCATCCTTTATATCTTGCACTCCTTTTGCCATTCAGAGACAGATGTGTATATATTCTTCTGGATCCTTTGTACTATGTATATTTAGTATCGGCTCTTATACTATGATATCAAGTTGTGGGTTTGGTTTAGCTTTCGCTTATGCATTTCTGTTGCTTATTTCTTTATCTTATTTCCCTTAGTTTTGCTTATATTATGCTTCTTTCCCTTGCTTATTATATAGTAGTATATTACTAATTGTTTTGGGCTACATGAATAGGTTCGCATACAGGGGGTTGTAGGTGCCATCATGATCGAGAAATAAGGTCGTGCCAGTTTGGTATCAGAGCCCAGGTTCACTAGTGGCATCAGTGTAAGAGTCAATGTCTAGTAGAGTCCTACGGATCAGGGCGGGGACGTCCATACTCAATCTTCAGGAGGCTACGGTGGTATCTTAGGAAATATAACTCTTTTCTTGCTTCTATATCGTGCGTAGTATCCTAGATGGTTTCTTGGAAACTCACTTGTTCTATTTCACTCTTCCACAGATGGATCGTATGAGGTCTTTGGCATCAGGCAGGAGAGAGCCTTTGACCTCAGAACCCTCGACTCCATCTAGGGTAGAGGGTGGTTATAGAGGTAGAGGCAAAGGACGTGCCTGAGCAGCGACACCCGCTAGAGATACTAGGATTGAGGCTGGGTTTGATCTTAAGTTAGTCCATAGCAGCAACCTGTGGACCAGGGGACAGCCCAGGTACCACCAATGTAAGCACCAGCTTCTGTACCAACTTCAGACCCAGCTCCTTCGTAAAATATTCGTGGCTTACTTCTTCAGTTGTTGGGTATGATTGAGGGTCATCCTTCTGGGGTAGCACAGACATCTGCTCAGGGGGTAGCCCTGAGTGTATAGAATTCAGGAGCATAGACTACTACTGTGGCTCCCTGTGCTGAGGTTCTTCCGGTACCTTCTGTTGCACAGCCTCTTGCTCCTTGCCCAATTATGACAGAGACAGAGAAAAAGGCTTTGGGTAGATTTCTGAGATTGGCGCTGCCTAAATTTACTTATACCTCTGGTCAGGATCCACATGATTTCATTACTACTTGTTAGGAGATTCTACACCATTTGGGGTTGTTGGAGACTCACGGAGTAAGTTATACTGCTTATCAGCTGAAGGGCCCAGCTAAGTAATGGTGGAGGGCCTAGGTTGCTTGCAGACCACCCTCGTTTCCTCCATTGTTCAGATATTTATGAGGCCTTCATGGATAAGTTCTTTCCATAGAGCAATAGAGAGCATCATAGAGAGCAGTTTACCAGACTTATGCAGGGATCCATGACCGTAACTAAGTATGAGACTCATTTCCACCAGCTTGCTCTTTAAGGCTATGATCATGCCTACTGAGCTCGACAGAGTACGTAGATTTGTTTGGGGATTGCAGACAAAGCTTATACAACCAACTGAGATATTAGTTGCCAATGGTCGATCATTTCAGGCTATCATAGACTATGTACATACCGTGGAAGATTTCCACCGTCATAATCCTAGGGCTACGGATAACAGGCCTCATCATTAGGGTAGCTACAGTGGTTCATGTTCTAGTGGTAGAGGTTATAAGCCACAACATCACCAGGGTCAGTCTAGTCAATCGGTTCAGGTTTCACTTCACGCTTTTATCCATTCACAATTTGAGCAGGGTCAGAGTAGCCAACGTGGTCACAATGGCTAGTCCTCGAGGGGTACAACTTCTTGGGCATTAGGCCGTGGTGGCCATATGGGTTTAGCTGGTTCATCTCAATAGGGTAGGCCATCACGGCATTACTATGAGTACGGTATTAGTGGTCACTATGCCAAAGAGTGCCCCCAGTAGGGTATTTCTTGCTATGGGTGTGGGATTAGTGGTCACTATGCTAGAGATTGCCCCCAGAAGGGTACAGTTCAACTATCTTACCCTATCTGTGCAGTTCAGCCACTGGCTAGAGGAGGTAGCATTTAGTGTCGAGGTTGTTCCCCGCATGGCAGGGTAGGTGGTAGGGATGGTGGTCGATCAGGTGGAGTTCATCGTCAGTTTTATGTGGTTCCTGGGAGACCGGAGGCATAGGCCTCAGATGCGGTGATCACATGTACGATTTATGTATATCGTCAGTCAGCCTTTGTTTTATTTGATCCTGGATCTACTTGCTCGTACGTATCTCTAAACATTATTCCTTGTTTGGGGTTGGCTAGTGGGCCACTATCTATACCTGTATCTATTTTGACCCTAGTAGGAGATTCTTTAGTAGTGGATCAGATTGTGAGATCTTGTATGATTTCTATTGGTGATTTTGAGACTTGGGGTGATTTGATGATTTTTGACATGCTAGACTTTCATGTGATTTTGGGCATAGACTGGTTATCCCCTCAGCGTACAGTTTTGGATTGTTATGCCAAGACCGTTACTATAGCCGTGCCCGATATATCCCTAGTTTGGTGGCAGTAGTCGCGCACCGTTACTATAGCCGTGCCCGATATATCCCTAGTTTGGTGGCAGTAGTCGCGCACCATCTGGGATCATTTCTTGCCTTCGTTCTAAGAAGTTGATTTCTCATGGGTGTTTAGCTTATCTAGCATATGTTCGAGATGCTAGTGCTGACACTTCGTCTCTCGAGTCAGCTTCTGTGGTTAGAGATTTCCAAGATGTGTTTCCTACTGACCTGTCAGGACTTTTACCTGAGAGAGATATTAAGTTTTCTATTGAGTTAGAGCTGGGCACCATGGCCATTTCTATCTCTCCATATCATATGGCTCCAGCTTAGTTGAGAGAGCTTAAAGGGTATCTCCAGGATTTGTTAGCTAAGGGTTTTATTAGGCCGAGTGTATCCCCTTGGGGTGCTCCAGTTCTGTTTTTGAAGAAGAAATATGGGTCGATGAGGATGTGCATTTGTTATAGGTAGTTGAATAAGGTGACTGTGAAGAATAGGTATCTGATGTCGTGCATAGATGACTTGTTTGATTAGCTTTAGGGTTCTACCGTGTTTTTGAATATATATTTGAGGTCAGGCTACCACCAGTTGAGGATTAGGGTGGAGGACATCCCTAAGACAGCATTCAAGACACGTTATGGCAACTACAAGTTCATGGTGATGTCTTTTGGGTTGACTAATGCCCCCATATCTTTCATGGACTTGATGCACAATGTGGTTAGCCTATACTTGGACTCATTCGTGATAGATTTTATTGATGACATCCTGATATACTTGCGGAGTAGAGATGATCATTAGCAGCACTTGAGGATTGTACTCCAGACTTTGAGAGATTATCGACTTTATATCAAGTTCTAAAAGTACGAGTTTTAGCTTGAGTCAGTAGCATTCCTAGGACACGTGGTGTCTAAGAAAGGGATAAGAGTGGACCCAGGTAAGATATCAGTAGTTCGTGATTGTCCGAGACCTACTACTCCTATCGAGGTTCGCAGCTTTATTGGGATAGCAGGGTACTACAGGAGGTTCACCGAGGGGTTTTCCTCTATAGCATCACCTTTTACTAGGCTGACTAGGAAGGATGTTCCATTTCAGCGTTCGGATCAGTGCGAGGATAACTTTAAGAGGCTTAAGGCCTTGTTGACTTCAGCTCTAGTGTTGACTTTGCCAGTTGAGGGTCAGAGATTCTCGGTATATTGTGATGCTTTAGGAGTTGGTCTTGGTTGCATATTGATGCAGCAAGGTCGTGTGATAGCATATGTGTTGAGACAGCTGAAGGTTTACGAGAGAAACTACCCCACTCATGAATTTGAGTTGGCTGTGATAGTCTTCACGCTCAAGATTTGGAGGCACTATTTATATGGGGTTCATTGCAAGATTCACTTATCACCATATTCTTCAATATATCACGAGTCAGCGAGAGCCGAACTCGAGGCAGAAGAGATGGACTGAGTTACTGAAGGACTATGACTTCACCATTCTATATCATCCAGGAAAGACAAATGTGGTAGTGGATGCCTTGAGTCAGAAGGCGGTGAGTATGGGTAGCCTAGTTTCACTTTCAGTTTTAGAGTGACCATTGGCCTTGGACATCTAGTCCTTGGCTAACTGTTTAGTTAGGCTTGATTTGTCGGATCCTAGCAGAGTTCTCGATAGTGTTGAGGTTTGTTCTACCTTGGTTGATTAGATTCAGAGCCATCAGTTTGAGGATCAGCAATTGTGTAACCTATGTGATCAAGTTATTAAGGGTGAGGCCAGCCGAGATGCTCTAGATTCAGATGGTATTCTAAGGTTTTACGTTCGTCTTTGTGTTCTGAGGGTTAGGGAGTTGATTCAATTGATTCTCCATGAGGCATATTATTCTAGATATTCCATCTATCCTTGTGCAGCCAAGATGTACAGAGATTTGTAAAAGCTCTACTGGTGGAGTGATATGAAGTGGGACATAGCAGAGTTTGTGTCTCGATGCTTGAAATATCAGAAGGTGAAGTTCAAGCATATGAGACCTGGTGGTTTGATGAGTGACTTCCCATTCCTGAGTGGAAGTGGGAAGAGATCACTATGGACTTCGTAGTTGGATTGCCTCATACTTCTAGGGGTTTTGACACCATTTGGGTTATTGTTGATTGGCTGACTAAGTCAACACACTTCTTGCTGGTTCGAACTACCTACAGTGCAGAGAGGTTGGCTCAGATCTACCTTAGTGAGGTTATTCAGTTGGACTGGGTCCCATCTTCTATCATTTCAAACTACGACACTTAGTTCACATCTCAGTTTTGGAGGGATATTCAGTGAAATTTAGGTACAGAGTTTCTGCTTAGTATCGCATTCCACCCTCAGACAAATGTCTAGGTCGAGAGGACTATTCAGGTCCTGGAGGACATGCTTCAGGCCTGTGTTCTTTACTTTGGAGGTTCTTGGGATCAGTTTATGCCTTTGGCTGAGTTTTCTTATAATAATAGTTTGCATTCGAGTATTGACATGGCACCTTTCGAAGCTTTGTATGGTACGCATTGCAGATCGCTGGTTGATTGGTTTGATGGTTTAGAGTTTAGAACACAGAGTATAGATTTGCTTCATGATTCCTTAGAGAGACTCCGAGTGATTCTGGACAGACTTTTAGCAGCCCAGAGTAGGTAGAAAAGCTACACTGATCGTAGACTTCGTGCCTTAGAGTTTAGTGTTGGTGACTTGGTGTTCCTTTGTGTATCACTCATGAAGGGCGTGATGAGATTCGGTAGGTGGGGCATGCTTAGCCCCAGGTACATTAGGTCATTTGAGATTCTCCAAAGGGTTAGTAGTGTTTCCTATAAGTTAGCTTTTCCTCTAATATTTTCAGCTATGCACCCAATTTTCTATGTATCGATGTTGCGGTGGTATATTCTAGACGAGTCTCATGTGTTGGACTAGGATTTTGTTTAGTTGGATGAGATTTTAGCCTTTATTGAGGAGCCGGCAGCTATTTTGGCTAGAGATATCAGGAGATTGAGATCTAGGGAGATTTTGGTTGTTAAGGTTCAGTGGAGGCACCACCTATTTGAGGAGGCTACTTGGGAGACCGTGAGAGATATGCAGGCTCAGTATCCGCAGTTGTTTAAGCTTCTATACCATCTTCATCCCCAGCTCTTTCGTCAAATTTTCGGGGTTTACTTCTTCAGTTGTTGGGTATGATTGAGGGTCAGCCTTCTGGGGTAGCGCAAATATCCGTTCAAGGGGTAGCCCTGGGTGTACAGAGTTTAGGAGCGCAGCCTGCTACTGTGGCTCCCCTTGCTTAGGTTCTTTTGGTACCTTCTGTTACACAGCCTCTTGCTCCTCGCCCAGTTATGACAGAGACAGAGCAGAAGGCTTTGGGCAGATTTCTGAGAATGGCGCTACCTAAATTCACTTTTACCTCTGGTCAGGATCCACATGATTTCATTACTACTTGTGAGGAGATTCTACACCATTTGGGGTTGTTGAAGACTCACGGAATCAGTTATACTACTTATCAGCTCGACAATCCAGCTAAGTTGTGGTGGAGGGCCTAGGTTTCTTGCAGACCACCCTCGTCTCCTCTGTAGTTCAGATATTTATGAGGCCTTCAGGCCAAGTTCTTGCCACATAGCAATAGGGATCATCATAGAGAGTATCTTACCAGACTTATGTTGGGATCCATGACCGTATCTAAGTATGAGATTCATTTTCACCAGCTTGCTCTATTTTGGGGCTATGTTATGCCTACCGAGCTTGACAGAGTTCGTAGATTTATTTATGGATTGTGGACAGAGCTTAGACAGCCAATTGATATATTAGTTGCAAGTGGTTGATCATTTCAGACTATCACAAACTATATCTATACAATGGAGAAATTCCACCGTCATGATCCTGGGGATAGGGATAAGAGGCCTCATTATCAGGGTAGCTACAGCGGTTCCCATTTTGGTGATAGAGGTTATCAGCCACAACATCACCAGGGTCAGTCTAGTCAATCAATTTAAGCATTATTTCACGCTTTCGATAACTCACAGTTTGTGCAGGGTCAGAGTAGCAAGCATGGTCACAGTGGTAAGTCATTGAGGGGTACAACTTTTGGGGCATCAGGCCGTGATGGACATTCGGGTTTAGCTGGTTCATCTCAATAGGGTGGTCCATCAGGGCCTTAGTATGAGTGCAATGTTAGTGTTCACTCTGCCAGAGAGTGCCCCCATCAGGGTACAGTTCAGCCGACTTAGCCTATATGTGTAGTTCAGCCACTGGCTAAAGAAGGTATTGTTCAGGGTTGAGGTAGTGCCCTGCGTGGCAGGGCTGGTGGTAGGGATGGTGGTTGGTCAGATGAAGGTCATCGTCAATTTTATGTGGTCCCTGGGAGACCGGAGACAGAGGCCTCGGATACGGTGATTACAGGTATGATTTATGTATGCCGTCAGTCAGCCTTGGCTTTATTTGATCCTAGATCTACTTGCTTGTATGTATCTATCAACATTATGCCTTGTTTGGGGTTGGCTAGTGACCCATTATCTGTACTTGTATCTGTTTTGACCCTAGAAGGAGATTCTTTAGTAGTGGACCAGATTGTGAGATCTTGTATGATTTCTATTGGTGATTTGGAGACTTAGGGTGATTTGATGATTTTAGACATGCTCGACTTTGATGTGATTCTGGGCATGGACTGGTTATCCCTCACCGTACAATTTTGGATTGTTATGCCAAGACCGTTACTATAGCTATGCCCGGTATATCACTGGTTTTGTTGCAGGGTTCTGTTAGTCGCGCACTATCTGGGATCATTTCTTGCCTTCGTTCTAGGAAGTTGATTTCTCACGGGTGTTTAGCTTATCTAGCATATGTCTGAGATGCTAGTGCTGACACTTCATCTCCTGAGTCAGTTCCTGTGGTTAGAGATTTCCTAGATGTGTTTCCTATCGACCTGTCAGGCCTTCTACTTGAGAGAGATATTGATTTTGCTATTGAGTTAGAGTTGGGCACCAGGCCCATTTCTATGTCTCCATATCATATGGCTCTATCTGAGTTGAGAGAGCTTAAGGAGCATATCCAAGACTTGTTATCTAAGGGTTTCATTAGGCCGAGTGTATCACCTTGGGGTGATCCAGTTCTGTTTGTCAAGAAGAAAGATGGGTCAATGAGGATGTGCATTGATTATAGGCAGCTACATAAGATGACTGTGAAGAATAGGTATCTGATGTAGCGCATAGATGACTTTTTTGATTAACTTTAGGATTCTGCCGTGTTTTTGAAGATAGATTTGAGATCAGGCTACCACCAGTTGAGGATTAGGGTGGAGTACATCCCTAAGACATCATTTGAGACACGTTATGGCCACTACACGTTCTTGGTGATGTCTTTTAAGTTGACTAATGCCCCTGCAACTTTCATGGACTTGATGCACAGTGCGGTTAGCCCATACTTGGACTCATTCATAATAGTTCTTATTGATGACATCCTGATATACTCACGGAGTAGAGATGATCATGATCAGCACTTGATGATTGTTCTCCAGACTTTGAGAGATCATCGACTTTATGTCAAGTTCTCAAAGTGCGAGTTTTAGCTTTAGTCAGTAGCATTCCTAGGACAAGTGGTGTCTAAGAAAAGGATAAAAGTGGACCCGGGTAAGATATCAGCAGTTCGTGATTGTCCGAGACCTACTACTCCTACCAAGGTTTGCAGGTTTGTTAGGTTAGTAGGGTACTACAGGAGGTTCATCGAGGGGTTTTCTTCTATAGCAGCACCTTTTACTAGGCTGACTAGGAAGGATGTCCCATTTCACTGGTCAGATCAGTGCGAGGATAACTTTCAGAGGCTTAAGGCCTTGTTGACTTCAACTCTAGTGTTGATTTTTCCGGTTGAGGGTCAGAGCTTCTCGGTATATTGTGATGCTTCAGGAGTTGCTCTTGGTTGAATATTGATGTAGTAGGGTCATGTGATAGCATATGCGTTGAGACAGCTGAAGGTTCACGAACAACTACCCCACTCATGACTTGGAGTTGTCTGCGGTAGTCTTCACGCTTAATATTTGAAGGCACTACTTATATGGGATTCATTGCAAGGTATTCACTGATCACCATAGTCTTCAGTATATCACGAGTAAGTGAGAGTTGAACTCGAGGAAGATATGATGGATTGAGTTACTGAAGGACTATGACTTCACCATTCTATATCATCCAGGCAAGACAAATGTGGTTGCGGATGTCACGCCCCGAGGATACCCCCTAGACATAACACGGGACTTAGGACCGCAAGTGCCCCAAGCTAACCCCTTGGTCATAGCATGCTCAAGCATAACAAAGATAAGCGGAAGCATAAGAGATAAATCCGGAATCACATAGATAGGTTATCAAGTCAAATAGAATTACAAAATCTGAAAAGAGACTCGAACACTGTCTATATCTGAAAAGCCTCTACATAACATCAAGAGTTGCTAGGACAAGACCCTAGATAACTCGAAGTACGGAAGTAACAAATCAACACAACTATAATATAACTAGTACTCGACCTAAGAGGACTCACCAACTGCTGACAGAAAGTGGCATGGGAACTCTAGCCACGTGTCTGGAAAGGAATACCTGAATCTGCGTCATCAAAGGATGTAGCACAAGATAAGCGTCGGTACTATAGGATGTACCGAGTATGTGAGCGATGCATGAATCATGATAAAAAAATAGTTTAAAACATGCTTAAGAATGAACTTGTTACTTAAAGAAAGAACATGAGCAAATATCAAGGTATAAAACATGAAACATGAAATAAATCTTAAGTTTCATAATATAGAATCATATAACTTCATAGCTTGAAAATAAACATGTGGGAGTTATCTTAACCGACATTAAACCATGATGAGCTACATGGAGTCCAGTGTCATGTACCCCCACTGAAAAGAGCTTTCCCAACTGGCCAAGGTTAGAACAATGTCTTACCAGGATCCTATCATGATAAGCTACAAAGGGCAACCTACGGTGGCAACGTAGTTTTTGACTTGGGTTATCTGAACCATCGTCTCTCGGTGATAAAATACTACTACCAAAAAATATATATATATATATATATAGCATGAGGCTCACATACATGTGGCATATCTGATGCTAAACTTGTTCATAACATGTTCATAACTTGTTCATACACCGGATCGTCATACTACTCATGAATTTTGGTTTAGAAATAGATTCATTAGCATTGATGGAACATCGGGTGTCTTATCTTGCATAATACTTCGTAACATGGAAAGACTTGCATACTTCATGACTTATAAAATTTGCATAGCTCTAGTTCAATTTCATAAAACATATACTTTCATAGAAGGTAGGAACTAGGCATGCTCATGCTTGAAAATCCATAAGGAACATGCTATCAAAATCCAATTTGCTTAAATCAACTTCATGCATGTGGAAATTTCCATGGTTAAGCTTCAATTCATGAAATAAGAGTCAACATGTAAAAATCCATGTGAAATCATGCAATTTATTAGTAATTTCATAATCAAATCATGAGAAGATTATATTTAGCAAAACCCATAAGAATTAGATAAGAACCCTAATTTGAAGATCATGAAGTCAAAATTGAATTAGGGGTTTTGAGCACAAGGGTGAAAGAAACTCATTGTTGATTACCCACATACCTTGATTGAATATAACCCACTTGAATTGGAAAGACTTAGGAGGCTTGAACTTGGAGCTTTAGACTTGAAGCTTGGAGGAGAATTTTCCCTTTTTGGGAGGTGAGTGAAGTAATGAGAAGGAACTTAGGCTAATGAGGGTGAAAATCCTCCTTGAAATAGTCAAAACGACATTGTTTGGGAGTTAAAAGGTTGGGTAATGACTAAAATACCCCTAGGATTTAATTTAGAAAAATTTGGAAAATGGGTCGACTTCAGGTTTCACGGGTTGGTTCCATGGGTCGTTGTTTGAACCACGACTCGTGGTTCCAACTCGTGGAACTTGGTCGACTAGACAGTCTGCAGAAGGTGGTCTACGACATGACAGGAAGGATTCGTCATTTGAATGACGGGTCATCAACTGGACTCATCATTCCTGGGAAGTCAGTTGAGCTCCGGTCAAACCACGACTCAGGACGACGGGTCTTCATTTAAATGACGGGTCGTCGAACCCAGTCGTAGAACCTGGGGAACTTGTCATCCCTATGATTTATTACCATGACTCAACAGGACGGACCCGTGGTTTCAACCACCGTCTGTAGAACCCACTCGTAGTTCCAGACCAGAGGCTGAGCCAAACAGATAGGAATCACGGTTCCATTCCACGACCCATGGTTCAAGCCACGGTCCGTGGTTTGGACCCATCATTCCTGAAACATGGAATTTTCTGATATTTTTAACTAAGATAGTTGGGTAGGTTTCCGGGGTGTTACAATATCTCCCCCTTGGATTCATTCATCCTCGAATGAAAACTAAGCAAGGAAAACTTAGGAGAAAATATCCCAACCAACATCAAAACATGAAAATCAGGGGGACACCATGAAAACTGAACTTCTCAACTTGAAAACATGATAAATTCACTTCGTAAAACATGGATGCATGCTAGGATCATAAGATAAATTAGTGGAGTTAAATTGGACGGACAAACTAAGGAGAAAACTATTACCTCAAGCTGAAACTGAGTCAGAAGGAAAGAGATAAGGATATTTGGCCCTCATGGCCTCTTCTATTTCCCAAGTAGCACCTTCTACAAGCTGATTTCTCCAAAGGACTTTCACCGAAGCAACTTCATTGTTCCTCAACCTCCAAACCTGATGATCAAGGATCTCCACGGGAACTTCCTCATAAGTGAGACTATCCTTCACACCCACATCCTCCAAGGGAAAAATCAAGGTTGGATCACCAACACACTTCTTCAACAAGGAGACATGGAACACTGGATGGATAGCTTCCAAATCCAAAGGAAAGTCCAACTCATAAGCAACACTACCCACTCTCCTCAAAATGTGATAAGGACCTATGAAATAGGGACTGAGCTTTACTTTCTTGCAAACCCTCATCACACCCTTCATGGGTGACACCTTTAGGAAAACCCAATCATCAACTTCAAATTCCAACTCCCTTCTCCTCACATCCGCATAAGATTTTTGTCGACCCTGAGCGGTCTTCAATATTTCCTGAATAAGCTGAACCTTCTCCATGGTAGCATGCACAGAATCTGGACCAATCAAGGCTGCCTCACCAATCTCGAACCAACCAATAGGATATCTATACCTCCGACCATAAAGTACCTCATACGGAGCCATCTAGATGCTAGAGTGAAAGTTGGTGTTGTATGCAAACTCGATAAGAGGTAAGTGATCATCCCAATTACCTTTGATATCAATCATACATGCTCTCAACATATCCTCCAAAGTATAAATAGTGCGCTCTGCCTGGCAGTCTGTCTGAGGATGAAAAGATGTGCTAAGCTTTACCTGAGTACCAAGACCTTTCTGAAAGGACCTCAAAAACTGAGATGTAAACTGAGGACATCTATCAGATATGATAGACAAGGGAACACCATGCAATTGAACTATCTCCTGGATGTAGAGTATGGCATAGTCATCTACTGAATCAGTAGTCTTAACAGCTAAGAAGTGGGATGACTTGGTCATCTGGTCGATAATCACCCAAATGGAATCATGTTGCCTTCGAGTACGAGGCAAACCAGTAATAAAGTCCATATTGATTGCTTCCCATTTCCAAGTGGGAAGGTCAATATCTTGAATCAGGCCACCTGAACTTTGATGCTCCACCTTTACTTGCTGACAGTTGGGACACTTAGCCACAAACCCGACTATGTCCCTCTTCATACCATTCCACCAAAAGAATTCCCGCAGATCTCGGGACATCTTAGTAGCACCCAGATGAATGGAATATCTAGAACTATGAGCCTCAGTCAGAATCTATCATCTCAACCCATCTACATATGGCACACATAAGCGACCCTGATAACAAAGCACACCATCTCCCCCTTGGGAGAAAACCTCCACCCCTTGCTGATGAACCGCACCCTTAAGCTGAAGTAGAATGGGTTCCTTGTCTTGCTTTGCCTTCACCTCAGCTACCAAAGATGATTCAGCACCATTTTGTACAATCACACCACCTTCTGTAGAATCCATAAGAAGAACTCCCAACCGAGCGAGCCTATGAACCTCATTAACCAATTCCCTCTTCCCCTCTTCAACGGAAGACACACTTCCCATGGACAGTCTACTCAAAGCATCCGCCACGACATTGGCCTTACCTGGATGGTAAAGCACACTCATATCATAATCCTTAAGGAGCTCAAGCCACCTCCTTTGTCGCAAATTCAATTTATTTTGAGTGAACACATACTGAAGACTCTTATGATCGGTGAATATATCCACATGCACACCATACTAGTAATGTCTCTAAATCTTTAAAGCATAGACCACAGCTGCCAACTCAAGATCATGAGTAGGATAGTTCTTCTCATAAGTCTTAAGCTGTCTCAAAGTATAAGCAATCCCCTTACTACGCTGCATCAAAACACAACCCAAACCAATCCTAGAAGCATCACAATACACAAAAAAAATATCTAGGCCCTCGGGTAGAGCTAACAATGGAGTTGTAGTCAATATACTCTTCAATTCCTAAAAGTTCTTCTCACACGAGCCGGACCACTGAAATTTTACCTTCTTCTGAGTCAATCGGGTCAAAGGGGCAGCAATGGAAGAAAATCCTTCCACAAACCTCCTGTAGTAACCAGCCAAACCCAAAAAGCTTCTAATATCAGACGGGGAAGTGGGTCTAGGCCAGTTCTTAACTGCCTCTATCTTTTGAGAATCAACTTGGATACCATCACTTGTCACAATATGACCCAGAAAGGCAACTGACTGCATCCAGAACTCACACTTGCCAAACTTAGCAAACAACTGTCTATCCTTGAGAGTTTGCAACACAACCCTCAAGTGGTCTGCATGCTCATCGTCACTCCGGGACTAGATGAGGATATCATCAATGAAAACAATCACAAGCATATCCAAATACTATGTGAACACACAGTTCATCAAATCCATAAAAGCTGTAGGAGCATTAGTTAGACCAAAAGACATCACAACAAATTCATAATGACCATACCAAGTCCTGGAGGCTATCTTCGAGATATCACACTCTCTAACACGAAGTTGATGATAACCGAATCTAAGGTCGATCTTGGAGAAGAAACTAGCACCCTGAAGTTGATCAAACAAGTCATCAATCCTAGGAATGGGATATTTATTATTGATTGTGACCTTGTTTAATTGTTGGTAGTCAATACACATTCTAAGAGAACCATCCTTTTTTTGAACAAACAAAACTGGGGCACCCCATGGAGAAATGCTAGGCCTGATGAAACCTTTATCAAGAAGATCCTTCAACTGATCTTTCAACTCTTTGAGTTTTGCGGGAGCCATTCTATAGGGAGGGATAGAGATAGGGTTCGTGTCTGGAAGAAGATCTATCCCAAAGTCAATCTCTCGCTCGGGAGGAACTCCGGGTAAATCCTTAGGAAACACTTCTGAAAATTCATTCACAATAGGAACAAACTGAAGGGATGGGGTTTCGAACTCCATTTCTATAACCCGCACTATGTGATAAACATACCCCTTTGAGATCATCTTCCTAGCCTTAAGATAAGATATGAAACGACTTTTTGAGGAAGGGGGACTACCTTGCCATTCTAAAATGGGTTCATTTGGAAACTTGAAACTGACAACCCGAGTACAAAAATCAAGAGAATCATAATATGCATACACCTAATCCATACCAAGAATGACATCAAAATCAGTCATCTCCAACTCTACTAGATCCGCTGAAGTGACTCTATGATGGACTGAGATAGGGCAGTTTTGGTAGATCCTTTTGGATAAGACTGACTTACCAACAGGAGTATAAACACAAAAGGGTTCTAAAAGCAATTCAGGACAAACTTTGAACTTGCATGCTACATAAGAGGTTACAAAAGATAAGGAAGCACCGGGGTCTAACAAAGCATACACATCAAAAGAGAAGACTTTCACATACCAATGAAAATATCTGGGGAACCCTCATGGCCCTGACGAGAGGGCATAACATAAAGGCGGTTCTGGCGCTGACCACTAGAACTAGAAGTTGTGCCCTGCTGGGCTAGTCTACCTTCTGAAGATGTTGAGGCAGACTAAGTCCTACCACCTCCTTGCCCCTTCTTAGCTTAAGGGTAATCTCTAATCAAGTGTCCAACCTAACCACACCCAAAGCATGAACCCGTGCCTAAATGACACTCTCCCGGGTGGTTTTTCCCACACTTGCTGCAACTAGGATGGGATGGTCCCTTAGGAACACTTCCCTGAGACTGAAAATAGGAACCAGGTCCTCTACTACCCTAACGTGATGAGGCCTATGGGCCTGGGTTGGAGCATTAGCAGAAGAATGCATGGATCCTGATGACTTCTTCTTGAAAGAAGAGCGATGTCCACCTCCAGAACTCTGATGACCAAAACCTAATTCCTCGGATCTAGCTCTCTTGTTCTCCCTTGCCATCTCCCTTATCTTATCACCCTCAATTTGTAGGGCATGAGTCATAAGTCGGGAAATGTTCATATCACTCAACAACAAAGAAGACCTACACTCTTTCTTCACTACATCAAAAAACCCATATATAAACTTGCTCATTTGATCGTGCGGGTCCTCTACCATGGAGGGAGCATATCTAGACAACTAAGTGAACTTCAGACTATACTCTTGAACTGACATCGTCCCCTCTCTCAAGTTCACAAATTCTTCCACCTTTGCTTGCCTCAACTCTCAGGGAAAGAACCTATCAATAAAGTCCCTCTCAAAACACTCCCAAGTTGTGGGGACCGCGTCCCTCACCCTAGCCTCCCTCCATTGCATGAACAAAATATGAGCTATATCCTTGAGTTGATAGGATGCAAGTTGAACACAATCAACACCAACCACTAGCATAACCTCGAAGATCTTCTTCACTTCATAAATAAAGTTGAGTGGGTCCTCACTCACTTTCGAACCCTAAAATTAAGGTGGGTTCATATGGATAATGTCACAAACTTGGGCCACTACCCTACCTTGAGGATGAACGGGGGCAGGAGCCTGTTGATTGACTTGAGTGGCCAAAGTTTGGGCTAGCAAATGGATGGCATTTCTGAACTCCTCATTCATGATATCGGGGACCAGAATGAGAGGAATAGAATTCTGAGTGGCTCAAGGAGGCATAGCACATTGAGGAGGTATAATCTGAAATGTACAAAATGAGGATTAGAGGAACATAAGAGTTAAGGTCTATCATACGACATGATCATAAAAGAAGTAAAGTTTTCTAAGACATCTAGTAGCTTCCCTCTCATATGTGTGGCGCGCTTCACACACATGAAAAAGACTCTACTCGATGTGGCTTTTAGAAATCCTAGGACTCTTGAACCTGCGGCTCTGATACCAAGTTTGTTGCCCCAAGGCTACCCCCTAGACGTAACAGGGACTTAGGACCGGAAGTGCCCAAAGGTAACCCCTTGTTCATAGCATACTCAAGCATAACAAGGATAAGCAGAAACATAAGAGATAAATATGGAATCACATAGATAGGTAATCAAGTCAAATAGAATTACAAAATATGGAAAGAGACTCGAACATTGTCTATGTCTGAAAAGTACGAAAGTAAGAAATAAACACAACTAAAACATAACTAGTCCTCGACCTAAGAGGACTCACCAACCGCTGACAGAAAGAAGCCTGGGAACTCTAGCCACGTGTATGGAAAGGAACACCTGAATCTACATCATCAAAGGATGCAGCACAAGATATGCATCAGTACTACAGGATGTACCGAGTATGTGAGTGATGCGTGAATCATGATAAAAAAATAGTTTAAAACATGCTTAAGATTGAACTTGTTACTTAAAGAAAGAACATGAGTAAATATCAAGGTATAAAACATGAAACATGAAATAAAGCTTAAGTTTCATAATATAGAATCATATAACTTCATTTCTTGAAAATAAACATGTGGGAGTTTCTCTTAACCTACATTAAACCATGCTGAGCTACATGGAGTCCAGTGTCATCTACCCTCACTGAAAAGAGCTATCCTAACCGGTCAACGTTAGAACCATGTCGTACCAGGATCCTGTCATAACAAGCTACAGAGGGCAACCTATGGTGGCAATGTAGTTTTTAAATTGGGTTATCTGAACCCTCGTCTCTCGGTGATAAATACTACTACCAAAACATATATATATTTATATATATAGCATGCGGATCATATACATGTGGCATATCTGATGCCAAACTTGTTCATAATGTGTTCATAACTTGTTCATACCCCGGATCGTCATACTACTCATGAATTTTGGTTTAGAAATTGATTTATGAGCATTGATGAAACATCGGGTTTCTTGTCTTGCATAATACGTCGTAACATGGAAAGACTAGCACACTTCATGACTTATAAAACTTGCATGGCTCTAATTCAATTTCATAAAACATATACTTTCATAGAACATAGGAACTAGGCATGCTCATGCTTGAAAATCCATAAGGAATATGCTATCAAAATCCAATTTTCTTAAATCAACTTCATGCATGTGGAAATTTCCATGGTTAAGCTTCAATTCATGAAATAAGAGTCAACATGTAAAAACCCATGTGAAATCATGCAATTTAATAGTAATTTCATAATCAAATCATGAGAAGATCATATTTAGCAAAACCCATAAGAATTGGATAAGACCCCTAATTTGAAGATTATGAAGTCAAAATTGAAATAGGGGATTTGAGCACAGGGTTGAAAGGAACCCAATTTTGATCAACCACATACCTTGATTGAAGATAACCCACTTGAATTGGAAAGACTTAGGAGGCTTGAACTTGGAGCTTGAGACTTGAAGATTGGAGAAGAATCTTCCCTTTTTGGGAGATGAGTGAAGTAATGAGAAGGAACTTAGGATAATGAGGGTGAAAACCCTCCTTGATATAGTGAAAACGACATTTTTAGGAGTTAAAAGGGTGGGTAATGACTAAAATACCCCTCAGATTTAATTTAGAAAAATCTAAAAAATGGGTCAGCTTCAGTCTACGGGTGGGATCCATGGGTCATCGTTTGAACCACGACTCATGGTTCTAACTCGTGGAACCTGGTTGACTACTTAGTCTACAAAAGGTGGTCTACGACTTGACATGATGGATCCATCATTTGAATGACGGGTCATCAACTAGACTCATCGTTCTTGGGAAGTCAGTTGACCTCCGGTCAAACCACGACTTATGACGACGGGTTGTCATTTAAATGATGGGTCATCGAACCTAGTCGTAGGACCTGAGGAACTTGCCATCCCTCTGATTTGTTCACATGAGTCAACAGGATGGACACGTGGTTTAAACCACGGTCTGTAGAACCCACTCTTGGTTTCATACCAGAGGCTGAACCAAATTGACAGGAATAACGGTTCCATTCCATAACCCGTGGTTCAAGCCACAATCCATGGTTTGGACCCGTCATTCCTTAAATATGGAATTTTCTAAGATTTTTAACTTAGATAGTTGGGTAGGTTTCTAGGGTGTTATAGCGGATTCCTTGAGTCAGAAGGTGGTGAGTATGGGTAACCTAGCTTCACTTTTAGTTTTAGAGCGACCTTTGGCCTTGCACATCTAGTCCTTGGCTAATCATTTGGTTAGGCTTGACTTGTCGGATCCTAGAAGAGTTCTCGCTAGTGTTGAGGTTTGTTCTACCTTGGTTGATCAGATTTAGAGCCATCAATTTGAGGATCAACAATTGTGTGACCTTTGTGATCAAGTTGTTCGAGATGAAGCCAATTGAGCTACTCTAGATTCAGATGGTATTCTGAGGTTTGACAGTCATCTTTGTGTTCTGAGGGTTGGGGAGTTGATTTAGTTGATTCTCCATGAGGCACATTATTCTAGACATTCCATCCATCCTGGCGTAACCATGATGTACAAAGATTTGAGACAGCTCTACTGGTGGAGTGGTATAAAGCAGGACGTAGCGGAGTTTGTGTCTCGATGCTTGAAATGTTGGCAGGTGAAGTTTAAGCACATTAGACCTGGTGGTTTGATGCAGTGACTTCTCATTCTTAAGTGAAAGTTGGAAGGGATCACTATGAACTTTGTAGTTGTATTGCCTCGTACTTCTAGGGGTTTTGACTCTATTTGGGTGATTGTTGATCAATTGACTAAGTCAGAACACTTCTTGCCAGTTCAGACTACTTACAGTGCAGATAGGTTGGCTCAGATCTACCTTTTTGAGGTTGTTCGGTTGCACTGAGTCCCAACTTCTATCATTTTAAATTGCGTCACCCAGTTCACATCTCAGTTTTGGAGGGCTATTCAGCGAGATTTAGGTACAGAGGTTCAGCTTAGTACCACATTCCACCCTCAGATAGATGTCCAGTCTGAGAGGACTATTCAGGTCCTGGAGGACATGCTTCGGGCTTGTGTTCTTGACTTTGGAGGTTCTTGGGATCATTTTGTGCCTTTGGCCGAGTTTGCTTATAATAATAGTTTGCATTCGAGTATTGACATGGCACCTTTTGAGGCTTTGTATGGTAGGCATTGTATATTGCCAGTTGATTGATTAGATGGTTTGGAGTCTAGGTCACAGGGTACAAATTTGCTTCGTGATTCCTTAGATAGAATCTGAGTGATTCAGGACAGACTTTTAGCAGCCCAGAGTAGGTATAAAAGTTGCACTGATCATAGACTTTATTCCTTAGAGTTTAGTGTTAGTGACTTGGTATTCCTCCATGTATCTCCCATTAAGGGCGTGATGAGATTCAGTAGACGGGGCAAGCTTAGCCCCAGGTACATTGGGCCATTTGAGATTCTCCAAAGGGTTGGTAGTGTTGCCTATTAGTTAGCTTTTCCTTTGATGTTTTTAGTTATGCACCCAATTTTCCATGTATTGATGTTGTGCTGGTATATTCTAGATGAGTCTCATGTGTTGCAGTAGGATTTGGTTTAGTTGGATGAAAGTTTAGCCTTTGTGGAGGAGCCAGTAGCTATTCTGGCCAGAGATGTTAGGAGATTGAGATCTTGGGAGATTTTGGTTGTTAAGGTTCAGTGGAGGCACCACCCATTTGAGAAGGCTAGTTGGGAGACCGAGAGAGATATGCAGGCTCAGTATCCACAATTGTTTGAGCTTCTATACCAGCTTCAACCCCAGCTCCTTTGTCAAATATTTGGGGTTTACTTCTTGAGTTGTTGGGTATGATTGAGGGTCAGCCTTCTAGGGTAGCACAGACATCTGCTCAGGGGGCAGCCCTGGGTGTACAGAGTTCAGGAGTGCAGCCTGCTACTGTGGCTCCCCTTGTTGAGGTTCTTTTGGTACCTTCTGTTTCACAGCCTCTTGCTCCTCGCCTAGTTATGACAGAGATAGAGCAGAAGGCTTTGGGTAGATTTCTGAGATTGGCGCTACCTAAATTCACTTGTACCTCTGGTCAGGAATCCACATGATTTCATTACTACTTGTGAGGAGATTCTACACCATTTGGGGTTGTTGAAGACTCACGGAGTCAATTATACTACTTATCAGCTGGACGGCCTAGCTAAGTTTTGGTGGAGGGCCTAGGTTACTTGCAGACCATCCTTGTCTCCGCCGTTGTTCAGAGATTTATGAGGCCTTCATGGCCAAGTTGTTTCCACAGCGCAATAGGGAGTATCATAGAGAGTAGTTTACTAGACTTATGCAGGGATACATGACCGTATCTAAGTATGAGATAGTTTCCACTAGCTTTCTCCATTTGGGGCTATGATCATGCCTATTTAGCTCGACAGAGTTCGTAGATTTATTTGGGGATTATGGACAGAGCTTAGATAGCCAATTGATATATTAGTTGCCAGTGGTCGATCATTTTAGGGTATCGCAGATTATGTCCAAACCGTGGAGGATTTCCACTGTCATAATCCCAAGGATAGGGATAAGAGGCCTCATTATCAGGGTAGCTATAGTGGTTCCCATTTTGGTGGTAGAGGTTATCTACCACAACATCACCAGGGTCAATCTATTCAATCAATTCAAGCATCATTTCACGCTTCTGGCACTTCACAGTTTGAGTAGGGTCAGAGTAGCCAGCGTGGTCACAGTGGTCAGTCATTGAGGGGTACAACTTCTGGGGCATCAGGCCGTGATGGACATACAGGTTTAGCTAGTTCATCTCAATAGGGTAGGCCATCAGGGCCTTACTATGAGTGCAATGCTAGTGGTCACTATGCCAGAGAGTGCCCCCAGCAGGGTACAACTTGCTATGGGTGTGGGATTAGTGGTCACTATGCTAGAGATTGCCACCAATAGGGTACAATTCAGCTGGCTTAGCCTATTTAAGGTCAAGGTGGTGCGCCGCATGGAAGGGCAAGTGGTAGGGATGGTGGTCAATCAGGTGGAGTCATCGTCAGTTTTATTTAGTCCCTGGAGACCGGAGGCAGAGGCCTCGGATGCAGTGATCACAGGTATGATTTATGTATGTCGTCAGTCAGCCTTGGCTTTATTTGATCCTAGATCTACTTGCTCGTATGTATCTATCAACATTATGCCTTATTTGGGGTTGGCTAGTGAACCACTATCTGTACCTGTATCTGTTTTTACCCCAGTAGGAGATTCTTTAGTAGTGGATCGGATTGTGAGATCCTGTAAGATTTCTATTGGTGATTTGGAGACTTGGGGTGATTTGATGATTTTAGACATGCTAGACTTTGATGTGATTTAGGGCATGGACTGGTTATCCCCTCACCGTGTAGTTTTGGATTGTTATGCCAAGACCGTTACTATAGTCGTGCCCAGCATATCACTAGTTTTGTGGAAGGTTTCCATTAGGCACACACCGTCTGGGATCATTTATAGCCTTCGTTCTAGGAAGTTGATTTCTCGCGGGTGTTTAGCATATCTAGCATATGTCTGAGATACTAGTGCTGACACTTCATCTCCTGTGGTTAGAGATTTCCTAGATGTGTTTCTTACCGACCTGCCAGGCCTTCATCCTGAGAGAGATATTTATTTTTCTATTGAGTAGAGCTAGGCACCAGGCCCATTTCTATCTCTCTATGTCATATAGCTCCAGCTCAGTTGAGAGAGCTTAAGGAGCATCTCCAAAACTTGTTATCTAAGGGTTTCATTAGGCCGAGTGTATCACCTTAGGGTGATACAGTTCTGTTTGTAAAGAAGAAAGATGGGTCGATGAGGATGTGCATTGATTATAGACAGCTGAATAAGATGACTGTGAAGAATAGGTATCCGATGCCGTGCATAGATGACTTGTTTGATTAGATTCAAGGTTCTGTCATGTTTTTGAAGATAAATATGAGGTCAAGCTACAACCAGTTGAGGATTAGGGTGGAGGACATCCCCAAGAAAACATTCAAGACACGTTATGGCCACTATAAGTTCCTGGTGATGTCTTTTAATTTGACTAATTGCCCTGCAACTTTCATGGACTTGATGCACAGTGTGGTTAGCCCGTACTTGGACTCACTCGTGATAGTTTTTATTGATGACATCCTGATATACTCGCGGAGTAGAGATGATCATGAGCAACACTTAAGGATTGTTCTCCAAACTTTGAGAGATCATCGACTTTATGTCAAGTTCTCAAAGTGCGAGTTTTATCTTGAGTCGGTAGCTCTCCTAGGACATGTGGTGTCTAAGAAAAGGATAAGCATGGACCCGGGTAAGATATCAGCAGTTCGTGATTTTCCGAGACTTACTACCCTTACCGAGGTTCGCAACTTTGTTGGGTTAGCAGGGTACTATAGGATATTTATCGAGGGATTTTCTTCTATAGCAGCACCTTTTACTAGGCTGACTAGGAAGGATGCCCTATTTTAGTGGTCATATCAGTTCTAGGATAACTTTCAGAGGCTTAAGGCCTTGTTGACTTCAACTCTAGTATTGATTTTCCCGGTTGAGGGTCAGAGCTTATCGATATATTATGATGCTTCAGGAGTTGGTCTTGGTTGCATATTGATGCAGCAGGGTCGTATGGTAGCATATGCATTGAGACAGCTGAAGGTTCACGAGCAACTACCCCACTCATGACTTGGAGTTAGTTATGGTATTCTTGGTGCTCAAGATTTGAAGGCACTACTTATATGGGGTTCAATGAATGGTATTCACTGATCACCATAGTCTTTAGTATATCACGAGTTAGTGAGAGCTGAACTCGAGGCAGAGGAGATGGATTGAGTTACTGAAGGACTATGACTTCACCATTCTGTATCATCCAGGCAAGACAAATATGGTAGTTCATGCCTTAAGTCAGAAGGCAGTGAGTATGGGTAGCCTAGCTTCACTTTCAAGTCTTAGAGCGACCGTTGGCCTTGGACATCTAGTCCTTGGCTAACCGTTTGGTTAGGCTTGACTTGTCGAATCCTAGCATAGTTCTCGCTAGTGTTGAGGTTTGTTCTACTTTGGTTAATCATACTTAGAGCCATCAGTTTGAGGATCAGTGATTCTGTGACCTTCGTGATTAAGTTTTTTGGGATGAGGCCAGCCGAGCTACTCTAGATTCAGATGGTATTCTGAGGTTTGACAGTCATCTTAGTGTTCTGAGAGTTGAGGAGTTGATTCAGTTGATTCTCCATGAGGCACATTGTTCTAGATATTCCATCCATCCTGGCGCAGCCAAGATGTATAAAGATTTGAGACAGCTCTACTAGTGGAGTGGTATGAAGCGGGACGTAGCAGAGTTTGTGTCTCCATGCTTGAAATATTGGCAGGTGAAGTTCAAGCACATGAGACCTGGTGGTTTTATGCAGCGACTTCCCATTCCTAAGTGGAAGTGGGAAGGGATCACTATGAACTCTGTAGTTGGATTGCCTCGTACTTCTAGGGGTTTTAACTCCATTTGGGTGATTTTTGATCGGCTGACTAAGTCAGAACACTTTTTGCCAGTTCAGACTACCTACAGTGCAGAGAGGTTGGCTCAGATCTACCTTTGTGAGATTGTTCGGTTGCAGTGGGTCCCAACTTCTATCAATTCAGACTGTGGTACTCAGTTCACATCTTAGTTTTGGAGGTCTTTTCAGTGAGATTAAGTTACAGAGGTTCAACTTAGTACCGCATTCCAATCTCATACAGATGTCTAGTCCGAGAGGACTATTCAGGTCCTGGAGGACATGCTTCAGGCCTGTGTTCTTGACTTTGGAGGTTCTTGGGATCAGTTTGTGCCTTTGGCCGAGTTTGCTTATATTCCTTTATAAATTTTTCATAGCCCGGCATTTACATGAGAGCGTCAACCAAAGGAATATTAATAAATAGTTTGCTAAACATGTCTAAAAACTTCTTGAATTGATTATCTTCCTTTTTCTTGATTCACCCCTGAGGATATAGGGGAAGGACCTTTAGGCAATGGCCTCGGCTCATTAGGGGCTTCCTCCTCTATCTCAATTTCAACTTGAGGAGGTGACTCAGTCTCATCCTTCTCCTTATTCAGACTATCATTGCTAAAACCCACATCGGGTGCACTAAGCTTCACCACAATATCCAGACTTACATCACTATTCTTCTCAATCACGACTTCTTTTTCTATCTTGTTATCCTTATCTATAATGTCTTCTTTGGTCGATTTCCTTAATATATCAAGCATCCTTCCACTTCGAGTGACATTTTCCATCACATGCCCATCATTTTTCAGATTTGCAAGAGTATCACTAGGAAGGGTACCTTTTAACCAAGGGTTAATTTGTGATGATAGATGATTCATTTGAGCCTCCAAATTCTTGATTGATGAGGAGTGAAAACGTGCATTTGATAAAGAGTAGATACCTCACTTTTCAAATCTTTCACCCTATTGTCCATAGATTAAACCTTTTTTAGCACTTGTTACAACATGTCTTCAAAATTGGAGTGTACAAAATTACTCACAATTGGTTGATAAGGAGAAGCATTTTCCTTGGGTAGAGGCATATAAGGGTTATTGCTTCAATGATTATATTGATCACCTTCCCTTTCATGATCTCACTCACGGTCTCTCAAACCTTGATTCTCATCCCGTGGTTGCCAAGTGCCTTGATTGGTACCTTGGTACCCCAGGCAAGAACACATCAATAGATAACAAATCTCTTTATCTCCCAATGTGTAAGCACTAACTTCATCATGGTCTTTTGAACCATAAGTACCCACGGCATTAACACTTTTCGTCTCGGCTGCCATCATATTGTTGGCTATCAAATCAATCTGAGTCATCATATTTTCTATGGTCTCATCTCTCTCCTCCTCCTTTTTCCTCATCTCATCAGTATTATAGAGGAAGTAAAACTCGACGACACTTCTGCATCTCTTGTATGCCATGCTCTATTAGTTTTTGTCATTAGAGCTGAATTAAGACCATAGTTTTGGTCCATTAGAGTTCCACTTGTGATGTTATTAGCCACTAATTTTTTCATAGAGTCTAGTGCTCGATAGAAGCTTTGAAGAAGAACCCCTTCTGGAAAACCATGGTTTGGACATAAAAATAGCTTCTTCTTGAATATCAGCCATACTTCATGTAATGGCTCATTCGGTAGTTGTAAAAAATTGGTAATCCCATCCTTCAATTGCATCATGTGAAAGGTGGAAAAAATCTGACCAAGAAGGCTTTAATTAATCCATTCCAAGTCATAATGGAGCCCTCCGGGAGCTCCTCAAGCCATGCAGTTGCCTCACCTGTAAGAGAGAGTGGGAATAATCAAAGTTAGATTGACTCTTGAGTTATGTTATGGATGTTGAAGTGCTAACATCTCAACAAAATTTTGGATATGTCGATTGGCATCTTCGTGGGCTAGCCCTCCAAATAGTCCCTTCATTTGTATCAAATGCAACATTGTACTCATAACATGGAATACCGCATTGCCAATGGTTGGAGGCAGTTGGATGGCACCCATGGTGCCATGAACAATAGGTTTGTCTTCCATATCCATTAATCCACCCACACTTTCTTGATCACCTGCTTGACTTATGGGAAACCTATTCAAAGCAACACAAAAAGAAAATAGTAAAAGCACTCAACAAAAGTGAATTAAACGACAATGAAATGTCAAATCAACAACCATTCCCCGACAACGGCACAATTTTTTATGATGTTCAAAAGCACTTTTATGAAGGAAGTGGTAAATATTGCCAAGCAAAACAAGTAAGTAACCCAATGGGATGTCACGGCTGATTCTATAAATAAGGGGATGATGATTTGCCACTAAACATCATAATTCAATTCACTAGCATGAGCAACTATTTGAGCAAGTAAAGTAAAATAGGGAGAAAAAGGTTTGGGAAATTTCATAATTAGCAATGTAACAAGAGAGAATTCAAACACAATTGATTAAATAAGAGAAGAAAGACTAGGGGTATGCTTCTTATGAGGTCTTAATATGGGAAAGGGGTTGATTAATCAAACAAACTTTCAATTAAGAGCATGGGTAGCTTGGTTTAAGCTAACTTAATAGTTTTTCAACCTATTAATCATATTTACTATGGTCTTTATTAAAGACCCGTAGTTTAATCATCAAATCAACCAATTAACACTTAGATGAGTCAAACTATCTCTATATTTGACTCTTAGATGAGTATTTCCTATGATCAAACTATTTCTAGCCTTGATTTATGGTGGAAATCTTAAATCCCCACTATTGAATTCTTACCCAATTTATGAACTCCTTGTTCAAGTAAGTACAAAATTAGTAAACTAAATTAATGTTTACAACCATTAATTTTATAATTAAAATATGAAGAATTCAATAGACCCATACCTAATAATTGATTATAAGCTTAAATAAACAACACCTATTCCCAATTTCAAACACCCATCATGCACACACCCTTAGAATAGAATTTAGCTACTCATAGCAAAGGAACAAGAGAAGATACCAATTGGGTTTCCCAAAATTCCATTCATTATGTAAGCTAAGCTCAAAATTGTCTACAATGGTGCTTCTACTAGAGAAGAAAAAAAGAGAAAGTTTACTCTCTCAACTCTTCCTTGGAAAAGTAAAAACTGATGAATAATTCTTAGTACAGCTCCCAAAGAAGGTTTTTAGAATCTTTCCAAATACATCACATATAATTGGACAAAATTTTCCTTTGAGGCATATGTGATGTGAAGGGAAAAGGCACCTGCGATCGCCTCTTGAGGTTTGTGAATCACAGGTGCCCAACTCATCAGGCAGTGAAGACCCAGCGACTTGCAAAGTTAGGTGTAAAGGGATGGTTGATCACCCTTGGCAAACTGCAGCTCGCATGCGGATAACTTTCAAGCAGTGTGTAAGCTTCAATGTGTGTTGGCACCTGCAAAACACAGGTGCCTTCTTGCGGATCACATTTTATCTCGCCCTTCTTGACAGAACTTTACCTTTTTGATCATCTTTGTACTTTAACTCTATTTTAAGCTCTTTTAGGTTCAACTCCTTTTCTTTCTGCATTTGACTAAGAGTACCTTCATTTATGATAATAAAGGCAATAAGTACCTCTGATTCACATCAAAACATGGAAATAATTTATGAATAAAAGCTCAATAAGTTTGTAGATTACCAACTTATCATGCTTCCAAACAGTTGAAGATTCACGAGAGGAACTACTCTACTTATGACTTGGAGCTAGCAGTTGTAGTCTTCATGTTAAACATTTAGAGGTATTATTGGTATTGAGTTCACTATGAGATATTCACCGACCATCATAGTCTTTAGTATATTTTCAGCCAGAAGGACCTTAATTTGAGACAGTGCATGTGGTTAGAGTTACTGAAGGAATATAATTTCCATTCTCAATCACTCGGGCAAGGAAAATACGGTAGAAGATGCCTTGAGTTGGAAGGTGGCGAGTATTAGGAGTTTGGAATTCTTAGTGGCAGAGGAGCAATCTTTAGCTTCTGATATCCATTCCTTGGCTAACAAGTTAGTTAGACTTGACACTTTGGAGCCTGAGTAGATTTTTGCATGTATTGTGGTGAGGTCTTATTTGTTAGAGCAAATTCAAGCATAGTAGTTTGATGATGTAAAGTTGAGGATCAATCATGATGAGGTGTTGAGTGGTGAGGGTAGGAAGGCAACCTTAGATTTAGAGGGTGGTTTATGAATTGAGGGTCGTATATATATTTCTAGAGTTGGAGACTTGGTGAGATTGATTTTGGGGGAGCCTATTATTCTACATATTTCATTAATCCAGGGAATACTAAGATGTTTTACAACTTGAGGCAGCACTACTGGTGGTATGGAATGAAGCAGGATATCTCAAATTTTATATCTAGGTGCTTGAAC
Organism: Jaltomata sinuosa; assembly: GCA_003996215.1. Classification (NCBI taxonomy): domain Eukaryota; kingdom Viridiplantae; phylum Streptophyta; class Magnoliopsida; order Solanales; family Solanaceae; genus Jaltomata; species Jaltomata sinuosa. The sequence goes on from QJPP01007364.1 coordinate 263,837, forward strand.
TGTTAGCAGGTAAAGTACAAGCACCAGAAACCAGGTGGTTTGACTTAGAGGCTACCCATTCTTGAGTGGAATGGGAGAAGATAGCTATGGACTTCATGGTAGAATTGCCACGTACTTTTTAAAGATTGATTCTATTTAGTTTATGGATAGGTTGAAAAAGTCTGCTTACTTTCTGCCAGTTCAGACTTTGTATAGTTTAGACATATTGGCTCAGATCTACATTCATGAGGTTGTCCATTTGTAAGGAGTGCCTATTTGTATCATTTTTTATCATGTTACTCAGTTTCCTTTATGCTTCTGGAGGTCAATTTAGAGAGATTTGGGTACCTAAGTTAAGCTTAGCATGGGTTTTCACCCACAGACTGACCGTTAATTGAAGCTTATAGTTCAGGTTCTGGAGAATATGTTGTTAGCTTATGTTATTGATTTCAGATGTCAATGGGACCAGTTCTTAGCCTTGACAGAGTGTGCATTTCATAATTGCTACCATTCTAGTATTGAGATTGCTCCATTCGAGGCATTATATGGTAGGTGTTATAGGTCTTTGGTGGGTTAGTTTGATGATTACAAGGTTAGGCCTTGTGGTACTGACCTATTGCATGATTTTATGGATCGAGTTTGAGTTATTTAGGAGTGATCTATGCTGACTAGAGGGTGCGAGACTTAGAGTTTATGATTGGTGACAGAGTCTTCCTTTGTGCATCACCCATGAAGAGCGTGATGAGGTTCAGGAGAAAGGGCAAGTTTAGCCCTAGGTTCATTGGGCCTTTTGAGATTCTACGTTGTATTAGGAAGGTAGCATATGAGTTAGCCTTGCCTCTTGCTCTTTCAGATGTTTGCCCTATTTTTCATGTTTCTATGATGAGAAAGTATGTTTCGAATTAGTCTCACGTGCTTTAGTGGGATTCAGTTTAGCTGGACAAGACTTTGGCTTTTGAGGAATATCATGTTGCTATCTTGGATAGGATGGTTATAACGTTGAGGTCCAAAGAGATTTCATCTATCAAGGTTTATTAGAGGCAATATCTAGTCGAGGAGGATACTTGGAAGATAGAGATCGACATGCAGACCCAATATCCTCACCTTTAAAGCCTTTAGGTACCTTTGTTTTTTTTTAACTTTCGAGGATGAAATTCCTATTAGTATTGGATGTTGTAATGAACCTCATGGTCATTTTTTTATCTTCATGCTTTTTTATTATTTAGACCATTTCCATAGCTTCTACATTGCTTTTATGACTTGTTGGGATGGGTGACTGGCTTCTCGAGGTGTTCTATCAGGTTGTAGAGGTTTTTCCCTATTTTGGAACTCTTAAAGTTTAAATATTTGATATTGGTCAACATTCAAAGTAAATGGGCTTGGATGAGATTTCTGTCATCATCGTTAGTTCCAGATTGTAGGTTTTGGACTACTAGAACTATTGGTTTAGGTCCCGAGGCTTTCGGATTTGCTTTGGGTACTAGACTAACTTTTATGTGAAACCAGCAAAATATTGACTTCATCAAGATGACCTTTTTTGGTCATTTTAATAATTCTGTTGAGTTTGGAATGTCATTTCCAGTTGGATAGCATATTTGATTTGTGTTCATGGGACTCTGAATGGATCCTGAGGGTTCGATCAGGGATGTGGTTGTTGGTTGCATATTGCTGGTGTAGCTCGTGATGGTGCAGCTTCTCTTGCGGAGCTTGGCTCACACTAGAGGAGTTTCACCTATGGAAACCAGCCACTCTTGCGGAGCCTGGTGACACCAGCTAGTTTTGCTTCTACGAAGCTGCTCTATCCAAGACAGAGTTGCACTTGTGAAGGGTGCATTGTGCACCCCCCTCTGCCCCTACAATATTTTTCCACCCTTGTTACATCGCTCTTGTGATGGATTTCCCGTAGGAGAAATGATCGTTATATGATTTTAAAGGACCATCTCTTTCATTTCCCTATGTGTTGAAACATTTCTCCATTAAAGAAGAGCTTGGCTAAGTGGGTTTATCACCATTTCCTTGTCAATATCTTAAGCATTTGAGGTAAATTCTTGCCTCTCTCTTTCTATTTCACATCTACTCTTTAATTCCATCTTTCGTTCTTGTTTTTGGTCTTGAATTGCATGTTTTTGCTTCATTATTAAAGTGATCCTTTCATACCATTTGGGGTCTGAATTCACTCTCGTTTCTGCACAAATTTGAGGCATGTGTCCCTTGAATCGTAGGGAGCATAATTGAGGAATTCATTTCTGATTTAGTTGGCAGGCCCCGAGGGTCAATTTTTGACCCAATTTTTGGCTCAAAATCCTTGATATCGATATAGGTGTCATTGTTCCCATCTTGACTCATAGAACGTGTTTGTGATAGCATAGCAACAATCTGAGGCACTTTAAAAGGGAATGGCTCCCGAGTACATTTCGTGCTTACAGCTTGGCCCCGAGGTAGGTTACAATTTACCTCCCTTTGACTTAGCTCAGCTAGATTTTACATTTTATAATCTATATGAATGTTAGAATTAAGTTATAGGGTAGAATTAGGATTTAGTCTCTTATTTTTGAATTATTGGCCATTTTTGGGACCGTAGACTAGTAATTACTGCCAAACCTTAGCTTAGCTTGCCTGAAGCCTTGATAGGGCTAGATTAGAATCCTTAGTATAGAATTAGAGGAGGATATCGTGATAGAGTAGGCTTTTAGCTGTTGATTTTGCTTTTATTGCTCTGTTTCTATGTTTAATTCTTTATATTGTGTAATTATGGGCCGGAGGCTGTAGCTTTGGATTGGACGGTTTAGAGGGTGGTTTTACCCTGTTTGTTATACCTTGTTTGTTATATTTATATATATAATATATATATATATATATATATATATATATATATTCCCTTGTGATAGCACGCGTACACTCATACATGCACGTACATGGATTATGACACTATTTTAAAGGAATAACACTGGTTTTCAATTGTAAATGGAATTATTCACTTTTACATATGGTTTTCAAATTTTAGAAAGGATTTCACTATTTTATCATTAATTTTGGAATGGAAAGAATTTATCACTTTTACACTCAGTCCAAAGGATAATTCTGAACCCTTTCTCTGTTTAGTTTCTATTTATGAGCCTAAGAGAAGCCCAAGGAGCACATATCCAATTTTTACTGTATTGTATATATTGATGAGTCTAAGGGTAGCCCGAGGAATTATATCGGATTTTACTTTTTCTGCATTGGCCATTATCCATATTGCACTGCATTCACTTGCATTCATATTTTGAGTGGTATTTAATCACCATTGTTATTATCTTCACCCTTATCTTGTAAGGTACAATATTGTAGGTTACTTTCCATTCATATTTTTATCTTCATGCTTCTTATATTCAGATCTTGATCGGCCTGTGATATCTACTGAGTACCCTGTATTTTGGTACTCATACTACAGTTCTACATCTTTTTCTAGATGTTGCACCTTGTAAAATCCACCCTCGTTAATCACCTATTCGTTCGTGGCTTGCTGCTATTTGGATTGTGGTAATCTCTAGGTGCCCCGAGATTTACTGCTTTTCCTCTTGCACTTACTATCTTCATTTTATATTTTGATAGAAAGTAGTATCTTGGTTAGCATTATTCCCGCACTTCAGACGCTCTTGTACAGATGATACCAAGTTTGCGAATTGGTTCTTTATGTATAAATATCTTGTCTTTCTTGGTCTCTTCCGGGCCTGTCTGTATATTTTGAACCATTTTGTTTATATTTATACTTATGGCATATTCTTATCATTATCCTTGTTTTCGCTTATTTGTTTTAGTTTTACTTGTTGTATTTGTCATAGGTTGTGGATTGCCTACTGGAGGTTATAGTAGGCTCCATCATGATCTGATTTTAGGTCGTGACACCTTTGAACAGACTATACTTTTTAGTTTTAGAGTAGTTTTTATTTTATTTTTAGGAAGAGTCTTGTAATGACTCTTCCGGTCATTTACGCGTGTTTCCCTTTCTTGTACCGTTAAAACTAGACTGAGCATCCCTAACTTATTTATGGCTTGCTGGAATAGGTAGTTTGGTGCCCGAACCATTTGCTTGGTCTTTTTGGCCAATCCTTGTTTTAGAGCTTTTAGCTTTTGAAATCGTTGACTTCAGTTAACATTCTGGGTGAACATGCTCGGAATAAAATTTCGACAGTTTCGTTAGCTCCGGAGAGTGGACTTTGGTCTAGAGGACCTTTGGTCAGGATCTGGGAGCTTCTCAGCTTGAAATTCTCTCTCATTCTGTGTTTTCAGGCTAGTAGGGCTTGTTTGGTTGACTTTGGTCAACATTCAGAGAAGACAGCCTTGGATGGAAATTCCGTCAGCATTGTTAGCTCCGAAATGTCGAGTTTAGGCTAGAGGAACTATTGGTTCGGGTCCCGAGGCTTCCGAACTTGATTTTGGTCATTGGGTTCCATTTTGGGAATTGTTGGCTAAAGGTTAATTTTGGGCGTGGGGCCCACTTTTCTTTAAATCGACTTCCGATGAGATTTTCGTTTATTCCATTAGATCCAGAACGCCATTTCTAGTCGAATAGCTTAGGTCATTTGTGTTCACGCGACCCCGGATGCATTCCCGGGGGTCCATCGTGTAAAATTTGCCTAAGGATTGGTTGTTGGTTGCTGGTGTGGACAACAGCATGCGCCTGGCCACCCTGGCGCCTGTTCCCACGCGCCCCATTCGCCTGGCCGCTGTGCCCATGCACCTAATGCGCCTAGCCGCTGTGCCCATACGCCCCATGCGCCTGGCCGCTGTGCCCATGCGCCCCATGCGCCTCAGCGCTCTAGCCCTTGTGCCCATGCGCCTCAGCGCCTGGCTGTCATGGCCCATATGCCCCTAGGCATCACTGCCCACCCTGGCCTCTGGGCGCTGGCAGCTTATAAATGCTGGCCAGCCCCTTTTCTCCTTCATTTAACCAACACACAAAACTCGTTCCTCCATTGAAATACAACCCAAAATTCTCCATAAAAACACCTTGATCAACCCAACATCGTGGATGAAATTATTTTGTCGATCCCTGCTCGTTTGTGGACTCCTAAATCCGGTATATTCTCTCTTTAAATTTCGAATTCTCCATGGATGATGAACCCAAGACCTCTATAGCTCACCTTGATCATTCCCAACAACTTGGGGGTTAATATTTGTTGAATCTTAAGCGTTTGTTGGCTTCTAAATCGGGTAAGTTCTTTCATTATTTTTTCGATTTCTTCCATGAATTTCATTTTTTTAAATTCCTTGATTTGTGGGCTGTTTTGAGACCCAATTGTTGTCCGTTTCAGCCAAATTTTTGAGCATGTGCTCCCGGTAAAGTAAGGAACACGGGTGTGTTTTTCATTTCAAGTTTCGGTTTGCGAGGCCCACGATCCCGCTTGTGACCCGGATTTCGACCCGGTTATGTTTATAGCATTATGGGTATCGTTGGTTCCATTTTAATGACTAGATTATTGTGTTGATAATAGTTTTGTGAATTGGAGATTCCCGGAGCAGTTCGAGCCTGGACGACGCCATCCCCGCAGCTATTCGTCGGACGACAGGTAGGTTATGGCTTCCCCTATCTAGACTATGCGTATATAGGCTATAACTGCATTAATTAGAATCCTTGGGTGGGTTGTGATAGGTTGGTACCCCAGATATTTTCCACCTTTTTCTTTCGTTTATTTCATACGTTGTTTGTAGTACTAGCGTAGTATTATATATTACCCTTGTGGTCCTGTGTGGCCTTGTATTGACTCTGGAACATAGATGGTTGGTTATTTGGGAATGTCCGTGAGTCCCGGACATAGAGATATCCTTTTAGGCTGGTTATGCCTGCTGAGTAGTTGTTGGGCCTGTGCAGGGCTAATAGGAATTATTGTGAGCCATTTGGCTAATTTATAATTGTGTGCGAGCATATCATCCATGAAAAAGGTTTTCCCCTGCATGTTTTTCTTCACTTTTGGTTGCGAGCCACTATAGATGGTTTTCCTAAACTTGCATGGCCACGGGGGCCCGTTTTTGGTTTATTTGATGATAAAAAGGGGGTTTTAGATGATTTCACACTGATTTTATTACTGGTACTAGTCTCTGCCAAGCGGACCACCAGACTTGATTTTACTACTGGTACTAGTCTCTGCCGGATAGAGCACCAGACTTGATTTTATTACTGATCTATACCCGAGTATACTTCGAGCACCCTTTGAGAGGGTCTTTTGAGATTACTACTACTATTTTAGACCCGGGTCGAAATCGGGCATGCATATTTAAGACTTAGCCACTGGCTTGAACCCGGACTCGATTCCGGAGGACACATTTTGATTCTGAGTGTTAGTATGGGGTCTGGGACCTCCATGGACCTTGCCGCTCTAGGCTTGAGGCTTTGGGCTGCGTGTGCTGGGGAAGGGTATACAACAGAGTTGAGGTATACGGGCAGTGTCCTTCCATGAAACCAACTTGCTAGGCCCGATCGGCACCGGAGGAGGTACATACAGAGGTTCTATTTCACCCGGAGGTTTTCATGCATCATATCATTCATTGTTTGAGATACCACCCTTGTTTTCTATTTGTTGATTGTACGCTCCGGTAGTATGGGATGCCAGAGGATTTGTTTTCACTTGATTGTGTTTCTTGGTTGTATGGGCGGCCGTTGGAATTATAGGTAGATTATATTTTACTCCGGTCCTTATTTAGAGCTTGTCTTGGAATTTGGTTCTTGAAGAAATAGCGATGGTTAGCCTGTTGAGGCTCTGGTTCTGGGATTTTGATTATTGAGAGGGCTAGGGAGTCCTATCTTATTGAGGCACTTTGTGTGGACTTCTGAGTAGATTGTGAGATTTTGGTTCCATTCTTATCAACATTTGAGTAGTGTTTCTCGGTTATCGTGGGATAGTTATTCCATCCTAGGGTTGTACTTGTAAGGTGGATTCCAGTTTATGCTATCATGAAATTGGATTGGTGTTATGATTTTCTTATACTTGTTGATTTAATCTTGAGTATGTACTGCTTTCCTTCTTTTCCTTTACTTGAGGTTACTGCTATACCGCCATTTTCTCAACTCTATCCCTTTATTTACTTATATTGTTGTGCAAGGACTCCAGGTGTGTTCTTCTTTCCTTCACCTATGGTTCTATGTAATTATACCTTCTGGGCGAGCATATTTTTCTTGTGACTTATGGTTGACTATTCTCAGTTCTGTGTATATGTTTCTAGAGTTTGAGACTTGGTGAGATTGATTTTGGGGGAGCCTATTATTCTACATATTCCATTAATCCAGGGAAAACTAAGATGTATTACAACTTGAGGCAGCACTACTGGTGGTATGGAATGAAGCAGGATATCTCAGATTTTATATCTAGGTTCTTGAACTGTTAGCAGGTAAAGTACAAGCACCAGAGACCAGGTGGTTTGACCCAGAGGCTACCCATTCTTGAGTGGAATGAGAGAAGATAGCTATGAACTTCATGGTAGAATTGCCACGTACTTTTTAAAGATTGATTCTATTTGGGTTATGTATAGGTTGACAAAGTCTGCTTACTTTCTGCCAGTTCAGACTTTGTATAGTTTAGACTTATTGGCTCAGATTTACATTCATGAGGTTGTCCATTTATAAGGGGTGCCTATTTGTATCATTTTTTATCATGGTACTCAATTTCCTTTATGCTTCTGGAGGTCAATTAAGAGAGATTTGGGTACCTAAGTTAAGCTTAGCATGGGTTTTCACCCACAGACTGACTGTTAATTGAAGCTTATAGTTCAGGTTCTGGAGGATATGTTGTTAGCTTATGTTATTGATTTCAGAGGTCAATGGGACCATTTCTTAGCCTTGACAGAGTGTGCATTTCATAATTGCTACCGTTCTATTATTTAGATTGCTCCATTCGAGGCATTATATGGTAGGCGTTATAGGTCTTTGGTGGGTTAGTTTGATGATTTCAACGTTAGGCCTTGTGGTACTGACCTATTGCATGATTTTATGGATCGAGTTCGAGTTACTTAGGAGTGAGCTATGCTGACTAGAGGGTGCGAGACTTAGAGTTTATGGTTGGTGACAGAGTCTTCCTTTGTGCATCACCCATGAAGAGCGTGATGAGGTTCAGGAGAAAGGGCAAGTTTAGCCCTAGGTTCATTGGGCCTTTTGAGATTCTACGTTGCATTAGGAAGGTAGCATATGAGTTAGCCTTGCCTCTTGCTCTTTCAGAAGTTTGCCCTATTTTTCATGTTTCTATGATGAGAAAGTATGTTTTGAATTAGTCTCACGTGCTTCAGTGGGATTCAGTTTAGCTGGACAAGACTTTGGCTTTTGAGGAATATCATGTTGCTATCTTGGATAGGACGGTTATAAAGTTGAGGTCCAAAGAGATTTCATCTATCAAGGTTTAGTGGAGGCAATATATAGTCGAGGAGGATACTTGGAAGATCGAGATCGACATGCAGACCCAATATCCTCACCTTTAAAGCCTTTAGGTACCTTTGCTTTTTCTAACTTTCGAGGATGAAATTCCTATTAATATTGGATGTTGTAATGAACCTCATAGTCATTTTTTTATCTTCATGTTTTTTTATTATTTTGACCATTTCCATAGCTTCTACATTGCTTTTATGACTTGTTGGGATGGGTGACAGGCTTCTCGAGGTGTTCTATCAGGTTGTAGAGGATTTTCCCTATTTTGGAACTCTTAAAGTTGAAATATTTGATATTGGTCAACATTCAGAGTAAATGGGCTTGGATGAGATTTCTGTCATCATCGTTAGTTCCATAATGTAGGTTTTGGACAACTAGAACCATTGGTTTAGGTCCCGAGGCTTTCGGATTTGTTTTGGGTACTAGACTAACTTTTATGTGAAACCAGCAAAATATTGACTTCATCAAGATGACCTTTTTTGGTCATTTAATAATTCTGTTGAGTTTGGAATGTCATTTCCAGTTGGATAGCATATTTTATTTGTCTTCATGGGACTCTGAATGGAACCTGAGGGTTTGATCAGGGATGTGGTTGTTGGTTGCATATTGCTGGTGTAGCTCGTGATGGTGCAGCTTCTCTTGTGGAGCTTGGCTCACACTAGAGAAGTTGCACCTGTGGAAACCAGCCACTCTTGCGGAGCCTGGTGACACCAGCACAGAGTTGCACTTGTGAAGGGTGCATTGTGCACCCCCCTCTGCCCCTACAATATTTTTCCACCCTTGTGGCATCGCTCTTGTGATGGATTTCCCGCAGGAGAAATGATCGTTATATGATTTTTAAGGACCATCTCTTTCATTTCCCTATGTGTTGAAACATTTCTCCATTAAAGAAGAGCTTGGCTAAGTGGGTTTATCACCATTTCCATGTCAATTTCTTAAGCATTTGAGGTAAATTCTTGCCTCTCTCTCTTTCTATTTCACATCTACTCTTTAATTCCATCTTTCGTTCTTGTTTTTGGTCTTGAATTGCATGTTTTTGATTCATTATTAAAGTGATCCTTTCATACCATTTGGGGTCTGAATTCACTCTCGTTTCTGCACAAATTTGAGGCATGTGTCCCTTGAATCGTAGGGAGCATAATTGAGGAATTCATTTCTGATTTAGTTGGCAGGCCCCGAGGGTCAATTTTTGACCCAATTTTTGGCTCAAAATCCTTGATATCGATATAGGTGTCATTGTTCCCATGTTGACTCATAGAACGTGTTTGTGATAGCATGGCAACAATCTGAGGCACTTCAGAAGGGAATGGCTCCCGAGTACATTTTGTGCTTACAGCTTGGCCCCGAGGTAGGTTACAATTTACCTCCATTTGACTTAGCTCATCTAGATTTTACATTTTATAATCTATATGAATGTTAGAATTAAGTTATAGGGTAGAATTAGGATTTAATCTCTTATTTCTGAATTATTGGCCATTTTTGGGACCGTAGACTAGTAATTACTGCCAAACTTTAGCTTAGCTTGCCTGAAGCCTTGATAGGTCTAGATTAGAATCCTTAGTATAGAATTAGAGGAGGATCTCGTGATAGAGTAGGCTTTTAGCTGTTGATTTTGCTTTTATTGCTCTGTTTCTATGTTTAATTCTTTATATTGTGTAATTATGGGCCGGAGGCCGTAGCTTTGGATTGGACGTTTGGAAGGTGGTTTTACCCTGTTTGTTATACCTTGTTTGTTATATATATATATATATATATATATATATATATATATATATATATATATTCCCTTGTGATATCACGCGTACACTCATACATGCACGTACATGGATTATGACACTATTTTAAAGGAATAACACTGGCTTTCAATTTTAAATGGAATTATTCACTTTTACATATGGTTTTCAAATTTTAGAATGGATTGCACTATTTTATCACTAATTTTGGAATGGAAAGAATTTATCACTTTTACACTCAGTCCAAAGAATAATTCTGAACCCTTTCTCTGTTTACTTTCTATTGATGAGCCTAAGAGAAGCCCAAGGAGCACATATCCAATTTTTACTTTATTGTATATATTGATGAGCCTAAGGGTAGCCCGAGGAATTATATCGGGTTTTACTTTTCCTGCATTAGCCATTGTCCATATTGCACTGCATTCACTTGCATTCATGTTTTGAGTGTTATTTAATCACCATTGTTATTATCTTCACCCTTATCTTGTAAGGTACGAGATTCTAGGTTACTTTCCATTCATCTTTTTATATTCATGCTTCTTATACTATATATTATATTCAGATATTGATCGGCCTATGATATCTACTGAGTACCCTGTATTTTGGTACTCATACTACAGTTCTACATCTTCTTCTAGATGTTGCACCTAGTAAAATCCACCCTCGTTAATCACCTATTCATTCGTGGCTTGCTGCTATTTGGATTGTGGTAATATCTAGGTGCCCGGAGATTTACTGCTTTTCCTTTTGCACTTACTATCTTCATTTTATATTTTGATAGAAAGTAGTATCTTGGTTAGCATTATTCCCGCACTTCAGACGCTCTTGTACAGATGATACCAAGTTTGGGAATTGGTTCTTTATGTATAAATATCTTGTCTTTCTTAGTCTCTTTCGGGCCTGTCTGTATATTTTGAACCATTTTGTTTATATTTATACTTATGGCCTATTCTTATCATTATCCTTGTTTTCGCTTATTTGTTTTAGTTTTACTTGTTGTATTTGTCATAGGCTGTGGATTGCCTACTGGAGGTTATAGTAGGCTCCATCATGATCTGATTTTGGGTCGTGACACCTTTGAACAGACTATCCTTTTTATTGTTAGAGTAGTTTTTATTTTATTTTTAGGAAGAGTCTTGTAATGACTCTTCCGGTCATTTACGCGTGTTTCCCTTTCTTGTACCTTTAAAGCTTGACTGTAGCGGCCCTAAGTCATTTATGACTTGCTGGAATCGGTAGTTTGGTGCCCGAACAATTTGCTTGGTCTTTTTTGCCAATCCTTGTTTTAGGGCTTTTAGCTTTCGAAATCGTTGACTTCAGTTAACATTCTGGTTGAACGTGCTCGGAATCAAATTCTGACAGTTTCGTTAGCTCCGAAGCGTGGACTTTGGTCTAGAGGGACCTTTGGTCAGGATCCGGGAGCTTTTCAGCTTGAAATTCTCTCTCATTCTGTGTTTTTAGGCTAGTAGGGCTTGTTTGGTTGACTTTGGTCAATATTCGTAGAAGACGGCCTCGGATGGAAATTCCGTCAGCGTTGTTAGCTCCAAAATATCGAGTTTAGGCTATAGGAACTATTAGTTCGGGTCCCGAGGCTTCTGAACTTGATTTTGGTTATTGGGTTCCATTTTGGGAATTGTTGGCTAAAGGTTAATTTTGGGCGTGGGGCCCACTTTTCTTTAAATCGACTTTCGATGATATTTTCGTCAATTCCATTGGATCCAGAACGCCATTTCTAGTCAAATTGCATAGGTCATTTGTGTTCACGCGACCCCGGATGCATTCTCGGGGGTCCATCGTGTAAAATTTGCCTAAGTATTGGTTGCTGGTTGCTGGTGCGGACAGCAGCATGCGCCTGCCCACCCTGGTGCTTGTTCCCACGCGCCCCATACGCCTGGCCGCTATGCCCATGCACCCAATGCGCCTTGCCGTTGTGCCCATGCGCCCCATACGCCTGGCCACTGTGCCCATGTGCCCCATGTGCCCCATGCGCCTCAGCACCCTAGTTCCTGTGCCCATGCGCCTCAGCGCCTGGCTGTCATGGCCCATATGCCCCTGGGACTCACTGCCCACCCTAGCCCCTAGGTGCTGGCAGCTTATAAATGCTGGCCAGCCCCTTTTCTCCTTCATTTACCCATCACACAAAACTCGTTCCTCCATTGAAATACAACCCAAAAATCTCCATCAAAATACCTTGATCAACCCAACATCGTGGATGAAATTATTTTTTCGATCCCTGCTCGTTTGTGGACTCCTAAATCCGGTAAATTCTATCTTTAAATTCCGAATTCTCCATGGATGATGAACCCAAGACCTCTATAGCTCACCTTGATCATTCCCAACAGCTTGGGGGTTAATATTTGTTGAATCTTAAGCGTTTGTTGGCTTCTAAATCGGGTAAGTTCTTTCGTTATTTTTCCGATTTCTTCCATGAGTTTCATTTTTTTCAATTCCTTGATTTGTGGGCTGTTTTGAGACCCAATTGTTGTCCGTTTCTGCCCAATTTTTGAGCATGTGCTCCCGGGATGGTAAGGAACACCGGTGTGTTTTTCGTTTCAAGTTTTGGTTTGCGAGGCCCACGATCCCGCTTGTGACCCGGATTTCGACCCAGTTATATTTATAGCATTATGGGTATCGTTGGTTCCATTTTAATTCCTAGATTATTGTGTTGATAATAGTTTTGTGAATTGGAGATTTCCGGAGCAGTTCGAGCCTGGACGACGCCATCCCCGCAGCTATTCATCGGACGACAGGTTAGTTATGGCTTCCCCTATCTAGACTCAGTGTATATAGGCTATAACTGCATTAATTAGAATCCTTGGGTGGGTTGTGATAGGTTGGTACCCCAGACATTGTCCACCTTTTTCTTTCGTTTATTTCATACGTTGTTTGTAGTACTAGCGTAGTATTGTATATTACCCTTGTGGTCCTGTGTGGCCCTGTATTGACTCTGGAACATAGATGGCTGGTTATCTGGGAATGTCCGTGAGTCCAGGACATAGAGATATCCTTTTAGGCTGGTTATGCCTACTGAGTAGCTGTTGGGCCTGTGCAGGGCTGATAGGAATTGTTGTGAGCCATTTGGCTAATATATATTTCTGTGCGAGCATATCATCCATGAAAAAGGTTTTCCCCTGCATGTTTTTCTTCAGGTTTGGCTGCGAGCCACTATAGATGGTTTTCCTAAACTTGCATGGCCACGGGGGCCCGTTTTTGGTTTATTTGATGACAAAAAAGGGTTTTTAGATGATTTCACACTGATTTTATTACTGGTACTAGTCTCTGCCAGGCATAGCACCAGACTTTATTTTACTACTGGTACTAGTCTCTGCCGGATAGACCACCAGACTTGATTTTTTTACTGATCTAGACCCGAGTATACTTCCAGCACCCTTTGAGAGGGTCTTTTGAGATTATTACTACTTTTTTAGACCCGAGTCAAAGCCGGGCATGCATATTTGAGACTTAGCCACTGGCTTGAACCCGGACCCGATTTTGGAGGACACATTTTGATTGTGAGTGTTAGTATGGGGTCTGGGACCTCCATGGACCTTGCCGCTCCAGGCCTGAGGCTTTGGGCTGCGTGTGCTGGGGGAAGGGTATACAGTGGAGTAGAGGTATACGGGCAGTGTCCTTCCATGAAACCAACCTGTTGGGCCTGATCGGCATCGGAGAAGGTACATACAGAGGTTCTATTTCACCCGAAGGTTTTCATGCATCATATCATTCATTGTTTGAGATACAACCCTTGTTTGCTATTTGTTGATTGTACGCTCTGGTAGTATGGGATGCCGGAGGGTTTGTTTTCACTTGATTGCATTTCTTGGTTGTATGGGCGGCCGTTGGAACTGTAGGTAGATTATATTTTACTCCTGTCTATATTTAGAGCTTCTCTTGGAATTTGGTTCTTGAAGGAATAACGATGGTTAGCCTGTTGAGGCTCCGATTCTGGGATTTCGATTATTGAGAGGGCTAGGGAGTCCTATCTTATTGAGGCACTTTGGGTGGACTTCTGAGTAGATTATGAGATTTTGGTTCCATTCTTATCATGATTTGAGTAGTGTTTCTCGGTTATCGTGGGATAGTTATTCCATCCTAGGGTTGTACTTGTAAGGTGGATTCCAGTTTATGCTATCATGAAATTGGATTGGTGTTATAATTTTCTTATACTTGTTTATTTCATCTTGAGTATGTACTGCTTTCCTTATTTTCCTTTACTTGAGGTTACTGGTATACCGCTATTTTCTTAACTCTCTCCCTTTATTTACTTATATTGCTGTGCAAGGACTCCAGGTGTGTTCTTCTTTCCTTCACCTGTGGTTCTGTGTAATTATACCTTCTGTGCGAGAATATTTTGCTTGTAACTTATGGTTGACTATTCTCTGTGCTAGCTCCTTGTGCTTCCTTTATTGCCTCGGTGACTACCTTCTTTCTATTTGTTACTAATTACTTTTATATCTTATATGTTCTCAGTCGGACGATGATGCCTACTTAGTACCCATTGTATTGGTGCTCATACTACACTTCTGCACTTTTTGGTGCAGATATTAGTTGAGCTTTCGCTGTTAATCGCATTGGAGACTCGTGCAAATTTTGGGATATTCGAGACTAGGGTGAGCGCCTGACAGTCGGGGCTTGACCACGTCTCATCTTGTGGACTTACACTCTTTGTATATCCGGAGACATTTATACTTATATTTTGTTACTTCTAGCACTTGTATTCTATTAGAAACTTCTGTACTATCGATACCAAGTCTTGGGGTTGGTGTAGTATCTTTTGTTTATATATTTTGGGTTGTTTCTTGCACTTGTCTTATCTTTACATTCAGCTTCTGCTTATTTTGGTTGGTTGTGCATAATTAGTTAGGTAGTAGCCCATTACTAAGCATTCCGATCTATGGGGATTGGTTCGCCTACTTGGGGGGTTGTAGGTGCCATCATAACCTGAGAAATTGGGTCGTGACAGCTTGGTATCAGAGCTCTAGGTTCATCGGTCCTGGTACAGAAGCAAGTGTCTAAGTAGAGTCTTGTAGATCGGTACAATGACATCCATATTCTATCTATGGGAGGCTACAGGGCATTGTTAGGAAAAGTTTCATCTTCTTGGCTCCTTATCGTGCGTTCCTGGCTCTATTGACTTCTGAACTTTGGTTGTTTCATTCCTTATCAGATGCCTAAGATGACTTCGATAACGGTTGGTGTCGAGGCTTCTATGCCAATTGCTTCAGTGCTTCCGTCAGCGCCAGGACTTCAGAGTTAGAGTTTATCGCATCATATAGGGGGTGTGGGGTCAGCCCATCCTCTGATTGGATTCATAGCTACTCCAGTTCTTCAGGACATTGTGGTTAGGACTCTGAGTCCTCTGGTGGATGTTCTAGTACCTTATTATATGAGTGGTGCTTTAGTTAGGGTTGAGCTTCCAGTTTTTCAGAAGGGTTGTATGTCGGTCTTGGACTATGAGGCGAGATTTCATGAAATGGTTAGGCATACCTCTAGGACTATACCTTTAGAGTTTGATAGAGTTCAGAGCTTTGTTAGAGGTTTGATTTCACTGCTCCGTCTCGCGATCGAGCATTTGGTTACAATTGGGATGACCTTCCTTCAGGTAGGATCATCCTTGGGCTATTGAGGGTTTATGTCGTGAGGCTTACGGAGGTAGTGCTAAGAAATATCATCACCATGACAGTTCTCGAGGTTCTCATACTCGAGGTAGGGGATTCTCCACTAGTGACAGGTTCCATTGCTTCTTAGCTACCAGGCGGTTCCAGTTGCTCCACAAGTTTCGAAAGGTGGTAGTACAGGGTATGTTGGACTTAGTAGGCATGGTATGGGTCATATTCTTCAAGGTGTGCATTCCGAGTGTGTAGGTCGTGGTGGCCGATCAGATTCAGTGAGATCTTCCAGTCTAGTTTCATTCAGTGGGGTTTGCTTTTGGTGTAGTGAGCATGGTCACTTTTCTAGGTATTGCCCCACGATTGTGTATCCCGGTCAGCCTGGTTGTTACGATTATGGAGAGATTGGTCACTCTTATAGAGCTTGTCCCCGGCGAGGGATAGTTGAGCATTCAGCTTCGACTACTCAGTCCAGAGTTAGACCCCGTCAGTGCGATGCCTCTCTTGGTGGGCTAGAGGTAGAGGTTCCTGATATCAATTCTCCAGGTAAGACTTTGATTACCTTTGACTTGGTATAGTCCTGCTCGCACTGCGATTCTATCCTTTATGTCATTATTTGCTTATATGCCTACCTGCTACTTGTTTTAGCTATTTGGCTACCTGAATATAGTGTCTATGTGTTATCTTAATTGGTAGTTTATTCTTTAGTAGTGGATGGGGTAAGATGTCCTTAAGAGGTGTTTTCCCAAGGTTATAGCTTGTGGGTAGGCTTTGTAGAGCTTGCTTCCTGTTTGTTGTGGTTCTAGGCTTGCTTTGGGTCTTCTTTTCTAGCGGTCCTAGATGGTTGTTACCTAGGCTGTTATCTAGCATGGCTAGAGATCCATGTGTTGGTTCGATGTGATACCGATAATCATGCCGGAGTTGAGATTTTTGGCTTAGTTGGGAGATGTTGGTTATGCTAGCGTGCATAGACTGGTTTGGTCTCTCGATTGCTTAGAGTGGACCCTCTTTGTTTGATTGGTTTAAGAGGTTGGCAGGTTTGTGGGTTGTTCCCATAATTTTCTTCAGTTTCTTGCTCGGTTGGGCTGGTTTGTTGTTTTGCCTAGTTCAAATTAGATTGACTTTCTATCATAATTCTATGGATGAGCTCTTGATGTTGGCATTGTGATTGGTTTTTGTCTTTAGCCCTTTCAACTAAGTGTTGATCATATCCTCGTGGTTGGGTTGTATTCGTAGCATTTCGAGTAAGTGGGGCATCCGGCCCATTCTTCTCCTGCTTTATTGAGTTTGACATATAGATTTGAGAAGTAAGGTAATGGCTTCAGGTTCTTATTCGAGAAAGGATTTGTAAGGTTTAGTATGTGCTACGGATGGGTTTTGTTTAGTTGAAAAAGGAGGGATACGACTCCTTGTTTGTGCTTATATGTTTTAGTAGTTAACTGAGGTGACGACAAAGGTTTGCTTTGGGTTGTGTATTGGTGACTTGATTTGACCGACTACCGATTGTAGTGGCTTTTCCTTTGATTGGTTTGAGTTTCAGTAGCATCTACGGATTGGGAAAATTGTGTGTCCATAGCCTAGTTGGCTTAAGTTACTAAAGTTCATTGAGAGCATATGGGTTTGGCAGAGGCTTTGGTTGGCAATTTTAATGTTGGGCTTCAGAATAGTAGACTAGCAAACTATTCCAGATGGTTCGTGGTTGGTTCTTTCGGTTGCAGCTTCTTGGGTTGGAAGACATTGAGTTCGGACAACTGAGCTTACCCATTTTCCGTTATGGGGTGACAGTTGGCCTTGGACACCTAACAAGGTTATTTTTGAGTTCTAATGGTACTTAGAGACTGGTGGTCACCATTCGTTTACCGAGAATTTGAAAGCTTGTTTAGCTGATTTTTTCGGGGTTGTTGTTTATGTGGGGTTACAGTGTTGGTTAGACTCGGCAATATGGGCTAGAAGTTTGGTATGAAATATTCTTCAAAATGGTTAGTTGTTTGTGTGCTGATACAGTAGAGGGGTTGCTTTGAGCCAAAGGGGTGAGTTGGAGGTAGATGCAAAATTTCCATGGCTAGATGAAAACTTTGAACCCCAGGAACCTTTTTCCTTTGCCTTCAGGGTGTCTTGACTTGATTTTCATGGCATGGTAAGTTTCTTTTTGAGGTGAGGTTAGTAGGGCAATGTCAAATCCAAAGAGTGTTCGAGTATTGGGAGCAGCAGCGGTACTTCTTAAAGCTTGGAGCTGAATTGTTGACTACAAACTTCATGGTGGGATTACCACACTTCTCACAGGATTTTGGTTTTGGTTTTGGTCTTTCGAGAAATATTGCCCTGGTTCACTCGGTTCCAGTTGATTCAGACATGGCACGATTCAATGGGGCTGGCTTCATTCTACAGTTTTGAAGTCCTCCGTCAACACAAGGTATTCATATGTGCCTTTCCTAACTTTGGTGTGCAGACTTTAGTTGGGTTCGTATGGGTTGTTAGTTGGGTTCAATTAGCGAGTTTGATGTTAGCAACAGTGTTCTTCCATTTCTTGTTGGTCAGTCGGTTCAGGAACTCCAGTTTTCAAGGATCTGTTACGGGTTGTTATCTTGGATGGCAAAAGTTAGTAGACTATAGCTTGACTTGGATATAACTTGAGTATAAAGGGTGACTTCGTTCGTGGGAAAGTATAAGTGGGAGCTTTGGATCTCTGGTGTGTCAGTTGATGCTTCGAGGGTGGTTTGAGTGTTCGACTTGTATGAAGCTTCTTGTTTATGGTACAAAAGGATTTTGTTCAGAATAAAGGGCTTTGTGGATCAGTGGTCTTATGAGTTAGAGTTTTAGTTGTTGGATTTTCTGGTAAACTTTGTTGTAGTTTTGAAGATTCGAGTTCTGTGTGTTGATCGCCTTGCTTCTCTGGTTTCAGTGTTGTGTCGGTGCTTTCCGGTTGAGGTTCTCGAGGTTCAGTTTTGGTAGGCAGACCCTTTGAGTTTTGGAGTACGAGTTTGAAATCTAGCTTAGTTGGTAAGGAGTTTAGGGTTGGTTGATTTTCGTTGGTTCAATTTTGTTGGGTGCTGTCCGGCCGAGGAGGCTACCCGGGTTGTCCGAGAGAGTAGTGCGGGCATTGTACCAGTTATTCTTTTGATCTCTAGTCTTTCCTTCTTTCCTAACTTTCGGGGACGAAAGTCTTTTTAGTAGTGGATGATGTAATGACCTTTCCGGTCATTTATGCGTGCTTGCCTTTCTTGTACTGTTAGAGCTTGCCTGTAGCGGCCCCAAGTCATTTATGGTTGCTGGGACTGGTAGTTCGGTGCCCGAACCGTTTGCTTTGTCTTTTTGGCCATTCCCTATTTTAGAGCATTTAGCTTTTGAAATCATTGACTTTAGTCAACATTCTGGGTGAACGTGCTCAAAATCAAATTCTAATAGTTCCGTTAGCTCCGGAGCGTGGACTTTGGTCTAGAGGGACCTTTGGTCGGGATCCGGACGCTTTTTAGCTTGGAATTCTCTCTAGTTCTGTGTTTTCAGGATAGTTGGGCTTGTTTGATTGACTTTGGTCAACATTCAGTGAATACGGTCTCGGATGGAAATTCCATCAGCGCTGTTAGATCCAGAATGTTGAGTTTAGACTAGAGGGACTATTGGTTCGAGTCCCGAGGCTTCCGGACTTGATTTTGGCCATTGGGTTCCATTTTGGGAATAATTGGCTAAAGGTTGATTTTGGGCGTGGGGTCCACTTTTTGTTAAATCGACCTCCTATGGTATTTTCATCAATTACATTGGATCCAGAATGTCGTTTCAAGTCGAATAGCTTAGGTCGTTTGTGTTCACGCGACCCCGGATGCGTTCCCAGGGGTCCATAGTGTAATATTTGCCTAAGGATTGGTTTTGCTGGTTGCTGGTGTGGGAAGCAGCATGCGCCTGGATGCCCTGGCGCCTGTACCCATGCGCCCCATGCGCCTGGCCGCCCAGGCCCCTGTGCCCATGCGCCTCAGCGCCTGGCTGCCATGGCCCCTATGCCCCTGGGCCTCAGTGCCCACCCAGGCCCCTGGGTGCTGGCAGCTTATAAATGCTGGCCAGCCCCTTTTCTCCTTCATTTACCCAACACCCAAAACTCGTTCCTCCATTGAAATACAACCCAAAAACCTCCATCAAAACACCTTGATCAACCCAACATCGTGGATGAAATTATTTTGTCGAACCTTGCTCGTTTGTGGACTCCTAAATCTGGTATATTCTCTCTTTAAATTCTGAATTCTCCATGGATGATGAACCCGATACCTCTATAGCTCACCTTGATCATTCCCAACAGCTTTGGGGTTCATATTTGCTGAATCTTTAGAATTTGTTGGCTTCTAAATCGGGTAAGTTCTTTCGTTATTTTTCCGATTTCTTCCATGAATTTCATTCTTTAAATTCCTTGATTTGTGGGCTGTTTTGAGCTCCAATTGTTGTCCGTTTCTGCCTAATTTTTGAGCATGTGCTTCCGGGATGGTAAGGAACACGGGTGTATTTTTCATTTATGGTTTTTGGTTGCGAGGCCCACAGGCCTGCTTGTGACCTAGATTTCGACCCGGTTATGTTTATAGCATTATGAGTATCATTAGTTTCGTTTTAATGCCTAGATTATTGTGTTGATAGTAGTTTTGCGAATTGGAGCTTCCTGGATCAGTTTAAGATTGGACGACGCCATCCCCGCAGCTATTCATCGGACGACAAATAGGTTATGGCTTCCCCTAGCTAGACTCTGTATATATAGGCTATAACTGCATTAATTAGCATCCTTGGGTGGGTTGTTGTAGGTTGGTACCCCAGACCTTGTCCAACTTTTTCTTTCGTTTATTTCATACACTGTTTGTAGTACTCGCGTAGTATTGTATATTACCCTTATGGTCTTGTGTGGCCTTGTATTGACTCTGGAACATAAATGGTGGGTTATTTAGGAATGTCCGCGAGTCCAGGACATAGAGATATCCTTTTAGGCCGGTTATGTCTGTTGAGTAGTTGTTGGGCCTGTGCAGGCTTGATAGGAATTGTTGTGAGCCATTAGGCTAATTTATATTTGTGTGCGAGCATATCATCCATGAAAAAGGTTTTCCCCTGCATGTTTTACTTCGGTTTTGGCTGCGAGCCATGATAGATGGTTTTCCTAAACCTGCATGGCCTCGGGGGTCTATTTTTGGTTTATTTGATGATAAAAAGGGGTTTTAGGATGATTTCACACTGATTTCATTATTGGCACTAGTCTCTGTCGGGCGGAGCACCAGACTTGATTTTACCACTGGTACTAGTCTCTGCCAGGCAGAGCACCAGACTTGATTTTATTACTGATTTAGACCCGAATATACTTTGGGCACCCTTTGAGAGAGTTTTTTGCGATTACTACTACTGTTTTTACCCAGGTCAAAGTGGGGCATGCATATTTGAGACTTAGCCGCTGGCTTGAACCCGGACTCAATTCCGGAGGACAGGTTTTGATTCTGAGCTTTATTATGGGGTCCGAGACCTCCATGGACCTTGCCGCTCCGGGCCTGAGGCTTTGGGCTTTGTGTGCCGGGGGAAGGGTATACGATGGAGTAGAGGTATACGGGCAGTGTCCTTTAATGAAACCTACATGTTGGGCCCGTTCGGCACCGAATGAGGTATATACAAAGGTTCTATTTCACCTGGAGGTTTTCATGCATCATATCATTCATTATTTGAGAAACCACCCTTGTTTGTTGTTTGTTGATTGTACGCTCCGGTAGTATAGGATGACAGAGGGTTTGTTTTCACTTGATTTCGTTCCTCGGTTGTATTGTCGGCCGTTTGAACTGTAGGTAGATTATATTTTACTCTTGTCTTTATTTAGAGTTTGTCTTGGCATTCGGTTCTTGAAGGATTTGCGATGGTTAGCCTGTTGAGGCTCCGATTGTGGGATTTCGATTATTGAGAGGGCTATGGAGTCCTATCTTATTGAGGCACTTTTGTGTGGCCTTCTGAGCAGATTGTGAGATTCTAGTTCCATTCTTATCTGGATCTGAGTAGTGTTTCTCGATTATCGTGGATTAGTTATTCCATCCTAGGGTTGTACTTGTGAGGTGGATTCCAATTTATGCCATCATGAAATTGGATTGGTGTTATGATTTCCTTATACTTGTTGATTTCATCTTGAGTATGTTAGACTGCTTTCCTTCTTTTCCTTTATTTGAGGTTACTGGTATACCGCCATTTTCTCAACTCTCTCCCTTTATTTACTTATATTGTTGTGCTAGGACTCCATGTGTATTCTTCTTTCCTTCACATGTGGTTCTGTGTAATTATACCTTCTGTGCTAGCATGTTTTACTTGTAACTTTTGGTTGACTATTCTCTGTGCTAGCTCCTTGTACTTCCTTTATTGCCTCGGTGATTGCCTTCTTCCTATCTGTTACTTACTGCTTTTATATCTTATATGCGCTCAGTCGGTCATTGATGCCTACTGAGTACCCGTTGTATTGGTGCTCATACTACACTTCTGTACTTTTTGGTGCAGATATTAGTTGAGCTTTCATCGTTGATCACGTGGGAGACTCGTGCAGATTTTGGGATATTCGAGACTAGGGTGAGCGCCTGACTGTCGGGGCTTGACCACATCTCATCTTGTGTAGTGACACTCTTTGTATATCCGTAGACAGTTGTACTTATATTTTGTTACTCTTAGCACTTGTATTTTATTAGAAGCTTTTGTACTATCGATACCAAGTCTTGGGGTTGGTGTAGTATCATTTGTTTATATATTTTGGGTTGTTGCTTCCGCGTGTCTTATCTTTACATTCAGCTTCTGCTTATTTTAGCTTGTTGTGCATAATTAGTTAGGTAGTAGCCTATTACTAACCGTTCTGGGCTACGGGGATTGGTTCGCCTACTGGGGGGTTGTAGGTTCCATCATGACCTGAGAAATCGGGTCGTGACAAGTCTTTAAGACCAATTGAATGCTAGGTGCTCTTGTTAAGTACTAGAATTTACTTAATGATGCAATTTGGTTTTAAACTTAAAAGCATGATGTGTGAAAAGTGAATGACTTCTTTTGAGACATCTAGGCTCTTTTACTTGACTCTTTCATTTTAGTTTAAATTTAAAATCTTATTGTTTTCTTAATTAATAGTCTGCATGGATCCTTCTTGAGTTGAACATGTGCCATATGTGTTAGATGTTTGTGTTATTCCATTATTTTCATATTGATAGCTTGAACTTGCCAGGTGTATTTGCAAAACAAAATGAAGAATGTTGAGTTTAGAAGATGACATAGGCATTTTTTTACTAGCCTTGTTTTTATCCATTGTTTTTTACCTACCCACAATGAATGATCCCAGTTAGCCCCTTTGAGACTTTAGCCTATTCTTTAGTAGCCATGTATGAATCTTAATCCTTTTCTTTCATTGACATCTAATTTAATCCAAAACTCTTAAGCACTTTAATTGAAAACGAAATAGTTAAGAGGAGTGAGAATGAAAAAGGGAAAGAGTTGAAGTGAAAGCCTGTAGAATGACTAATGGTACGTTGTTTAAAAAATTCAGATAACATTGGCAGGAATTAGAAAAAGTGAAAAAAGAAAAAAAATGTATTTTGCATATTTGTGATTGAATACGGGTAACTCACTTGTTATAAGGGGCACATGGTTAACAAAATATAGGTGAAGTGTTTGATTTCTTGATTTGGTAATTATGAGTGTTTGCGAATGTGGTAGAGTCAGTTATTGAGGTTAGGTGCTCTTGAAGTAATTTTTCATGAGTTTTAAATATGTTGAATGAATAAAGCATGTGTGTCAAGAACTTGTCATCTATTATTGTCATTGTAGTCTTAGCTTGAGTAATTCTTGATTCAATTAGTGTAGCTGTAGTAGAGTCATAGTTATAGGGTAGAACTTACTCGAGGATGAAGAAGAGTTTAAGTGTCTTGATGTGAGGCTAAAAGTAGTGATTTTATGATATAGATTGCCATACATTTCACTTTTATTAAGACGCTTTTGAGCTTACTTTATATGAAATACTCTTACGTAGCTTGTCTTGATATGTAGATTGAAAAGTAAAGGATTTTGCATGGATTTGGAGCATAATGGAGCGATTATGGAGCTTTGAAGTCTGGGTAGGAGCTAAGGATGATGATTCAGAGCATATCCATGGCTAGGAGACCAAGATAGGAACTTAACGGAGGCGAAAGGGTGAAAAAAGGCAAAACAATGCACTACAAAAAGGCCCTGGGCGCCTCTCCAGGCGCCCCCGTAGTGCAAAGGACCAGAGGCAACACCAAGGCTTCCAAAATATACTATGGCGCCGCCTTAGGCACCGCACAGGGCATCCCGATAGTGCAAAATCAGGTAGTTTTTTCCCAATTCATTTTTAAGAAGGAAATCCAACAACGAACCCCCTCCCCAAACCCTATAAGTACTATTTTTCTTCTGTCATGATCCAACTACCTTGCCGTGCAGGCACCTACTCTAATACCCTAGATAGGAGAACCTTTACCACCCATTAAAAATAGGCATGTTGAAGTCAATAAGAAAAAACATACGAGTTGCCTTTAATAATTAAAATGGTTACAAAAACTTGAGTACACTGGAATCCTTTTCAAATACAACAGAGAATCCTCCCTAGGAACTAGTCTAAACATGTACAAGAGCTTCTAAGAAAAGTACAAAACCAAAATGAAGACATATCTCCCACCATGGGAAAAGATAAACAGAAGTTGTTGGAGATTACTATCCGCGTCCCTGAGAAATATCACTGATCTTGTAACCATACTATACCCAAAAGGCATAGCAAGAGTAGTATCAGTACAAACAACACATACTAGTAGGCATCATCGATCGATCCAAATCCAACATATAACATCATGTAAATATCTAAAAAAAGCATGCAACATGAAAGTCATATAGTCAGGACCCTTCATCCCTATTCTTCTACCAAGATAAATTACGCATGAACTTTGCACACTCTTCCCCAAGCCTCCCTAGCTCATCCTGTTACCAACTCCATCATTAGAAGCCATTCCACACCTCTATCCTGGTCATAACCTAACCTCTTATAACACTAAGACTCTCCAAGCCTACCCATCATGCCAAACACTAGAAATACCTTACCGATTTCAATTCTGAAATCAACTTGCTAACTATCCATGTTAGCAGGTCCATCACTCTCACTTAAAATCCTAGGTCAACAACCTTGACTCTTGACCCTTAGCCAATTTAATGGACAACCTGCAAAACCCTTGGTAACCATCCTGAATCAACCACCATACAAGACATGTCCAAACCACATTGACAGACACAACCAATGTTGCCATACCCTTCAAGTAACCCAGATCGCATAAGGATCCCTAGGATATCATCTACGGTGTTAACATGCAATCCCGGTCTAGACAAGAACCACCCCAGTATTTAAACACATTAACCCGGCCACTCATGGACTAACAGGTAATGAATACACCACAACAACTAAGCCCGATTCACTCATGGGACCCATACACAGAAGAATAACTAAATATGTACAAAGGCGTGGTACCCGAGCCAACAATAATAGAATCTATACCAGGCGTGGTACTCGAGCCAACCAATAGATATCCCATACCAGGTGTGGTCCCTGATCCAACAAATAATCTATATCAGGCATGGTACCTGAGCCAACTGAAGAATCACAGATATCACAACAGTCACAACCATAATAAATAAAACCCACACTTGTAACACAAACAAGCATTTAAGACAAGTTCATTGCATGAGATTTACAACGAAATATCATTTAGCATTCATGCCCTTATTCCCTAAACATGTATTGTACAAGCAATACTAATGAAATAGTTAACATGCACATATAACATAATTTAAGTCACAAGTTAACTATTACCTACTACAAATCAACCTGGTTTGTTATTCCGATATTGATGACCTATCCGAAGACTAACCTTGGCCTAGTCAATTAAGCACAATTTTTTATATACCTTGAATACTAGATTGTTTAGGATTATACACATATCCACAGGAAATTTGTCCCCTATTACCATGAACTCAGTACCTTCCCTATTCATCTTATTTCCCCCATCTATACTGATCCTAGGAATTCATTATGACATAGCAGTCACTTTACACTTAATCACTACCAAATCCATGAACCCACCCCAAAATACGATTACCCTGGGGTTAAGAATCATAACATTAAATCAAACACTCAAATACAAGGTCACATCACTCATAAAACTAGATTTCCACCCTAACCTACCAGCTCAAATATGTTTATCCAACCAGACTCTGTTCCCGAAGGCCTAGCATAAAATCTCTTATCAATCTATAACATATTATGCATTCAAAAACAGGTCTAAACTACTCAGTTAAACCTAGCCTACCCGGATTCCAAGCAGCTTCTTCATAAGTCTGAACACGAACTTTTAGCTCTATGGAGGCGAGTCCTGATGGAAAGTTGGCATGGAATGCATGGGTTTTATCCTATTATAGTGGAACTCTCTCCTCTCCAGTGCTTCCAAGCTATAAGGAAGCCTAGGAGAGTTTTTGGAACAACCCTCATGTTTTTACAACTAAAAAAGAGAAGTCCAAATATAAAATCTGCATTTCTGGGTTACTGGTTCTGTCAGCCCGGTATAGCAACCTGTCGGTTGCGGTATAGCAAGAAAATTCCCACTATAGCAGGATAATGTCAGCCCAAACAAAATTCAAATTTTGAAATTTTTTATCGTGTCACCCCAAATTAAATCGAGAGTGTATTTTCACAATTCTTGTAACCCGCAAGGAGGTGCCTTTTTATTAATGACTAAACAGGTCGTTACATCTTCAGATTTTAAGAGAGAATTAATTGGAGAATACATATAGATGCATAGGATAATAGGGGAGCATGAAATTAGAGAGAACTCTAGACCAAGGGAAAGCTTGGAGCCACCGTGGAGGCTAAGGAACATCGGTTTTATCATTTCTTCTCCATTATACATATTTTTACATTCTTGATTAGATGATATGTAGTAATTCATCCATGTCTATGTGGAGGTAGACTTCTCATCTAGGGTTATATTAGCTTTACGGTTATTATTGTATGAACTTGATTTTTTGTTAACATATTTATTGTTATGCTATGGTTCGTTTGGTTTCTTACTTTCTCTTGCTGTTAATTATTTGTTTTCTTGATCAACATTCGAATACTATATGTGGTGTGATTGTAATATGAATAGAAAATTTACGTATGCAATAAGAGAAGGTAGAGTTGGGTCTTAGAACTCTTAAGGGATAAATAATTCACTAATATGGAGAGAAATATACCCGTTAGACCTGCTTAGTTGACACGAAAGATTACTCACTTCACTATCGAGTGACGACCATAGGAATATAGGCATTAGAAATAGTTGACTAGGTGTAGAGGCATCTTGGAAAGATAACCAACATCGCAAACATGAATTTTAAACTACTAACCCAAATTCTTACCTGAAGTACTCACCAGTTTCTTGCCGATAAATGCAAGAAAAACATAAAAATGACCGAGAGGGTCATTACAGATAAAATTCCAAAACTAGTAGGAAAATGGTTCAAAAATCTTCCCTATGCAAAGCAACAAAACCACTGAATTCCACTTTTACTTCCACAATTCTTTTGAGGAAGTAACCAGACAGGTCCTATAATTGCTCAATCCAACATCACATATCAATCACCCATATTCTTACCTAAAGTACTTGCCAGTTTCTTACTGATGCCACACGACATTAGCTTCGTCAGGAAATTGAAGCCCCAACCTATTTGAGTCTTTGAGTTATGACCCAAAAGTTAAATTTCATTAAATATTTATTCATTTCTTTTTACATATGTGTCGAGTGGTATAGAGTATTACATAAAAGTGGACTTGGACCATTAGCCATCAATTAATCACTCGTTAATTAAATAAACATAGCTAAATGAATAGTTTAAAATTTTCATTAAAAATTAACGAGAAGAGCCTTTTAGGGAGAAGGAATTCTAATACTCAATATGACCTAACGAGTCATTACAAATTGATGATTCATTTTGTTTATTTTATATTATACCTTTTTACAAGATTTATCCATTTGGACCTCAACGACTGAAACAAGGATATTTTTGTGTTATAACCTCAATCAAGAACGACTGAGATCTTTTTTGAATAAACTCTGATTTTTATTTAAATTAATTGATTAATTAGTATAACCAAATTATATTTCACCCTCACCCCTCCCACACACCCTAAGAATTTCTTTTTTTAATTTAATAAATATATTTTAAATAGTATACTCTTGAATTAATCTATTTAATCCCTTTTTTATGTGATAAATTTTAACACCCCAAAAATTCTAAGCTGAGACCCAAACTACTTTCCATAGGTGTCATGATCAATTCCCTAGTATAGGAAGTGTTTTGGATGCGTATCATGTTTATAAGAAACTTCTATCAGCAAGTCAAGTAAAAAGCACCCCAACCAAAAAAGTTTTCATGTAAGACTAAACAAGGGTCAATTTCAAACAAACAAAACACCTAGAATATGAATATTTAGGTGGCCTAGTACCCACCAAATTACAGATCTTTGAGTCTTCTTTCCAACGCCACTGACCGCACATTAATCCGAGTCCGGAGTAAAATATTGTGGGTATTTTACTACATCACTATTAGTTTCCACAGACGGAATGACAACCCGCGGAATAGAACCATGGTCCATACTTTGACTCGTGAAAACAGACCTGAAACTTAAAATTTTCACCATCAAAACCACTGGTTGGTCCACAACCCGTCAATCAAAACCACGGTCAGTAGAATGACCCGGGGTTTGTCAATTTTCAGCCTTTCTTCCAGATTTCCACGGGTGACTTCACGGGTTATCATTTTGAATGATGGTCCATCCTGTAACCTGTGGAATCACCTTCAAAGCGGTAACAAGACCTCTGAATTCCATGAATAGATTGATGACCAGTCAACCCATTCCACGACCAGTCAACCCATCAGTAGAATCTCCAATTTCAGTTTTTCTCATTCATTTAATGAGGGTAAATTAGTCTTTTCCTATACCTTTTAGGACATTTACTAAGTCGTTTTAGACTTTTTAGATGGGATTAAAGGGGAATTAGTAGGCTAAATTCCCTCATTCTCTCAAATTAGAAATCCCAAGTCAGAAAAGAAAAGAAAGAAAAGCATTCTCTTAGGCTTCCAACTAGGGTTCTTCTCCAAAGCTTCCAACCTTCAAGATAGTTAAAGATTCTCCATTAAACAGGTATGTGGGTATTTAATGAGGATATCCTTTCACTCTCATGCCTAAAGTTTAGTTTTCAGTTATGATTTCTATAAATTTATGATTATAAGGTTCTTACCCAAACATGTGTTTTGCTATAAATTTGATTTCTTGATGAATCTACATGACTACCATCCTTGTTAGAATGATTTTCACATGAATTCCTGCAAATAGATTTTAAAATCCAATATTTTTGGGAGAATCAAGTTTTAGCCTGATTTTATAATATTTTCTCAAAATTTAGTTCTTCTTTCATAATTCAGTTCAGCTTGTCAGCATTCAGTCTAAACAAGTTTAAGTTTCCTTACGATGATTTTAACTATGGGTTTTGCTTCTAGACAAGTATGCATGATTCTCAATCACTTCAGTCCAGTTTCTTTAAGTATGATACAAACAGTTCTCATGCATTTTTTTCAGATACTCAGTCAGTCAGAATTACATGATTAGAATGCTTCAGTCTCAGTAATATGAGTTATCTAGTATGTCAAATTATCTATTTATTCAGTTGGGAGTAGTACTTAGCACCAAGCAGATGAGGAGATGAAGGCTCACCCGTTAGTTTAGGCTGAGACCTTTAGTATAATTCCATAAGTCCAAGAAATACGGTGCTACCGTAGGTTCTAAATGGGTCACCTGTCAGATTAGGCTTGACACCCTAGTTCTTTTTGGACATCAGATTAGTAGATCCATGCTAGAAAATTTTGTACCCTTGGCAAGGTATGAACACCCTCCCAGCCAGGGTTATAGGTTAGCCCCAGAGTAGCTCAACTTGGTGTATGTCGGTTGATAGTCGCTCCCACAGTTCAGATTCATTATTGCATGACCTTGTATTCAGTTATTCAACTCAGTTCTGTAATATATAGTTGTATGTTTATATACTTTGTTATTGCATCAGCTTATATCTTTCAGTTTGCATTCAGTACAATATATCAGTATTTTCAGCATGCCCAGTAGAAGAAACTCCCCTAAGGATTTACTTCAAACATGGCTCATGGTTTTCAACTCAGTTGAACTATTTCAGGAGTTACAAACATAATTCATCTTTTTAGTTTATGGATCCCCAAGTAACAGTTTTACTTATTTGAAACTATCATGATCTCATAGTTACAATTTAGAAACATAACTTATACCCTCTTCAGTAAAAAGGGGCTTATGTTTTATAGTTTTGACTTATACACTTCAGATGTTATACTTAGTCTAGTTTTCAGCTATGCTTTCAGTATACATGTTTTCTCATGATTTCAAATTTAGTGCATTATCTAACATGCTCAGTACATTCAAAGTACTGATCACATACTTTCCTTGTGCTGTATCATTTCATGATATAGATTTCAATGCTATCTCTCAAGACCATGGTCAGATAGATCGCAGCTTCCAGTCAGCAGGGGATGAGTTCTTCTTATTAAGGAACTCTAGTCAGTTAGTTTTCATGGCAGTTTATTTTCAATTTTTATATATTGATTAGAGCTAGTTCAGGGTCATGTCCTGACTAACTATAAGTCAATATTAATAGAGACTTCAGAGATTGACAGATAGTCAGTCAGTTAGTTGTATAAGTTTTCAAATGCTTTTGTATCTCAGTTTATAAAAGCTTATTTTGTTATAATATTTCTTTCAAGAGCTCAGCATATTTCAGCTTCCATATTTCTTTCAGTCTGTATCTAAGTAGTATGCTAGGACATGGGTTAGATTGGGGTCACTTGTGACTCTAAGCATCGTGTTGCATCCAGGGTGTAAGCTCAGGGCATGACAAACTTGGTATCAGAGCACAGAGTTCAAGTGTCCTAGGGTGTCTGTGAAGCTGTGTCTAGTAGAATCTTGCTTATAGGTGTGTTATGAATCACACTTATAATCAGGAGGCTACAAGGCATTTAGGAAATATTTCCCTTCTTTTATTCTCCAAATCATGTAGTAGACTTGTTCCTTAAGAAACTTCTACAGATTCATGCGTTGATTCAATTCCTCCAATCATGCCTCATCTTTAAGGTTGTTAAATTAGAAAAGTTTAGATTCCTATCAGTGTGATGCTCTCAGATAGATTCATCAGAAAATTTAAAAGATTGCACAAGGGCTTGAGAAGAGCCCACTAGTGCATTAAAGTCTACCAATCCAAAGGCATGTACCATTTTCCACTCGTGCAGTTGAGCTTACAGATGAATGTGCTCTCAGACCCTCTTCCAAAAACTTTGCTATGAATGGCACCTTAGCCAAAAAGTATGGTTCCATAAGTATTGGGGTAGCAAAATCACTCAACAATTAGTGTTAATTGAGATGTTATAAGCGATAAGTAGCAGAATGACCCCAGAGCTAGGTGTATGAATTGAGAAGTTAGTAGTTATAAGATGAGGATGGTGATGATAGGTTTATGGAATTGACCTAGTAGGATTGACATGATGTGTGCAGAGAATTAAGTTGATTAATTTTCAATGAGTATGGTGGTGCAGGTAAGATGTATATGTGACCCCTAAATGAATTGGTAAATTGTGACTAAGTCATGAGATAAAGAAGAGAGCCTTAAGCATTAGAAAGGTAGATGTACACCCAGAGTAGTATGTTATTAAATAATATTCAGGAGATTATAGATAGACAATGTTGAGTCCCTTAGCATGGTTTTAATTCAGTTGATTTAGGTAGATGTGAACTTAGAAATGTGATGTTAGTAGACGAATAAGCAAAGGTCAGATTGATAAGTGTTAGAAGAAGTGGTTAGGTGCGCCAGTAAGAGTAAGAGTCCTCAAATGAAAGCCTTAAGGGTAAAGATGAAGATAAGAGATGCCTTAGAAGAAGACCTAGCAAGGGTTTAGCATCTTCAGTTATAGCCTACCAGGGAGAGTTTAGCATCCAGGAGTACAGTGATACCCCAACCTTATAATAGTTAATTAATTATAGCCTAGATAGGAGAGAGATCCACAGACTTAGAGGGGTGAAATTTGAGCTAAGGGGGAGATGATAGAATGAAGAACCAAGTTGATTCTTGCGACTCAACTAGTATAGAATTCTAGAAAGAGCTATAATGGGATATCGATCCATTCTTATTCCAGCAGATTTCCTAGAACTTCAGTCAAGGTGACACTATACTCAGACGTATTTGTGCCATGTTCATGACTAAGTTAATGCACTCCATACAAATTCATGTCCATGCTCATCTCCTAAAATAAATAGAAATTTTCTCCAGACAGCGATTCCATTCTTACTCTATCATTCTATGAATCCTAGCTTTTTGTCATGAGACTCGTTATATATATAAACTCATGTCTCACGGTATGCTCAGTTCTATGTACTCAGTTCAATCCTTAAGATATGCCTTAATGGCTAATGAAATCATGCTACATCATATATATGCTCAAACTAGATTTCTTGAATAGTTCATGCTTATGATCTCCTTACTCTAACCATGCTTCATATTTCATGGATGTGAGACAATCAAGCCTTTGTACTTGACTTCTAGACCTCACTTTGAATGGTTAGTTCATGCTAAGTATAAGTCAAGACCGATCAGTATTCCTTGAGTTGTGATGCTCATGCTCCCACTCTATTCCTTCAGTGATCTTGGCTTATGTTGTCATAGCAGTTAGTGGAGGAAGCTAAGTAGTAGCCTAGATGAGAAGTACTAGATTTTTCTCTCTTTTTTGGTGTCCCTT
The DNA here is from genome assembly GCA_003996215.1 of Jaltomata sinuosa. Classification (NCBI taxonomy): domain Eukaryota; kingdom Viridiplantae; phylum Streptophyta; class Magnoliopsida; order Solanales; family Solanaceae; genus Jaltomata; species Jaltomata sinuosa. The sequence continues at coordinate 296,416 of QJPP01007364.1, forward strand.
TGTAGAAGTTTTTACAGTTATAGTTTCTATATATTCTAGGGAAGAGGAGAGAAGTCTAAGATAGTGTTAGCTACAACAAGCCATAAAATGATCATAGTGATAGGCTTCAATGTCGTGATAAAATACATGTGGGCCTTTGCTTTGTGTGACTAGTGACCCATTGATTAGAGTTCAAGTTTAGTTGACTTTCATGATAAGAAGAAAGACTATTCTTGGGAGATAACTCCAGATGTAAGATATTTAGTTGAGATAGGTTTGAACATGGTGAAAGCAGGTAGTTAGACTCAAACCTTAGAATCTATATGTGTGTTAATGAGAATTTTAGTTGCAAATGGTAAGTGTGATATTCAGAGATGTTGTTGGAGTTAATGTGCCATGGTTTTGTGGCACTTTCAATGCTTAAAACTTGGAATCGGAGTATGTTCTTTAGCAATTTTTAGTAGTTTTGATGTGTTTTTGAGTCTTGTGCAGGAAAACATGGTTCAGAGATGAAGTAAAGAAAAAGACTGAAATTTGGCTAAAATTGACTTCTATGACTCAACTCCACGAGTCATGAATGCTTCCACGAGTCATAGAAGTTAGTTGTGGAAAGAATACTATGGATTGTGCCTAAAGTCTGATTTCTATGAGAGGTTTCCATGAACCATAGACCTGTTCACGAGGCGTGATTCCTATTTGTGGAACCTGATCAAAGAAGGAGAAAAAAGGTCTGAGATTAATGAAGTAACTCCAAGAGTCGTGATTCAATTCACGAGTCATAGAATGAACTCGTGCAAGTGAACCTGCAGCATGACAAAGCTTTGAGTTCCACGAGGGATGTTGATGACCCATAGAACTTTCCACGAACCGTAGACTGTGTCCGTGGAAGTTGCCGATTCCAGTTTTCCTTGATTAATTAGGATAGGATTTCTTATGTCTATAAATACCTTTCCTAGGTTTTCTTTTACATTTTATTCTTGATATTTTGTAGGAAACACATTCGTAAACTTTTGGCATTGATTTGTTCTTGGTTTTGAGAGATAAACACATTCATAGTCCTTGATTCTTGATTTCATCTTCATCTATTCAAGTTTCCAGATTTCTTTACTTCTTATTGTAAGTATATTATCATGAATTCTTCAACAACTTCTGATTTCTTACTTATGATAATGAGTAGCTAAATCCACAACTAGGGTTGGGGGAACCATGAAGGATTAACAAAGTAGGCAAAGTACGTAGCAAGTCTAGGATGGTGTTTATTCATGTATTATTCTTCCCTTCGCTTTGATTGCCTTTTAACGGTTGCAAATGTTAGAACTCACCTTATTCTTACTTGCCTGACCAAGGAGGTAATGAATGGGAAAAGGGTTGGTTAGAATGGAGATTTGAGGCTATCAACCCTCGTCTAATAGCTTGACCTTGTCTGTGAATAGCTAATCTAGGATCAAGGATAAGGGTTAGTAAAGTATACACCCGTAGCCGGACCAAGGTGCGTGGTAAAATTCATCTATCTAGGGGACCAACCATTTTGGTGAACCTAACTTATCGATCTTGCATGCTAAGCACAAGAATAGATTGCTAATATAATGCTTACTAAGTTATGATCTCATGGGAAACACTACCCTAGTCGTTTCTCTGATTGAATACAACTCTTAAAACTATTACTTTGTTACTTGTTCGAATTTTAATTATAATTACTACTTGATACTATAAACCCCCCTTGTAGGGAAACAAATGACTAAAAGCGCGAGTAAAGATAATTGACCCTAGTCCTTCCATATTACTTGTGGGATCGACCCCAACCTTTGTTTTGTTTTATATTTGATCAACGACCGCTTTATGCTTCTAAATGGAGCTGTAATTTAGGCGTATCAAATTTTAGCGTCGTTATCGAGGAATACAATTTAGGATTAAGAGAGATTGTGTTTATTTCACTATTAGTCCTCATTTACTGATTTTTCTTTTTCTGTTGTTTTTGTTTTGTTCCACAGGTTGCACACTTGTGCATGCCCAGTACAAGAAGTCAAGGCAATACCCTGATTCCATTCGATCCGGATTGCTGAAGATGATCAAATTGTCGTAGACCTTGCGGCTCAAAATGTGAAAGCTGAGAATGCAAGGCAAGCATGACAACAAGCTGCTCATTAAGACGCACTAGATTCTCAAGCTGTGAGAAATAAGGAAGCCCAACGCAATGTGCCTCAAGATCCAGTCACACCAAGAGGAAATAGAGGCCAACATTTGCCGCAACCCCGATATGTCCCTCGGTACAATGTTGATGATTATGACATAGGGACAATCGGACCCATTGTATTATTACCGCTACCCATTGGTACAAAGTTTGATATTACTAGTACTATGATTCAATTGTTGAACATGAAGGGATTATTTGCTGGCAAGCCCACTAAGGATGCGAACTTGCACTTGAAGAGCTTTGTGGGGATCTGCAAGGGTTACAACCTTCCAGGGGTAGATCAAGATGCTATTAGATTGCAACTTTTTCCATTTTTGTTGACTGGGGAAGCAACATTTTGGCTTGCGGAACTGCCAGACCCTTTAATATTCACATGGCTTGAACTGAGGAATCCGTTTCTAGAGAGGTTCTTCCCTCCATCGTGGATGTTGCAACTAATGCAGGAGATCTATAATTTGAAGCAGCTTACCATAGAGGCATTGTATGAAACATGGCTTAGGTTCAACAAGAAGCTGAAGCAGGTTCTGAATCACAGGATTTCTTCAGACCATTTGATGGAGATCTTCTGCAGAGCATTGAATGCAAGCACTAAGACAGTAGCAAATATAGTGACTGGGGAGAATTCATGGACAATACTTATGTCAAAGCTTCTGAGATGTTTAGTAAGATTATCAAGATGAACAGGGCCTGGCACACGAGAGAAGATGAAAGCTCGGCAGGAACTTATGCAGTTGGGAAATCCATTGAACATGAATAATTCCATGAAATTAAATGGGGCTTCACAACCTTACAAACAACTGTAGATCTAATTATGAAACAAATTCTTAATGGCGATTTGGAGAAGTTTAAGGATGTAGGTTCACAAGGTAAAGCACCGAGAGAGGATGAGTATGACTCTGATGAATAAGCAAATTATCTGAATGATCAAGTGGCAGGTTTCCGAGCCAATGGCCAAGGAAATCAAGGTCAGAACAGGGATAAAGATGGCAACTACAATCGGTCTGGATAAAGAGATAGGAGCAGGGGTAGAGATGATGATTGTAACAAGAGGGATGGTTACAAGAATGATAGAAGCGACATGTATGTCTTATGAATGCTCAAATTGTGATCCCCAAGTTGGAGGTCACGGCGATCGTGCAGCAAAATAAAATTTATAATTCCTAATGAGTGTCGGGGTCGTACCCAAGGAACTTGGAGCTAGCTAAATGAAGATTGTATTGAATTGAGTTCAAAAAGAGAGTAAGTGCTTTAACATGAAAATAAAAGATTGGGGAAATTGGGATGTTGTCACTACAATCACAATTTAAATTAAAGCAAATAAACGAAAGCGGGTGTACCAAATTGAGTTAGCGACTAGGGAAGTGTATCCGATGGGACCTTAATCATGGGATAGGGTGATTATCAATTCACACTCATTCTTGCTTATTGACATAAGTAGCATTGGTCATGGGTATGGATTCTTATCTTTTGATCGACAACCATATATCCAATAATCTCGGTTAGAGCATCATCGGTTTGATAGATAAACAACCAATCTAAGCTTGGGGAGGTCACACTATCTCTAGTTTAGACCCTTAAATGGGTGATTCCGTCGATATGACCTATTTCTAGCCTCAAATCTGAATGGAGTCCCAAGTTCTCACTAGTAATCTCATATCAAAAACCATGGAATTCTTTCTCAAGCAACAACACAGTCAAGTAATAAAAATTAATGTTTGCAACCACTAATTTTAAAATTAAAACTTGGTGAAACTACTAGACCCATATCAAATAAACAATTATAAGCAATAATTAGCAACACCTACACCCATTTGTCAAGCACCCATCATCAACACACCCCTAGACAAGAGAAATCAACCACTCATAGCAAAGGAGAACGATATACCATATGGGTAAGTCAAAATCCTCTTTATTCAAGCTAAATTTCAAGTTCCAAGCTCAATTTGAGGAGACCAATGGTTAACCAAGAGAATGGATTCAAACCATCTTCTCTTTGGAGAGGAAAACTTAGTCCCAAAGCAAAAAGCTCTCTAAAATATTCAGGTCTGAAGAATGTTATTTACAAATGAGCCTAAATTGGCCTTTTATAGTTTCCCAAAACGTCACTAAAATTTAGGACAAAATTGCCCTTTGAGTGGTGTGCGGCATGATGTGCGGTTTGCATGTCGTGATGTGCGCGTCGCACACCTCTTCAGTTAGACCAGTGACTTTGGCTACTTTGGGAGCTTCATGCGAAGGGGGTGCGATTCGCACCTTAGGATGTGCGCGTCGCACAACGACCGCTCCTCTTAACAAATTCTTCAGTGGTTTTTTGCAGCTTCATGCGGAGGTGGTGCAGTTTGCACCTCAGCTTGTGCGTGTCACACGGTCACCACATTTACGATCAGAATCTCCATCTTTTCCAAACACTTCACACTTCACTCCTTTTTAGCTCTTTTTGGATCCATTTCCTTGTTTCTCATCATTTATCCAAAGTACCTGCATAGACATTAATAAAGGCTATAAGAATCTCTAGATCTAGTCAAAACATAGCAATAATTCATGGAGTTAGGCTCAATAAGTTGGTAGATTACCGACTTATCAAACCCCTAAACTTGAACTATTGCTTGTCCTCAAGAAAGATACTCACAAGGCAAGGAATGAATTATGCTCGAGGCTCAATCAAGGCACAAAATACTATTCTAAACTAAGAAAAATAAGAAAAATAATAAACAAAAGACTCAAACAAAAGACTCAACTACGATGCTCATCTCAATTTGAACCACCACAAACTCAAGGCATTTGGTCATTTCAAAACTTTTCCAAAAGGACTTCATTTTCATTTAAAATCAAGGGAATTTTGTCATTCAAAACAAGACATTTAAGCTTCTCAAGTCATTGGCATGGACCGTCAAGGTTTGCCTCGAGATTTGCCATACAACTTGTCTCATTCATTCCCCTCAATTGAAATAGAGACCTCATGTTTCATTTCGAGTGCATGATGCCACTCACCATAAGAGAGAATCCCACTCACAATCTTTTAATTCACAAACAATCGGGATTATAGAAGAACCAAGAAGACTCTCACTCTCTCAAGGAAGTTCAAGTGCATACGCGTCGAACCATAGGCTTGCCCTTCATGTATATCGCCACTAATATAGGGTAGCCAAGCTCGGAATCACCAAGGACTTGCAGGTTATGATGTTGGCTAGGGCTAAGGTGAGGATTTTCATTTGGTTCAAGTGACTACACCTCCCTAATGCTCTTTGTTCTCATTTCGAACACCGCTCATATTTTTCAATTTCAGCTTCACCTTATTTCTCTCTCGCACAACCCAAGATTTCTCCTTTTTACTCATGATCATTCAAACTCCTTGTATCGCCTTTGTTTGTTAGCACCTATTTTTGCTTTTCATTTTTGCCCATTAGATTGAACATTTAGAGCAAATTTTCAATTCAAACCTAAGGTGCTACCTTGCATTTGAGTGCATTTCTTTTCTTCTCCTCATTTGATCACATAAACACCCAAACTTAGGCATTTTCCCATGTTATCTTTCATTCCCCCCCCCCAAACTTAGGATTTTAGCCTACATTTCATTTTCAAGCAATTAGGGAGGATGGGTGCCAAAATAGAGGTTCCCAAAAAGGTCAAGGCGTTAACAAGGTGCCAAAGAATGGTCACAAGCTCAAAGGGGTTCACTATGATTGATGTCATGAGAGGTTATTTGGGTGAAGTGGCTATCAAAAAGTGCCTAAGGTCATTTTCCAAGCTCAGCCACACCTAGATTTTTTCCTTGAATTACATTCGGGGCAAGTTCTAGATGACACTTATGCACAAGAATCAAGGTAAAGCCTCACCACACAAGGCATCATGCCACAAGACATCTTTCATTAGTCTCAAAATCAATTGGGACAAAGGATTTTCGACAAGCTATTCTGAGTTTATTAAACACTCATTTGTAAGTCAATCAAGTCAAAGCGAGAGTATGCAAGTCATGAAAAGATAATGCTTTTCCTCAAAAATTCATTTTCCTTCTTTTTTTTATTTTCAAAACAATTTGCCAAGTGAAATTTTTCGGTGGGACCTTTTCGAGATAAGCAACTACGGACTCAATTCTAAAATTAAAACTTGGCATTTTCCCTTAAGAAAGTTGCCTCTCAGTCTATCATAGGGAAACAAAAACTCGGTTCGACACAAAACAAAAGAAAAGAAAAAGAAAATAATCAAAACTTTTGCTCCTTGGGAAAGAACCGTGGTACTAAGAAAACCCTCGGAGTTTATTTCTAAACTACTATTAACAAGGCGATATCCAAATTACGTGCTCATAATTCATTTATAAACAAGCCTCGGTGTAGGCCTTTAGCGCATTTGTAAAGCACGAGTAGTGAAACAATAGGGCATGTAAGACCAACTCGGCAACACAATCTCAATCAAAAAAAATCAAGTCCGGCGAGGGCACATATCAGCTCAAAAATAAAAAATAAAACATAATCAAAAGGGGCCCGGTGAGGGAAATAGCATCACAATCATCCAAAATGCACTCGACAAGGGCCAAATAAAATGTAGCAGAAAGTCATCAAGGATCGAAAAGGGCAATAAATATCTCAAGCCTACTCACGGGCACCAACAAAAGCAAGTAAAGCCACCCCCTCCCCATAAAAATAGCATTTCCCTTAATTCTTACAAATCAAGGGGAAGAGGGTGGAACTCCCTGGAAGACTAAGCCTCATTATCATCATCGTTTGCAGCTATCTCCTCGTCTGTGGGCTTCTCACTCTCATCATCATCCAGCTCCTGATATTCATTACCAGATACCACCTCATCCTTATAGGCTGCAAATAAGCTATCCAAGGGGCCGAGAATCTTACGAGGTGGAGGCAAAGTGGTCAAATCTTCTTGTATTACCGGGACTTCCCCTTTCTCCTTGGCCATGTCTTTTTGGAGGGACTTGATAGATTTCTCACAAGCATCCACCCGTTTGCACAAATTGAGAATGCTTCCCATAGCTTCTTTCATGGCCTACTTGACTGCCCTATCAATCAAACTCGGTAGATCATTTGATAAATCCCTCAATTGCCTTTCATGATTGTATGTTTTGTCGACCATGTCCTGGAGGCTATTTCTGGACAATGGCTCTCTAGGTGGAGTGGCTGAGGGTGCGTGTGCTTCGAAAGCATGATGAGATGGAGGAGAGGTATGTATTTCAACATCAGAGTCATTATCTTCGACTTCCACCGATGCCTCTTCCCTATGCCTTTTGAATCAGGGATCATGCTGGTCAGTACTCTTATCAAGATCCAACATGCCAATGTCCAGAGTAGGAGTGTCGCTATTGAAGTAAGGAACACCGGCTTTTGCACAAAGTTTGCTAATTAACACCGGGAAGGGGAATATATCACCACTCCTTCGATATTTCCTTTTTATCACTAAGGCAATGACCTCACCTACATTGACATGATCTCCTACCATGATAGCAGCTACCATCATGGCTCCATCATGCGTGATTTTTTGGTCATTCTGAGAAGGCATGAGATGGGAGCGCACAAAGTCATACCACAAGCGTGCCTCAAAGTGTAAAGTTAGGAGGGGAATGTCACCCCCAATAGTAGCCCAGGGATGTATGTCAGGAGCATTGATGGAGGTAGCCCATTCGAGAGGTTTGCGCTTGAGGAGTAGCTTAGCCATGAGGTCAAGTGCCAATTCAATTAGAGTGCTCTAATAGATGGATTAACTATGGCTGGAGTGATCTTGACTTCTTTTCCCCGAACCATAACTGAGTCCAATGCGGGAAAGGTCTCACAACCCTCTTTGTGGCCCTTAGCATCTTGTGTGTCCTGATACGAGGCAAAGAACTCTCGAACTAACTCCTTGTAATAGTTTCCAGGAACTTCCTGAAATGGTTGCCACTGACGGTTGGAAAATTGAGTGTGGATGTTGGGTAGATTGTCCCCCATTGCGTTTAGGTTGAATATTTGCTCCTCATTGAAGTTCCTTCCCCTATCACGGTCATAAATCACCTTCATGCCCTCCACTCCGAACCGAACCCTCTCCTCTTCTGAGACTTGGTCATGGGAGGATGAGACTTTCTTTTTTTCCCTTTAAAGTGGGCTTAGAGGAAGAGGGAGTTGTTGGCCTGTGTGATTTCCTCTCGGGGTTACCCCTGTTAGAAGACATGTTCTGCATATAGAGATTGTGAGCCAAAAAAACAAAACTTAAAAAGAAGTTAGCAAACTATAAGGGATGGAATGCAACGGACTAGAAAAACAAAGTAGTTAATTGTTGGCTTGTACGGACCACATGCAAAATGCACCAGAGAGAGTGCGCGTCGCTTGTGCTATCGCACAAGCAAATAGAAACCTACAGGGATTTTCCAGTGCGGTGTGACACTGGTGCGATTCATACCATTCAAAGTGCGTGTCGCACCAGGTGTCACCCCTTGAAGCAGTGACTAGTTCTATCTTTTCATCATGGTGCGATGTCTTGTGTGACCCGCACAACAAGATCTATGCATCGTATTTGAAGTGCACAAAGACACAATTGGAATTTTATGTTCCTTGTGTTCTTGTGAATTACACATATGATTCATAGAGCAAGGTGTGCTTAATCACTAGGCACCACACAACAAACCAATCAACAATAAACAAGCGGATAAAGGGATATCATGACCACGACCTTTGGGTACTCAGACTTCCCCAGATTTCCATTAACACATCAATAAGCAATAAAGGATCTTAACAACTTCCCTTAAGATGGACGTTACCCTATCTATCATTGGGAACATCAAGCCCTCACTTGCAACAATAGGTACCAACAATTTTTAGCAACAATTAACCCCCTCCCCGTATAAGATCATACACCCCAAATATAATGCTCAACAAGAATCATGGGTAAACAATCAACAATATTCAGCCTCAAGAGTCAATTTTCAATTAAAACCTCATGCCAATTGACGATTTGCTCTTAAGAACGACGTCACCCAATCTATCATCGAGCCAAATCATCTGTTAGTCACGAGTGGGTTACTCAGACTTCACTCCAAGCACAGATTTTGAGTCTAAAAATAACTACCAATCAACATGCATTAACAAGATTTAGGTTCTACCAAGTTGACACCAAGCAATATTATCAATACAACTCAAAACTGGGGACCCAAAATTTTTGGATCTTACCCAAAACCAACATGGTAATTCTACTAAGCATGCTACACAATAAGAGTTCCAATCTCCATAAAAATAAGTATTTAATATCGGGGAACTTACCACAAGTGAAGATTACAAAGGGAGGAGTGAAAATTTAAGCTTTTTGGACTTCAACAAAGGTGACCCAAGCAGACCTCATCGGAGAACGACGACGACAGCGGTGGTGTAGTAGTGGAGATGGTTGGGTGAGATAAGAGAAAGATTTTAGGGAAAGTAGAGAGGTTTGTGGAAGGTTTTAGGAGAGAATTTTGAGAGTTTGGGAGAAAAGATGGTGGAAAAAGGAGAAGAAAGGCAGTTTTAAAAGAAAATAAGAAGAAAAGTTGGTCGGGTCATCTCTGGGTTGGTTCGGTCAATGGGTTAGGTCAATTAAAATTTCAAATTTACCTTTTGTGCATGATACGCCCAAATTACAACTCCAATTACGAAGCGTAAGCGGTCGTCATCAAATATAGAACACAACTAAGGTTGGGGTCGATCCCACAGGGAATAAGGTGCAAATTAATTCGTTAGTGAATTAGATGACTAGTAATCAATAGTTTCCGGTAAATAGGGGGGTTTGTGTGAACAATATTTGATCAAAACAAATAATAATGTACGATGAATAATCAATATGAGAGTGAACTAGGGAAGTGTTCACCATGGCGTCGTAACAATGTCGACTCAAAGCTTAACCGGGTTTTTTCTATATGCATGTCACAATGTGATTGAGTTAATGGTATCATCTAAACATTTCTCAACCAAATAGACGAATTTCCTTTTCAATTCTCTCGAACTTGAAAAGGTGAGCTTTTATATTTCAATCCTAAACATCAAGTAGATTAATCTAGTTACAGCATTAATCATAAGACGAGAAGTGGTAGTCTCGAATCCTCGTAGTTAATCAAATTTCCCGGTTTTAATTTATTTACTCAAGCAAATTAACCCTAGGCATGTTCTAGTTACTCATGCTATTAGGAGAAGAGAAGAAAATCATATTCATAATCAAGAGAAAAGATTCTTACAATATAATGAACACAAGCTTCAATTATCCAAGAACAAGAAAACCAAGATCCCAAGAACAATGGAAGAACAAGATGATGAAGAAGAAAAACATGTAGTGTCGTGTTTTCTCTCCAAAAACTCGCTCAAAATTCGACTAAAAATATCCTAGAACTATTGGGTAATCAATGAATAAAATAAACCTAACACAGGGTATTTATAGTAGTCCAGGAAATAAAGTCCAAAAATAGGATTTTCGGAATCCGCGTGGTATTTGACGAGTCGCCTGATGGACCGTCGCCACTGTGACTGGCCGTCACACACAGTCGTCACCACTATCCAGTGCGTGCCATCTTTTAGCTCCCACTTGACGGCTTGGCTGACGTTCTGTTAAAGGTGAGACGGGTCGTCATGCCAACCATCGCTGCTATCCAGTGTAGGCTCTCCTTGAGCTCTCACTTGACGGCTTGGCTGACGGTCCGTCAAAGGTGTGACGGGCCGTCATGCCAACCGTCGCCGCTATCCAGTGGCTCCTTTAGCAGCTGCCAGATTTGGTGGCTCTCCTGACGGTCAGTCACCTGTGTGACGAGCCGTCAGGTCCTCCGTCAAGTTCAACCTTTGTTACTTAGCTTGAGTATTTTTACTTCCTTTTTATCCTTGTCTACATTTCCTGCAAATACAACATAAAAACATCAAAAGACACAAAAGTTGCTCGAAAACTTGCGAGTATTCTTAGTTAAAGGCGTCAAATGTGCCGTAGAATCCAGGCACATCAACACCCTCAACTTAAAACGTTCGCTTGTCCTCAAGCAACATGACACAAAATGAACTGATGACTCAACTAAGAATACAAACACAAATCCTTAGCAAATCATGGCCACTCAACAGTTTTCAATTTAAATCAAGCCCCCCGGTAGCACACAAATGTATGAAACGCTAACTTGCAAGGATCCAAACATGTCATTCCGATATAATAGAATATTCTACATAAACACACAACAGCTATCCCAACAGTCAATAGATAATACAGAGATCTTGGTGCCCTCACCACAAAGAAGTCCCACACACAAGATTTGGGACTAGGTAAGGCGCTCACACTCACAAACGATTTCAAACAATGCACATGCGATGCCATAAGCTTGCCCTTGCTATTCTATTTCAGTTTTTCAGAAAGCCGCTCAGGATCACTACAGGACTTGTTTAGGCTTGTAATGAGGCTTCGGGTGCAGGTAGGATACGTTTGGGGAATAGTGACTAAACCTTCCTTGGAATCACTTATGAAATTACTATTGAATTGCATGATTTCACATGGGTTTTTGCATGTTAACTCTTATTTCATGAATTGAAGTTTAACCATGGAAATTTCTACATGCATGAAGTTGATTTAAGTAAATTGGGTTTTGATGTGCATGATCCTTATGAATTTTCAAGTATGTGAATGCCTAGTTCCTATGATTCTACAAAAGTATATGTTTTATGAAAATTGAACTAGAGCCATGCAAATTTTACAAGTCATGAAGCATGCAAGTTTTTCCATGTTATGAAGTATGATGCAAGGTAAGACACCCGATGTTCCATCAATGCTCATGAGCGACATTCTAAACTAAAACTCATGAGTAGTATGAAGATCCGGGGTATGAATAAGTATGAACAAGTATGAACAAGTCATGAACAAGTGTGAATAAGTTTGGCATTAGATATGTCACATGTATATTAGGTCATGCTATTATTATGTTTTGGGAGTATTATTTAGCACCGAGAGACAAGGTTTCAGATAACCCAAGTACAAAACTATGTTGCCACCATAGGTTACCCGTGTTGAGGCTTATTATGACAGGATCCTAGTATGAAATTGTTCTAACCTTGGCCGGTTAGGAAAACTCTTTCAGTGTGGGTGCAAGACACTGCTCTCCATGTAGCTCAGCATGGTTTAATGTCGGTTAAGAGAAACTCCCACATGTTTATTTTGAAGCTATAAATCTATATGGATCTATATTATGAAACTTAAGCTTTATTTCATGTTTTATGTTTTCATCCCTTGATATCTATTTATGGTCCTTCTTTAAGTAACAAGTTCATTCTTAAGCATGGTTTCAACTATTTTATCATGATTCATGCATCGCCCACATACTTGGTACATCCTATTGTACTGAAGTATATCTTGCGTTGCATCCTTTGATGATGTAGATTCAGGTGTTCCTTCCCTGACTCGTGGTGAGTCCTCTTAGGTCGAGGACTATATATATATATGTTCCTAGTTATGTTAGAGCCTTATTTTTGTACTTCGAGTTAGCTAGGGTCTTATCCTAGCAACTCCTTATGTAATGTAGAGGCTTTTCAGACATAGACAGTGTTCGAGTCTCTTTCTAGATTTAATATTTCCATTCGACTTGATTACCTATGTATGTGATTCCATATTTATCTATTATTCTTCCGCTTTTTTTTATTGTTATTCTTGAGTATGCTATCACCAAAGGGTAGCTTGGGGAACTTGTAGTCCCAGGTCCTGTGTTACGTCTAGGGGTGACTTCGGGGCATGACAGAGCAATGCTTATCTCTTTATCTAATTCCTCAATAGAATAAGGCTGTATCATGTCGGATTTAAGGCCACCCACAAATCGATGTACCCTGGCGTGTGTAGTACTAACCATCTTCTGTGCAAATCTACTACATGAGTAAATCTAATGTTGTAATCCTTAACACTCATTTTATTCTGCCTAAGTGCCAAAAATTCTTCAGCCTTTACATCTCGAATCTCCTGAGGAAAGAAATAATCTAAAAAGGCCTCTGTAAATTCCTTACAAATTGGTGGAGGTACATCTGCTCTTCTAGAATCTTTCCATATGTCATTCCAAGCTGTAGCCACATCTTTTAGATGATACACTGCTAACTCAACTTACTCTTCATCAAAAAATACATGACGCTTAGCATTTTTTAAATGTCATCAATGAATCTCTATGGATCCTCAGTGGGTTTAGACCCCATGAAAATAGTAGGGTCAATATGCAAGAACTCTCGAACATGGAAACCAAATACCTCTCCTTGGGAAGATGTATTGGGGGACGCTAATTCCTATCTCTGAGAATAAGCAGCGCGTATCTAGGTAAGAAAATTAATGGCTCCCCTGACATCCTGGTCAGAGGGGTCAGATGGATGAGATGGAGGCATCAGGGCTCTTGTAGGCCCTTATGCTTGTTTTGGCTATGGATTTGGGATAGCTTGTCTAATGCTTCCATCTTAGGCCTCTGTATGATCCTCAACAACAGGTGGTTGTGTACTAGGACCTGCCTTTGGGGCTGTGGTAAATCGTGGACTAGTCTAAGTCTTTTTCTTTGTAAGAATCTCAATTGATAAAGATTAACGCATAAGTCAGAATCAACTTCCTATAAGTTTGCTTTATGGAAAAATCTAGAACATGAAAGAAGGTCAGATTTCCTAAATTTCCAAGCATCCCTCTACTTATGGATGTGGCACGCGACACACTCATAAGAAAGGCACTACTAGACACAGCTTTATAGACAATTCCCTAGGACACTTGAACCTAGGATTTGATACCAAGTTTGTCATATCCCAAGTCTAGATAGGATAGACAAGTATCATGTATACATATATGCTATGCAGATAATCTATGACAGATGATATATCAAGGATTCATATACTAGAGTCAAATAATAAGGATGATACATGCATACACAATGGCCTATGACCAACTGATACAAACTGATCGTACTATAGTGTCCATGAAGCCTCTAAAAGAGTAATAAACTATGAAACTGTCAAGTGGTCAGGACATGGCCCGCCATACCCACAATATGCAAATATTTATAATAAAAGAGACTACTATCTCTAAACTAGCTCCAGGGGGAAATGGATCTCACCAACTATTCTGCTGATACATGATAGTGCCTACTGAGGAGGTCTGCATTTCTGTGTACCTGGTCCTGTATTTAATAGAATCCAACACCCCATTTCATAAGGGTGCCAGTACATATATAACATACACTGGAATGTAAGGCAGAAAGAATAACAAGTTTAGATAAGATATCACAATGAAATAATCAATAATATGCTCAACTGAGATCTACCTGTGCCAAGAAGTAACTTATGACATTGTAAATCATATGGAATAACTTTGAAATTATTATACAAGTGTTCTTTTTGTTCTTTATTAGTATGGGATCAAATGATACAATTATATGTGGAATCAAGTAACTTAGGTACTTTCAAATAAATAAATGATAGCCTTTGATTGTGAGCCTCAATGGCTTTATATAAACTTTATAGCATACGAACTCTTTTATCTCTGAATCTTATATGAAAATGTTAAGTCTCGTAGTCTATGATCTCTGATGGTATGCCATAAAGGATCTTCTTTGAGGGGAAGCCCACAGGCGGGTATGCAAAATATGTAATGACCTTTTTGGTCATTCCCGCATTTATGCTTTTCTTGTATTGTTAGAGCTTGCCTGTAGCGTCCCCAAGTCATTTATGGCTTTCTGGGACCGGTGGTTTGATACCTTGTCCGTTCATTTGGTCGTTACGGTTGTTTCCCTATTTTAGAGCTTTAACTTAGGATATCATTGACTTCGATCAACATTCTTGGTAAATGCATTCGGAATCAAATTCCAACAGTTCCATTAGCTCCGGAGCATGGATTTTAGGCTAGATGGACCCTTGGTCAGGGTCTAGGAGCTTTTGGTTTTTCTTTGTGTGGGTTTTTGTGTTTTCTAACCAATTGAACATGAAAGTTTGACTTTGGTCAACATTAGGATAAGACTGCCTCAGATGGAAATTCGAACAATGTTGTTTGCTCTGGAATGTCTACTTTGGGCTAGGGGGACCTTTGGTTCGGGTCCCAAGGCTTCCAGACACGTTTTAGGCCACGAGGTTCAATTTTGAATAAGTTGGCCTAAAGTTGGTTGTGGGTGTGGGGTCCACTTTTCATCTAATTGACCACTGCTGGGATTTTTGTCAGTTGTATTGAGTCTGGAATGCCATTTTAAGTCGAGTAGCTCAGCTCATTTGTGTTTGCAGGACCTCGAATGTATTCTCGAGGGTCCCTCAAAGTCAAATTCCTATTTGGCAATACTGTTGGCAGCTGGTTGCAATCATGGCATCGCAGGCCATCGACCATGCAGCCCTCGGCCACGTGCGCACAACAGCAATGCCATCTGCCCTTTTTTCTAGGCCATCACCTAGGCAGTGCTGTGCGGCGTGCGTGCTGACGCGTACGCAGTGGCCTGGCCGTGTGCGCTCTACGCAAGCTCCAGGCCTACGCATAAGAAAATGCCTGCCCACATATGCATGGTCGTGTAGGCAGCACCATGGCGCGTAGGCGTAGCATCGCCTGGCAGCTTTAAACTTGGCTTCTTCTCCCTTTTAATTCATTTCACCCGAACTTCGTTCCACCATTTTAGACCAGCTATAAACCTCAATTTTCTTCTCCTTGCTCATCCAACTCCTTGGAGGAAGTTTACCATTGGTTCTTGGTCATTTTCCCGGCCTTAATTTGGTAAGTTTAATGCTAAATTCCGATTAAATTCTTTCAACTCTCTCTTTAAATTCCTTGGTTGGGGTGGGCTATTTTAACCCTGAATTCTTGCTCAATTATTCTAATTCTTTGAGCAAGCACCCTTTTGTTCATTGTGATCACTTGGTGCTCATTTGTTTCTGGTTTAGGGTTGAGGGGCCCACGGGTCCGCCGGTAACCCAAATTTTGACCCGACTATCATTATAGCAACATGGGTATCGTTAGTATCATCTTAACGTGTAGTTTATGTTCTTGATAGTTTGATTTCCATTCAGAGCCTCTCAGAGAGGTTCAGGCTCAAACATCACCATTTCAGCAGTTTATCATCATATGATAGGTAGGTTACAGTTTAACTCCGTGGACCTTACTATTTTAGAGCAAGTGCTACGGGCCGAGGGTGATCAGAGGAGGGGTGTACAACGGAGTAGAGGTACTTGGGGGAATCCCTTCCATGGATCCTACCTCTATTGGGCCTTTTAGGTACCGGAGGGGCTAACATAAAACACTACTATCACAAGGTTTCGGCATATCATATCATATCATCCATATGCGTGAGATTACACCCTTGTTTGCTGTTTGCTGAGTGTATACTCCAGTAGTATGGGATGCCGGAGGGTTTGTCTTCACTTGTTTGTATTCCTCGAGTGTATGGGTGCCTGTTGGGACTGTAGGTAGACTTATTTTCACTCTATCAAGATATTAATCATTATTATGATTCTTATGATCTTTTGGATATTGAGGGTTGCATTATATACTTTTGGTCAACTTGATAAGTTGCATTTGGGCTCCCGGTTGATTCCTTCCTAACTTGAAAGTAGTATTATTGGTATGGTTTGGTTATTCATCTTGTTTTTGAGCATTCTATTGTTATCCTTCTTTCCTCCTCCCCTTTTTACTTGAGGTTACCAGTATACTGCCTATTTCTAAAACTCTCCTTATCTATTGTTATTGCAAGGATCCCAGGTGCATTACTTCTTTCTTTCACCTGTGTCTGTGTGATATATATATATTCTAGGAGCTAGCCAAGTATGTTGTTTTCTCCTGGTATCCTTCTGTGCTAGATTCCGGGTACTTATTCGCTATTTTCTGTGACTGCTTACTTTTCTTCTACTATATTATTGACTTTATTTATTGTATGTGCCCAGTCGACCTATGATACCTACTGGGTATCCGTTTCTTAGTAATTGGTGCTCATACGACACTCTACATCTTCAAGTGAAGATCCAAGTGTGGCCATCGCCACTGATCTATTAGAGACTCGTGTGGGTTAATCTTTTGGGGACTATACGAGACTGAGGGTGATATCTTGGCGATTGGACCTTAGCTTTTAGTTCATCTTTTGTATCATGTACTCTTTTACTATTTGGAGACATATATATATTATTTTGGATCCTTTGTACTCTGTTGATGTAGTTCCGACTCTTATACTATGATATCAAGTTTGGGGGTTTGGGTTAGCTTTCGCTTATGCATTCCTATTGCCTATTCTCTATCTTCTTTTCCCTTGATTCCACATGCTTGTTAGATAATAGCTCATTACTAAAAATTCTGGGCTACAGGAAATGGTTTGCCTACTAGGGGGATGTAGGTGCTATCATGACCGAGAAATTGGGTCATGACGGCTTAGTATTAGAGCTGTAGGTTTCGGTGTCATTAGTATAGGAGATAATGTCTAGTAGAGTCCTGTAGATCGGGGAAGAGACGTTTGTACTCAATCTTTGGGAGGCTACAGTGGAATCTTAGGAAACATGGACTTTTTTTGTTCTACCTCATGCGTAGTATCTTTGAAAGTTTCTTAAATTCTCACTTGTTCTATTTCATTCTCCATCAGATGGTTTGAATGAGATCATCAACATCAGGCGGGGGTGGGCCTCTGATGCCAGCTAGGGACTGGGGAGGCTGCAAAGGTAGATCTAGAGGACATGATCGAGCAGCGGCACCAGTTAGAGCTCCTAGGGTCAAGGTTGAGCTCGATTATGAGCCCTAGTTTATTCTCGAGCAGCAACATATTGACCAGGGGAAAACCCAGGTACCACCAACTCCATTACTAGTGCCAGCACCAATTTTTATGCCAGCTTTATCCCCAGTTTTTTCGTCATATGTTTGTAGTTTACTTCTACAGGTGTTGGATATGATAGAGGGACAACCTTCACATGTGGCACAAACATCCGCTCAGGGCCCCTGGGTGCATAGAGTTTAGGACTCTAACTGAGGTTCTTTTGGTTCCATCTGTTTCACAACCTCTTGCTCCTCGCCCAGTTATGACAAAGACGAAACAGAAGTCCTTGGGAAGATTTTTGAGATTGGCTCCTCCTAGGTCTGCTGGTACTTCTGGTCAGGACCTACATGATTTCATTACTACTTGTAAGGAGATTTGGGTTTATTGGAGACTCACGGGGTTGGGTATACTACTTATCAGTTGGAGGTCCCAACTATGTTGTGGTGGAGGGCCCAGGCTGCTTGCAGATCATCTCCGTCTCCTCTGTTATCTTGGTCGGAGTTTTATAAGGCCTTTATGGCCAAGTTCTTGCCATAAAGTGATAGAGTGCATCACAGGGAGCAGTTTACTAGGCTTATGCAGGGATTGGCATCTGTATCTAAGTACGAGACTCGTTTCCACCATCTTTCTCAATTTGGGGCTATGATCATTCCTACTGAGCCTGACACAGTCCATAGGTTTATTTGGGGGTTGCGGACAGAGCTTAGACAACCAACTGAGATATTAGTTTCTAGTGGTCGATCATTTTATGCTATCACAAACTATATTCATACCATGGAGGATTTATATGATCGTGATTAGGGGGACAAATATAAGAGGCCACGACATCAGGGTGGCTATAGTGGTTCCCGGTCTGGTGGTAGAGGTTTAGGCCAGTAGGACTGAGTGTATCAGCCACAAAAGCAGCAGGGTCAGTCTAGTCGATCGTATACGTCAGTTTGATTAAGGTCTGAGTAGCCAGTAGGGCTATTGTGGTCAGTCTTTGAGGGGTATAACTTTTGGGGCATCAGGTCGTGGTGGCCATACTGGTTTGACTGGTTCATCTCGACAGTTTAGGCCGTCAAGGCCTTGTTATGAGTGCAGAGTTATTTGGCACTATGCTAGAGATTTCCCTCTACAAGGTACAATTTTAATAGGGTACAGTTCAGCCAGCCGCTAAACCGGCTCAGCCTATCCGTACAGTTCAGCCACTGGCTAGAGGGGGTAGTGTCCAGACTAGAGGTGGTGGCCAGCGTGGTAGGATAAGTGGTAGGGATGGTGGTTGTCGTCATCAATTTTATGCAGTCCCAACTGTCAGCAGGTGAAGGTAGAACATCAGCGACCAAGTGGTATCACTCAGGAGATGGACATTCCTACTTGGAAGTGGGAGGTAATTAATATGGACTTCATTACAGGATTACCTCGTACTCGCAGGCAGCATGATTCTATTTGGTTGTAGATAGGGTGACTAAGTCGACCCACTTTTTGGCTATCAAGACTACCGATTAAGTGGAGGATTATTCCAGACTCTACATCTGGAAGACATTAAAGTTTCATGGAGTTCTATTATCCATCATCTAAGATAGAGTTACTCAGTTCACATCTCAATTTTGGATATCGGTTAAGAAGGGTCTTGGTACTCAGGTTAATCTTAGCACAACTTTTCACCCGCATACAGATGGACACGTAGAGTGTACTATTCAGACCTTAGAAGATATGTTAAGGACTTGTGTTATCGACTTTAAGGGTAATTGGGATGAGTACTTGCAGCTTATCGTATGAGTTGTAAAACCAAAATTTAGCCAGTTTTTAGTCTACTATAGTATTTCAGAAAAACATAGATTTCAGCCTAGTCTAGTCCTGACTCAGAAACTCGGAATTCCAGTTTTAAAATGAGCTATTAGTATTCAATTTGGGAGTAGTGTTTAGCATCGAGTTTTACCAGGGTTCAGCGTACATTAAAGTCTTAGAACTACATGCCACAGTAGGTTATTTAGCCCCTCAAATGGGCCTCAGAAATAGTGATAACATTTGCCATGCTTTTATACCCTGGCAAGGTATATTGGGTCCTCTCAATGGGGCGTATATATCGGACTCCATATTTAGCTCACGTGGTTTATCTCGATTAGTAGACTCTCCTACAGTGTGAGTTTTAGTAAAGTGCATTAGGCCCTCATTTATGTTTATTTCCAGCTTCTAGTATGTTGAAGATTACTCTTGCATTTTATCTCTTTTATGCCTGATTATACATTTGGGCCTATGTACTAAAGTTTAGTTCAGTTTACAGCTTTTCAGTAATTCAGCATATTTACATATTCTGTTAGTTTTTATATCCCTCATGCTCAGTATATTAAACATACTAATGCATACTCTATATGTTATGTCCTATCATGATGCAGGTTCAGGCTCTCATATTCAGCCCCGCGAGCAGTCCGTACAGGTGCTAGCGCAGCGACAACCAGTGGTGAGTCCTCATCATCCGAGGACATATTTTCATGATTTTTGAGTCAGTCAGTTGTTCTAGTCTTCAGTATTTAGAGTTAGTTGGGGGCTTGTCCCAGCAACTTATCAGTAGTAGAGGCTTTCAAACATAGAGTCATACTTCAGCTTATGTAGTTCAGTTGATTCTCAGACAAACTATCATTTCAGATATTTTTAGAATCATTATTCCTTTCAGTTATGATTTCTTCAGTATTCTTATCTTTGTTCAGAATTATATTCAGTATGCTTGTGATATGTCATATTCAGGGTTACCTTGGGGTCACTTGTGCCCCTAGGTCTCATGTTATGTCTAGGGGCTACCCTCGGGGCATGACAAACTTGAACTCATGGCTTCCAAATACCATCCCATGAGTTTATACTATAATTACATCTAGAATTGCCTCTTTCTTCTCATATATAATAAGGGATCGAGGGGAAGGATTTTACCTTGATTTTTCTGTAACTTTAAACTCTTATCTTGAATTCTGCAACACCAAAAATGTTACTCCAAAAAAGTACCTTACAACAAGAAGAAAACACTTTAAGATGACATCACACAACAAGGGGATGCCAATGAGCTTCTTTCTCACAAAGGCTTCCCAAACTCCACCAACGTGTGGAGCTTCAATCCACCAGCTTTTCTATATAAAACCCATGATGATGTAAAGTCAAAAACTTACCTTAAATCTTGATACCCAAGAGGAAGAACTCAAGAACCCTAAGGGGAAAAGAGGGTTGCCAAGAAGAGCTAAAAGAGAGAGATTTGTTTGTTCTATAACTTGTATAAAAACCTAGTATGTGAGCTGATTTTTTGGATATATATTTACATAATTTCAGATGGGTTTTGGGCCTTTACCCTTGCCCCATCCCACTTCTCCATTTGATTTCATTTTTTGCCAAAAAGGAAGTCAAAGTAGGTGATCCACCTACTTGAAATCTTTTGAACTTTGGGCTTAATTTCTTTCATGTTTTGGGCCATATTTACTTTTTCTCATCTAGTAAATCTAAGCTTATATTCATGTATCTCAATAAAGTAGGACATCAAATAAATAACTTAACCACGTAGAAAGTCCAAACACATAGGATGTTTATGCGAATAGGTGAAACACATAGCTCTAGCAAGTAGGGGAGTTTGTTGTTTCCAACTTTAATTGCCTTTTCAAGTCTCATTCCCACAAACAATATTTTCTACTTTAGTATAGTTGGATACTTAGACTTTGGCTCAAATTCACCCTCATTTACACATGTCAAAATAAATCCATCGACATTACCTTAGTCGTACATATGTTTAAAGGTATGGGTTATTAAAATAGAAACCTTGGGTTTTAGTTATAAACTGGTTATTCATGATTATATTATCATAATTCACTAGTGTAACCATAAAAAATTGTAGTTGTAGGTGAATTATTGGTGGAAAGGCCCTAGGTTGTGTAGAATGAACATGAGTCTGGCCTGGGGTTTGGGACTAAGATGTAATCCAGGAATATTTAGGACATTTGGGTTGATTTTTGTGTTGTGTTATTATTTTTTGACCAAGTTCAAGCTAGAAATTTAAGAAACAAGAAATCTCCAGTTCAGTAGAGCATTCGGGCTTGATTCCAGGTAGGTGACAGTTGAATTGTTTCCCAAATTACGTTATGTGTGTATATTAACTACTTCATTAGTATTGCACGCACATTTCATGGTTTAGGGAATAAGAAATTGAATGTTAATGATATCTTGTTGTCAATCTCATGCAATGAACTGTCTTCAATACTTGTTGGTTTTACAAGTGTGAGTTGTTTTCCATTGTGGTTGTGATTGTTGTGATGTCTATGACTTTCAGTTGGCTCGAGTACCACACTTGGTACAATTCATTGGTTGGGTCAAGTATCACGCATGGTATAAGGTATCTATCGATTGGCTCGGTTACCATGCCTGGTATAGGTTCTATTATAGTTGGCTCGGGTACCACGCCTGGTACATGTTTGATTGTGTTTCTATGTATTAGTTCCATGAGTTAAATTTCTTGTCATGTAATTATTACTTGTTGGTCCATGTTTGGCCGGGTGATTATGTTAAAATGATGGGTTGGTTCTTGAGTGTAGACCAGATTGCATGTTAAACACTGTAGATGATGTCTTAAGGATCCTTGGGTGGTCCAAGTTACTTGAAAAGTGTGGGGAATTACATGTATAGTGGTTGTTGTGATTTTGGACAGGTCTCATGTGGTTGTTAAGTCATAGTTTTGTGTTCATATTTTATATGTTTGGAGCTGGCCGACGATCCTACCAATACACTATTGTTTTTGTATACTGACACTGCACTTGCTCTTCTTTTTCTGAGTACAGGGCATATTTCGATGACTGTTGCGCGACCTCAATTGTGACATAGGCATTTCCTGAATCTAAGGGTGAGCTGCTTCTTCTAGGATTCCATGGATTCATCCACTGTTTCTAGTCCTTTGTTTGGACTTAGATTCATTTTTTTGGGTTGCATCCCCATATTCTAGACTATGTTAGATATTTTGGTACATAACTTTTAGATTCTAGAGAGATTATTTCTGCAAGTTTTATGTTAACAATTTTTAGTTATGAACCTTGGCTATAATTAATGCAAATTGGTTTTTAGCTTCTTAGTTGTTTAAGTATTGGATTGGGTATTTGGTTCTCCTATCAGGGGTTAGTGTGGCTCCCACTCACAGTGGTTTAGGTCATAACAAAGATGGTATCAGAGCCCTAGGTTTGGTGATCTCGTCGTACCAAAATGGGTCTAGTAGAGTCTGGCAAAATGATATGGAGACGTTTGTACTTTTATTCAAGAGGCTACAAGACTTTAGGAAACTATCTCTTCTTTCTTCCTTCGTGTTATAACTTGATTCCAATTTATATCTGGCAATCCAAATTGGTATCTAACTTCCTTCATTTTTTTTCTTTAGATGGTTAACACCATTTGAAATGGAGCAAGGGTAGCAGATCCAGCTGTGGAACCGATGGCTCTAGGGCAAGGAAGAGGCAAGGGCAGGGGTAGAGAGAGAGCAACACCCGCCAGGGGTAGATCTTAAGAAGCGGCAGAGCCAAGGCCGATGACCCCTCCCCCACCCTAGGATCATGTTGAGGAGGAGGATTTGAGAAGTACACGAGGATGGCATATAGCTAGAGGTGGCAACACTGGTTAGAGGTGCAGGTCTTCCCCCTATATTGTTTGAAGTTATTCAGTTGGGGTTGGCGAGTACTGGAGGCACACCCACTATGTCTAATACTCAGGTTTTGGGTTCCTATCCCGCTATTGCCACAACCTCTAGGATGGATGAAGCTTCGGGTATAGATGCATTCTCCCGCTTAATACTAGGCCATGTCATGATCAGGACCAAGCATGAGATGTTGACCAAGTTCTTGAAACGTAAACCTCTTTCATTTCATGGTATAGAGAGTGAAGATGCTTTCGAGTTTATTCTATATTATTAAAAGAGGATGCATAAGTTTGGTATTGTACAGCAAGATGGGATGGAGTTTGTGAATTTTCAGCTACAGGGTTATGCCAAGCAGTGGTAGAGGGCTCATGTAAAATGTCGATTATCAACTTTGTCTTTGATTACTTCGGCCTAGTTTTAGGAATTGTTTCTTGAAAATTATGTGCCCCATACTCTCAGAGATTGCAAGAAGGATGAGTTTCTGGTCCTTGAACAGGGTAACATGTTTGTTGCTCTATCTAGTCACATGACTTTTGTAGGAAAGAGTTTTAATGAGGTAACTAATTATGTAATGAAACTGGAAGGGGTCAGGCAGGTTGGGAATGCTAAGGTGTTAGTCAAGAAGTCCAAGAATATGGGTAACTTTAGTGGTTCTTACTCCATAGGTCCTAGTCAGCAAATCCATTCTGCTCATCCTATTAAATCAGCTTTGCTAGATTCTATAGGTGGCCATTCAGGGGCCATTCAATAGGCATTTGATCTTAGAGGTTAGTGAGCTTCTTATTCTTCTTCCAACAGGTCCTCTCTTGATCGAGGATGCTTTCATTATGGTGATTCAGGTCATTTTAAGAGGGAATACCCTCTTAGACAGGTATTTAATCAGGTAGAGCAGTCGACTAAGGCTATAATTCGAGCAGGTGGAGGTTGCAATTAAAGAGGATGCCCACAAGGTAGGAGAGGTAATAATTTGGAAGGCCGTGGAAATAGGGGTTATGGTATTGCAGGAAAAGAGCAGCACAAAAAGCTAGAGAGGGTGATAAGATTGGTGATAGGGCTTATTGTTACACCTTCCTGGTCAAGTATGAGGCTGAGGCATATGATACCGTGATAACTGGTATAATTCTCATCTTTGACTGGATGGCTTCTATTTTATTTAATCTGAGCCTTACATATTTCTACCCCAGTTAGGGAGTCTATGGTAGTGACCCATGTGTATCGTTCATGCTCTATGGTGTTTGTGGGTTTTCAAACTTTGGTAGATTTGGTTATTTTAGAAATGTTAGACTTCGATGTGATCTTGGGTATGACTTGGCTGTCTCTTTATCATGTTGCGTTAAACTGTGATTCTAAGAAAGTAACTCTAGAGATTTCGAGCAGGGATAGACTAGAGTGGAAAGATATGTATAGGCCTAAGCCAGTGAAGATCATATCCTTTATTCGAGCTAGGAAGATAGTGGGCAAAGGGTGTTCAGCCTTCATGGCTCATCTTCAAGATATTAGTGTGGAGTCTCCTTCTATTGAGTCAGTCCCAGTGGTTTCAGAATTTCAAGAGGTATTTCCTATAGATCTGCTTGGTATGCCTTCGAACAAGGATATTGACTTCTGTATAGATTTGGAGCCAAACACTCACCCAATCTCTATTCCTCCTTATCGTATGTCTCTGGCAAAGTTGAGAGAACTTAAAACTCAGCTTCAGGACCTTTTAGATAAGGAATCCATCCATCCCAGTGCTTCTCCTTAGGGTTCTCCAGTCTTATTTGTGAAAAAGAAATATGGCAGTATGAGGATGTGTATAGACTACAGGCAATTAAACAAGGTTACCATCTGGAATAAAAATCCATTACCCTGCATATATGATCTTTTTAACCAATTTCAGGATGCTTCGGTGTTTTTAAAAATTGAATTGAGTTCAGGGTACCACCAGTTTAAAATTAGGCTTGAGGATATACCTAAAACAACTTTTAAGACTCGATATGGGCATTATGAGTTACTGGTAATGTCATTTGGGTTGACCAATGCACCGACGACTTTCATGAGTTTGATGAATGGTGTCTTTAAGTCTTTTATGGATTCCTTTGTGATTGTATTTATATACAATATATTGATATACTCCAAGAGTAAGGGGGAGCATGCAGAGCATCTTTACATTGTTCTTGGGATTTTGAGGAGACCTAAATTGTATGCCAAGTTTTTAAAGTGCAAATTTTAGTTATCCTCGATTACTTTCATAGGGCATGTGGTCTAAAAATAAAGGGTAATGGTAGATCCCTAAGATATTGATGCAATTAAGAGTTGGATCTGGCCTAGCTTTGTGACTAAGGTAAGGAGTTTTGTGGGTCTTGCTAGCTATTATCGCAGGTTTGCCAAAAACTTTGCTTCTATTGCTACTCACCTGACAAGATTGACTCAGAAGGAGGTACCATTTGTTTGGTCTCAGATGTTTGAAGAGAGCTTCCAAAAGCTCAAGACACTCCTAACAACAACTTTTATCCTATCATTGTCATTTGAAGGTAAAGATTTCATTGTGTTTTATGATGCTTTTTATTTGGTTTTAGTTGTTGTGTTAATGCAGGGCATAAATGTTATAGCTTATGCTTTGAGGCAATTAAAGCTTCACGAGAATAACTACCGAACCCATGATTTTGAGTTGACAGCAGTGGTATTTGCACTTAAGATCTGGTGACATTATTTCTATGGTGTCAAGTGTGAAGTGTTCATAGACCATCATAGACTACAATATTTGTTTACATAGAAGGATTTGAATCTGAGACATAGGAGGTGGATGGAGTTGTTTAAAGATTATGACGTGAACATCCAGTATAATTCGGGTAAGAAAAATGTAGTGGCAGATGCATTGAGCCAGAAAATGGTCAGCATGGGCAGTTTGGCTTGTTTGGGGGTGTCTAAGAGACCTTTGGCTAGAGAGATTCAAACTCTAGCATCCAAGTTTATGCATTTGGGCATTTCTGATAATGGTGGAGTGTTGGCTAGTATCAAGGTTAAACCCACATTTCTGGAGGAAATCAAGACAAAGTTGTTTAAGGATGTGCAATGGAACAAGCTTCGGAATAATGTGGTATTTGGGGAGGCCCCGGATGCCACACTTGATGCATTCATGTAGGGTGTTATGTTTGAAAGGGAGGATTTGTGTCCCTCAGGTTAATGACTTGATACAAAATGTGTTGGCAGAAGCTCATAGTTTGCGGTACTTTATTCATTCAGGCATAAGAAAAATGTACAGAGACTTGAGGTGACTTTATTGGTGGCCTAGGATTAAGAAGGACAATAGCTGAATATGTGTGCAAGTGTCAAAATTGTCAGTAGGTGAAATATGAGCATCAAAGGCCTACATGATTGCTTTAAAGGATGCCATTCTTGAGTGGAAGTGTGAAAGGATAGCCATGGACTTCGTGGTGTGTCTTCCAATGACCTTGGAAAGGTATGATTCAATTTGGGTCATCATGGATAGGCTGACAAAGTCATCCCACTTCATTTCGATCAGGGTGGATTATAACTCATAGCAGTTGGCCAAGATCTATGTCAAGGAGATAGTGAGGTTGCACGGGGTGCCCCTTTTTACCATTTCATACAGAGGTAGGCAGTTTACTTCTAAGTTCTAGGGCAAGTTACACAAAGAATTGGGCACCCAACTAGCTTTTAGCACAACTTTTCATCCTTAGACATATGATTAGTTAGAGAGGATGATTCATGTGCTGGAGGACATGTTGAGAGCATGTGTGATTGATTTTGGGGGCCATTGGGATCATTTCTTACCATTGTTTGAATTCTGATACAACAACAGTTATCACTCCTTTATTGGCATGGCACCAATCGAGGCACTTTATGGGAGGTGATATAGATCGCCTATAGGGTGGTTCAAGGCAGGCGATGTGAAACTTTTGGGTGTTGACTTGGTAAAGAAATATCAAGAGAAAGTGAGAGGTATCTAAACCAAGTTATTAGAAGCCTAGAGCAGGCAAAAGAAATATGCGGGTTTTCAAGGTAAGGGGAGTGTTTTCTCAGGTTGGTGAATAGGGTTTGTTGAAGGTATCACTGATGAAAAGGGTAATGCGGTTTGGAAAGAGGGGTAAGATTTGCCCCCTGTATATCAGTCCAGTTGAGGTTCTCAAAAATATAGGTCCAGTAGCTTATAGGTTAGGATTGCCCCCCAGTTTGTTTGGAGTCTATCCAGTTTTCCACGTATCTATGCTGAAGAGACACCACGGGGATGGGGATTACATTATCAAATGGGATTCAGTCTTGTTATACAAGGACCTTTAATACAAGGAGGAGCCAATTACTATTCTTCATTGGGATGTCTAAAAATTAAGGACAAAGGAAATTACATCGGTGAAGGTTCAATGGAAGCAACATCCGATTGAAGAAGACACTTGGAAAACTGACAAGGACATACGAGACAAGTACCCTCACTTGTTTGAGGATTCAGGTACTACCCTCTTCTCATTTTAGCTCATCTTTTTAGTGTTTGATCTTTAGGGGATGAATAATGTGTAAATGGATATATGTTGTAATAACCCTTCCCATCATAATGGGTGAGTTATTTGTGCGAGAAAATAGGTTAGAAAAAATTCGGGTTGTGGAGTTGAAAATTTTAGGCTAGGCTAGGCTCGGATGAATTTTAAGCGAGATAAAGTCTAGGGAAATCTTGGAAAGGGATGGGTAAAATATCTATGCTTGAGCTAAATTTTCTATTAGCTATGATGTTAAGGAGTTTGTAGGACTTTTCAAAAATAAATTCGGGTGAGTAGAACTCCCGATATTGAACTTGATGAGAAAGAGTTGGTCTGGAACGTCAAGGTTTGAAGGTGCATTGCAAAATGGGTAAAACGGGGAGGATTATTAAGGTTTCATCCCGTATCAACCGCTATAGTAGGTGATACACTGCTACAATGATGACCACTATAGTGAGAGTCAAAGGCGGTCAACCCTGTTATAGTAGGTGGCTTTTGCTATGGCGGTGCCTCTATAGGGGGATTTGACCGCTATAGTGGGATAAGTCATTGTAAATGCAGAAATTCACCAAAAACATTCATTCTTTCTCAGGAACATTTTGGGGAAGGGTATAGGCGATTTGGGGCATTTTCTACTAGTTTCCCACCAAGATTCTTTGTAAACATAAGTATTTTGTTCCCCTAATCTAGTACTTCCATTTTTATAACTTAGAATCAATAATTACAGGCCTTGGGGAGGGTTTGGATTGACCTAAGGTGGAAAATCTAGTGTAACAAGGAATGTTGGGTGTAGAAACCTTGGGTTTTGGTTATAAACATGTTATTTATGATTATATTACCATAATTTGCTAGTGTAGTTTTAGGTGAATTATTGGTTAAAAGGCCCTAGGTTGGGTGGTATGATCATGAGTTTGGTCTGGGGTTTGGGACTAAGTCCTGATTTGTTTTCATGAAGATTAAGACATTTGAATATGAATGCACATCTGAATGATTAATATGTTTTCTCTAGATCTGAATACTGAACGATTAAGACTGTTTATTTTTCAACATCTGAATATGCATAATATATTTATATATAAATAAAATAAAAGTATAATTCAAATAAAAATTAATTATACATTAGAAAAATACTTAATTTAATAAAAATAAAATTATTAGTTGATTAAAAAAATGAGATTTTTACGTTTGCTAGTGATGATAGAGGTGGTTCATAATGGTGGTGGTGGTAATGATTGGTGTTTGTGGCTAGTAATGTTGGCGGTGATAGTTGATGGTAGAGGTGGTTCATGTTGTAGTTACTGTCATAATGGTGGTGATTGGTAGTGTTGATGGTGAAGTTGGTTAAGGTTAGTAGTTGGCAGTGTTGATGGCGGTGACTGAAGAATGTGTGGTAGTTGGCGGTAGTTCTAGTTATGATGGTGGATGTGGTTGGTAGTAGGGATTGATTGTACTGGTGGTAGTGGTTGATAGTGGTGGAGGTGGCGTCAACGATGACAACGGTGGTAGTGGTGGTTGAAAAATGTGTAATAGTTGACGGTGTGTTGGTTGTAATTAGAAGTGGTGCTAATTGTGATGGTGAAGTTGGTTAGTTGTAGGATTGACCACAGAGGTTTTGGAGGTGACGATGATGGTAGGGACAATTAATATAATAATTATATGTAATGATGGAGGTACTAGGGGTGGTAGTGGCTGCTAGTAGTGGTGGCTGGTGGTGGTGGTTGACGACGTTAATTATGGTTGACAATGGTGGTGGTGGTTTGTGATGACAAAGGTGGTAAGTGGTGGTGACTGGTGATTGTGGTTATAGTGGTGGTGAATATTATCAATACAAGTTTACCTCGTAATGGTATTAAGACTTTGTTCTAGATCTTAATAATTAAGACCCATTCAGACCAATTAAGTGCTTAAATCTTAATAAAAACAAATGCACTTAATGGCCATTAAGTGCAAACAAATGAGACCTAAGATGTAATCTAGGAATATTTAGGCTATTTGGGTTGATTTTTGTGTTGTGTTATTTTTTTTAGAGCAAGATCAAGCTAGAACTTTTCAGACACTTCCAATCTCATTAAGATGTTAGCTAGAGTCTGGATCTCTCTAGCTAACAAACATCTAGTAGCTTTTAAATAGGCTAAGCTACCCATAGTCTCAGTGTTCCTGCTCAACACATCGGCTACTACTTTAGCCTTAACCAGATGGTATTGAATTGTAATATCATAATCGTTGAGTAACTCCATCCACCTTCGCTACCACAAGTTGAAGTCCTTCTGAGTGAAAATGTGTTGCAAACTACAGTGGTCTGTGAACACTTGGCAACACACCCCATACAAGTAATGTCTCCAAATCTTGAGAGTAAACACCACAACAACCAACTCTAAGTCATGGGTAGGATAGTTCTTCTCATGAACTTTGAGTTTCCTGGAAGCATAAGTGATAACATTCCTATCCTACATCAATACAGCACCTAAACCAGATCGTAAGGCATCAAAATACACAATAAAATGTTTACCTTTAATCGGCAAGGCAAGAATAGGAGTAGTAGTCAACAAAGTCTTGAGCTGTTGGAAGCTCTCCTTACATTCATCTGACCAAACAAACGGTACCTCTTTCTAAGTCAAGCTGGTAAGATGGGTAGCAATGGATGCAAAACCCTTCACAAATCTATAGTAGTAACTAGCTAATCCCACAAAGCTATGAACATCGGTCACTAAAGTGCGCCTAGCCTAATTCTTAACTGTCATAATTTTATGCATGTATAGCATCACCCTTTCTTTTGAAATCACATACCCCATGAAGGACGCAGAAGACAACCAGAATTCACATGGGAAGAATTTTGCATACAATCCCTTTTCCTTTAATAACCCAACACAATTCTAAGATGATTTTCGTGCTCCTTATCACTCTTAAAATACACCAGGATATTATTAATAAACACAATAATGAATGATTCTATATAGGGCTTAAATATCCTATTCACCAAACTCATAAAAGCAGTCGGTGCATTAGTCAGTCCCAAAAACATCACAAGGAGATCATAGTGTCTGTACCTGGTATGGAAAGCAGTCTTAGGAATATCAAAAGGCCAAATTTTAAAATGGTGGTACCCGAACCTTAGATCAATCTTAGAAAAGACTGATACACCCTGCGACTGGTCGAACAAATAATTAATGCAAGGGAGAAGATACTGATTACGGATAGTAACTTTATTTAACTATTGGTAGTCTATGCACTCATGTAGACTACCATATTTCTTCTTAATGAAAAACAGTGGAGCACCCCATGGGGAGGCACTTGGATGAATGAACCCTTTACTCAACAACTCTTGTAACTGAGCCTTAAGCTCTCTCAACTTAGTCGTTCCTATTCTATAAGAAGAAATAGAGATGGGATGTGTATTTAACTCTAAGTGGATACAAAAGTCAATGTCTCGATCGGGTGGCATGCCAGGAAAATCCATAAGGAATACCTCTTATTAGTCACGCACTATGTGAACTGACTCGATAGTTGGGACCTTTGAACTAGTGTCTTGAAGATGGTCTAGGAAGGCCAAACACTACCTTCCTATCAGACTATGAGCACGAAGGAATGACACAAATATCATAGGATTAGGACTATAGTTACCCTCCCACTCTATTCTATCCAACCCAGGCATATCCAGAATCATTTCTTAGCATGAAAGTCTAAAATATCATGGTGCAGAGACAACCAACTCATGCCCAAGATAATGTCAAAATCCACCTTGTCTAAAATTAGTAAATCTACCAAAGTTGTTTGCCCCACAAATATAATTGGACAAGCATGGAAGAACCTATCAACAACCTCAGAATCACCAACTAGATAGACAAATTAACAGGATAATCACGCAACTAGCAAATCATGTCAAACCCCTTTATAAAACGAGTTGACATATATGAAAGTGGAACCAGGGTCAAAAAGAACTGAAGCCATACGGTTACAGATAAGAATAGTACATGTGATTACCGCATCTGATGCCTCTACCTCTAGTCTACCTGGAAAAGCATAGAAGTGGTTCTTACCACCTACCTCTGCACCGCCCCTTTTTGGTTGATTACCTGTTCTACCTTTACCACCACCCCGCTTAGGCTGGGTGCCTTCCTTGCTAGCTGTTTACCACCCCACCAACCTGTGGGAAATTTTTGTCATATTCATTACCTCTACCTATCGGAGCCAGAGCTATGGAAGTTTACTGCTGAACTACCTATCAATATTAAGGATAATTTCTTTTCATGTGACCAATCTCAATGCACTCATATCATGCAGGGTTTAAGGTAGATCGTTGCACTAGAGAAGACAAAGTGAGATAAGTACTAAACTCTTCTGAAGGTTGACTGGTCCCTGATCGACCCTCAATAGAAACCTGCATCAAACACTGAATGGGGTGCGTAAGGTATCCCTGTGAACCTTGTCCCTTGGAATACTGACCACTGAAATTTCCCCAAGACCAGGGCTTCTTTAAAGCCATCCTTGCTTGACCCTCTTGATTTATACCCTCAACATTGTTCACAAATTTTATCGCCTCCTCAAAAGACCTGCCAGAAGATGCTACCTGTGAAGCTGCAAGTTGAATCCCTGTGTTCAAACACTTCACAAAATAACAGATCAATTTTTTCTTTGTATTGATCAATTGTGAAGAGTAATGAGACAAAGCATGCAAGTGTGTCTCATAGGTTTCCACTGAAGAATTTCCCTACTCAATGTTAGCAAACTCATCGCTCTTTCTATCCCTCATTGTACGCAGAACATACTTCTCCAGAAAAACTTGGTAGAACTGACTCTAATTCATAAGGAGTGTCCCAGTAAGCCTCTATTTAACATACGCCCTCCGCTATATTTTGGTATCCCTTTGCAACAGAAAAGAAACAAATTCCACAACAATACCCATCCTGTGCAATCGCTCATGATAGAAAATGATGAATTCATAATCAAACTAAGACTCCAACCCATGAAATACTAGAGATTTCATCTTAACAAACTTGCATAAAAAGGTCACGCTCACTACCAATCATCACTAGGCCTGTCACTAGTTGCAAAAACATATTTGTTTCAGAAACCGCATCTATTCGAGGAGCCATAGCAGCATCATGCTGCAGTGGGAACTTCTCATAATCTAAAATTGGTCATGATGGCACTTATCTCACCCCCACGATTGGTAAGCCAACCCTAAACCATATTTGGAATAAAAGATAACATACTGTAATGACCCTTCCAGTCATGTACGCATTTTTGCCTTTCTTGTACCAATATAACTTACCTATAGCGGCCTCAAGTCTTTTATGGCTTATCGGGATTGGTAGTTCGGTGCTCGGGCCATTTGTTTGTTCTTTATGGCCGTTCCTCATTTTAGAACTTCAACTTTGGAAATCGTTGACTTCAGTCAAAATTCTTTGTAATATCAAAGAATTAAACCAAAGTTCTAGGTCAAAGGAATCCCTTACACAAAAGTTTGAGTTAAAGAAATGTCTTGTGTAACACCTCGCCCGTTTAGAAGGTTTAAATTAACTCATACCTTGGGGGGAAGACTAATAGTGTCTAATATACTAAGACGGATATGTTATGAGGTATTATAATCACAAAATGGTCGTATGCTAATTTTTGAAGTCAAGCAAGTTGCGAAACAAAAGTCGGAAAAAGTTACTATAAATTCCTTTAAGGAATTCTTTTTAAACTTGGGATAAATGTCTTGGAATTTTTCTCCCAATATATAAAAAATTAGTTGGCCCCTAATATACCAAATGTAAGGTCTACGAGTCTAGTTTCCAACCCATTAAACCATTCATTCATACGACTTCAGAATAGAGAGATATTCTTATTATTGTAAGACTGCACAAGCAGGTGCGTCAAGGTGGGCCCCCATCCCAAGTCGGTTTAGATTTATAAAAGCTTATTTCCCTTCGTTTTTACTCATACATTCCACCCAAAATCTACTGAAAATCAGAGGGAAATTCCCTAAATAATCCATGGACCTTGATGCTTTAAATTCGGAAGTTTAACAGAAGTTGCTCTTCGTCGTGAGCTCGTCATTTTGGTGTAGTTTGTCCCGTCTATTACGTGGCGTATCTTCATGGGTGTTATGGCAGCAAGCTAGCATATGTTTATCTATTATTTTACAGTAACTATGGAGTTATATTGGCAAGGTAAGGATCCCGTACACCTATCTATTTGGTAAATCAAGATTCTAAGCTTCTAGTCACGAAAAGTCATATTTTCCAATACTTGTAGTAGTTTCTTGTTGGACTTGGATCTGTTTGTTGTTCCTGCAAGGAGGAAGGTTGTTTAGCTTGGGATATTGAAAATATTTGTCCATAAAATCTCTCCCTTATGATCCTCCTTCGTAATTACATGTTCTAGTATCATTTTTTATAGTTTTCTGAGCCACGAAGTGGTGTTTTGGATATTGTTGTTTTGGACAGCCCCTTTAACTTATTATGTTTGGTTATTGCTGTGGTTTACTGGTTGTGGTAAGGTGCTGGAGGGATTGGGAAGTTTGTTCAATTCTTATTGGGATCGCATACGATAGTGATTGGATTGAACAATGTGAAGTACGCCTTGAAATAGTGCCTCGGGAGCTCGTCGCTCCTTTGAGATGTGGTTAAAAAATTGTTGTTGGATTTAGCTGCAATTTATTATTTTTATTGGCCTCATTTTATGCTTTGGAGTTGGCTGGTCACGAGTGTGACATTAACACCTTATCAATTGGCTATGGCTCGTTCTTGCAGCCTTATCGATTCTAGCAACTATTCCATTACCTTGGTTGGTCAGGCTTCATAGAGACGCCTTTGGGGCTTAAGTTGAAGGTATTTTTTGTGTGATTTGGAGCTTCCTGGAGCAGTTCGAGCCTGGACGACGTCATTCCCGCAGCTAGTCATCGGATGACAGGTAGGTTATGGGCATATATAGGCTATAACTACATTAATTAACATCCTTTGGTGGGTTGTTATAGGTTGGTACCCTACACCTTGTCTTCTTTGTTCGTCCATTTAATTCATACGTTGTTTGTAGTATTTGCGTAGTATTGTATATTACCCTTGTGGTTCTGTGTGGCTTTGTATTGACTCTGGAACATAGATGGTGGGTTATTTGTGGAATGTCCGCGAGTCCTGAACATATAGATGATCCTTTTAGGCTGATTATGTCTGCTGAGTAGCTGTTGGGCCTGTGCAGGGCTGATAGGAGTTGTTGTGAGCCGTTGGGCTACTTTTATATTTTTGTGCGAGCATATCATCCATGAAAAAGGTTTTCCCCTGCATGTTTTACTAAAGCTTTGGCTGCGAGCCACTACCGACAGTTTTTCTAAATTTGCATTGCCCCAGGGGCCCATTTTTGGTACTGTTGATGATAGAAAAGGGGATTTTTGGATGTTTTCGCACTGGTTTTATTACTGGTATTAGTCTCTGCTGGGCAGAGCACCAGACTTGATTTTATTACTAATACTAGTCTTTGCCGGGTGGAGCACTAGTCTTGATTTACTACAATTTTAGACCCGATTATGCCCGGGCATGCTTGGAGGGGTTTTTGAGGCATTATCCACTACTTTAGTCCTGGACAGGGTCTGGGCATGCATATTCGAGACTGGGTCTCTATCTTGATCGCGTACTTGCTTCTGGATGACATGTATTGATACTAAGTTTTAGTATGGGGTCTGGGACCTCCATGGACCTTGCCGCTCCAGGCCTGGGGCTTCGGGCTGCGTGTGCCCGAGGGAGGGTATACGGTGGAGTAGAGGTATACGAGCAGTGTCCTTCCATGAAACCTACCTGTTGGGCCTGTTCGGCACCGGAGGGGGTACATACAAAGATACTATTTCACCTGAGATCTTCAAGCATCATATCATTCATTGTTTGGGGCTCCACCCTTGTTTGTTGTACGCTCCAGTAGTATGGGATGTCGGAGGGTTTTTTTTCACTTATTTGTGTTCCTCAGTTCTATGGGCGGCCGGGGGACTATAGGTAGACTATATTTGCTCTTGTCTTTATTTAGAGCTTATCTTAGCACTCGGTTAGTGAAGGATTAGTGATGGTTAACCTTTTGAGGCTTCGGTTGTGGGATGTCTGATTATTGAGAGGGCTAGGGAGTCCTGTCTTATTGAGGCACTTTTGTGTGGCCTTCTGAGCAGAGTGTGAGATTCTGGTTCTATTCTTGTAGGAAGTTGAGTGGTATCTCTCGGTTATTGTGGTCTAGTTATTTCATCCAAAGGTTGTACTTGTGAGGTGATTCCCTGGTTATGCTATCATGTGATTGGATTGGTGTTATGATTTCCTTACACTTGTTGATTCCATTTTGAGTATGTTAGACTGTTTTCCGTCTTTTCCTTTTACTTGAGGTTACCGGTATACCGCCATTTTCTCAACTCTCTCTCTCTATTTATTTATATTATTGTGCAAGAACTCCAGGTGCGTTGTCCTTTCCTTCACCTATGATTTAGTTTAATTGTATCTTTGTGCTAGTATGTTTTACTTGTTGCTTTTTGTTGTCTATTCTCTGTGGTAGCTCCTTGTGCTTCCTTTATTGCTCCAGTGACTAATTTCTTGCTATCTATTAGTTACTGCTTTTATATCTTTTATGCGCTCAGTCGGCCGATGATTCCTACTGAGTACCTATTGTTTTGGTGCTCATACTACACTTCTGCACTTTTTATGTAGATATTAGTTGAGTTTTCATCATTGATTGCATTGGAGACTCGTGCAGATTTTATGGATATTTGAGACTAGGGTGAGCGCCTGACGGTCAGAGCTTGACCACATCTCATCTTTTATACTGTTACTCTTTGTATATTCGGAGACAATTGTACTTATCATTTTGTTACATCTAGCACTTGTATTCTATTAGAAGCTTTTGTACTCTCGATACCAAGTCTTGGGGTTGGTGTAGTTTCATTATGTATATATTCAGGTAAATTGCTTCCGCGTTGTCTTATCTTTATATTCTGCTTCCGCTTACTTTCTGCTTATTGTGCGTATTGGTTTGGTAGTAGCCCATTACTAACCATTCCGGGCTACGTGAATTGGTTCACCTACTGGGGGGTTGTAGATGCCATCATGACCTGAGAAATCGGGTCGTGACAGCTTGGTATCAGAGCTCTAGGTTCACTGGTGTCGTGGTACAGAAGCAAATGTCTAAGTATAGTCTCGCAGATCGGTACGATGACATCTTTATCCTATCTGCGGGAGGCTACAGGGCATTTTTAGGAAAAGTCTCATCTTCTTGACTCCTTATTGTGAGTTCCTGGCTTTATTGACTTCTAAAACTTTGGTTGTTCATTCATTCTTAGATGCCTCAGACGAGTGCGATAGTGGTTGGTGCTGAGGCTTCTGTGCTTGTTGCTTAAGTGCTTCCATCAGCGCCAGGACTTCAGAGTGAGGGTTTACCGCACCAAATAGGGGGTGTGGGGTCAGCCCAGCCTTCTATTGGATTTATAATGACCTTAGCACTTCAAGACACCATGGTTAGGACTCTGAGTCCTCCGATGAGTGTTTCAGTACGTGGTTCTATGAGTGGTGCTTCATTTAGGGTTGGGCTTCCAGTTCTTCAGCAGGGTTGTCTGTCAATATTGGAGTACGTGGAGAGATTTTCCCATCGAACTTTATCTGGTAGAGGCTATTTTTGGTGTGGTGAGAGGGGGCACTTTGCTAGGAATTGCCCCATAATTGTGTATCCAGGGCATCCTGGTTGTCATCATTGTGGAGAGATTGGTCACCTTTATAGAGATTGTCCCCAGCGAGGGCCGGTTGGGCCTTTAATTTCAACCACTCAATCCAGAGTTAGATATCGTCAACTTGATGCTCCTCTTGGTGGGCCAGGGTTAGAGGTTTCTGACGCCGTTGCTCTAGGTCATCCCTTTGCTACCTTTGACTTGTGTTAGTCCTGCTCGTGTTGCGATTCTATCCCTTCTGTCTTGTAATTGCTTACATGCCTACCTGAACTATAGTATCGATGTGTTATTTTATAGGTAGTTTATTCTTTAGTAGTGGATGGGGGTGAGTTAGCCCTGTGAGGTGTTTTACCCAGAGTTATAGCTTGTGAGTAGGCTTTGTAGAGCTCGCTTCCTGTTTGTTGTGGTTCTAGTCTTGCTTTGAGTCTTCCTTTCTAGCGGTCTTAGATTGTTGTCACCTAGGCCGTTATCGAGCGTGGCTAGAGATCCGTGTGATGGTTCAGTGTATTATTGGTACTTGGGCTGGAGTTGAGATTTTGCCTTAGTTGGGAGATATTGGTTATACTAGTGTGCATAGATCGGGTTGGCCTCCTGAGATATTGTGTGTTGGTGATTCGATTCAGCCGTCTACACATTATCGAGGGTTTTCCATCGATTGGTTTTTGTTTCAGTAGCAGCTGCGGTGTTGGATACTTGCATATTCAAGCCTAGTTGGCTTGGGTTCGTAAGGGTTCATTGGCAGCATACGGGTTCGACCAAGGCTTTGGTTAGAAATTTTGAAAGTTGGGGTTCAGAACATGGCTTGGCAGGTTACATCGGATGGTTCATGGTAGTTTCTATTTTGTTGCAGCATCCTAGTGTCGGGAGGTAGTGGGTGCGGGCAACTTAGCTTTTTTACTTTAGTTGCGGATGCGGCTATTGGCCTTGGACACCTAGTCCTTGGCTAACCTCTGCAACAGGCAGGATATTCCAGATTTCAGCAGTGTTCCAGTTAGTACGAGGTCCTTCTACCATGGTTAGACAGACTCAGCGGCATAAGTTGAGCTTCACCAGTGGTGTATGCTTTATGTGGTCAGCTTGTGTGGGGTGAGACTATCGAGGCTATTTTGAGTTCTGATGATACGTAGAGACTGGTAATCGCCATTTGTTTGCTGAGGATTTGAAAGCTTGTTTAATTGATTCCTCCGGAGTTGTTGTTTATGTGGGATTCCAGTGTTTGTTAGACTTGGCCAGTATGGACTAGAAGTTCATTATGATATATGCTTCAAAGTGGTTGGTTGTTTGCAGCTCCGGTAGAGCAGTTGATTCGAGCCAAAGGAATGAGTTGAAGATATATGCAAAAATTTATATGCCGCGTTGTCTTATTTTTATATTCTGCTTCCGCTTACTTTCTGCTTATTGTGCATATTGGTTTGGTAGTAGCCCATTACTAACCAATCCAGGCTACGGGAATTGGTTCACCTACTGGGGGGTTGGAGGTGCCATCATGACCTGAGAAATCGGGTCGTGACACATACGGGGTGAAATAGAAATAAACTAAGTTTCAACATGACTTCAAAGAAATGAAAAGGCAGTATTCAAAAACAACAATCATATCTCCCAAAATTTGGTATTCACAAGGTACAAGCCTCTAAGTAAGGAGTACAACAATAGAGTCTGAATGTATCTCAAAATGCAAAAGGAAATGCGTAAGATAAAGATAGAAGGACATCCACTAGCCTCTAGATATAATATCTAGTACCTCATAAATCTCCATAGAGAACTCAACACAACTCGAAATCATCTTCTAAGGAGCACCAACTAAGTACATGCATATAAGGTGCAGAAATAAACAAGCATAAGTACGGGGTCACGCGTACTCAGTAGCATCTTTGTCTTACCCTAAATCAAAGTGGTGGTGAGAACCACGTAAAT
This sequence comes from Jaltomata sinuosa, assembly GCA_003996215.1. Taxonomy (NCBI): domain Eukaryota; kingdom Viridiplantae; phylum Streptophyta; class Magnoliopsida; order Solanales; family Solanaceae; genus Jaltomata; species Jaltomata sinuosa. The sequence continues at coordinate 335,962 of QJPP01007364.1, forward strand.
ACTAATATCATAATAGACTTCCAATACCTGCATGCAGGAAAGCCAACCTATTCTAGCAGAGATATACAATAACAAAACACAATAATATCCAAATTCACACTTACCCAATGCTAAGCAATATTGACAGTTCACCAATTACAGAAGATCATTGCAATACATAACCAAGTAAGAATGATGTATATGAGTGCAATATGCTGCAATGTATGCTACAGTATACACCCACTTCCCTGTATATCTAGTTGGGAACCATGTGGGACTCGCGAGGTCCATGCACCTAATAAGTTTGTAATGTACAAATTTATTAAGCTTTTATTTATGAATTATTGCCATGTTTTGATGAGAACTAGAGGTACTTATTACCTTTAGTTATATGAATGCAGGTACTCTTGGTCTAGAGAAGAAAGCAAAGAAATTGAACCCAAAGAGCCCAAAAGAAGTTAAAGTGTGAAGGTGATCTGAAAAGAGGAAGAAACTGACGAGAGGTGCAAACCGTATGTGAGCCACACAATGCGACATGTGACCACACCTCCCATCACACGTTAGCACACAAGCTTCTAACTTTACTTGTTAGAGAAAAAAAAGCAACATGCATAGTGTAGAATGAGAGGTGCGATCACACGTGCCATCGCATGTCGCGTTGCACCAGCCCCGAGGGCCATTTTTGGATAAAGCCATATGATATATTGGGAAGCTTCTAAAACCTATTTTGGGGTGTTTACCTAATATAGAATTTTTGCTTTTACTTTCCCCAAGGAAGATATAGAGAGTACACTCTTCTCTCTTCTTCTTCCCCAATTGAAAACACCATTTGTAAAGAATTTGAGCTTGGATTTGGAGCTTAGCTTTTAATATGAATGGAAATTTGAGTAACCCATTTGGTATATTCTCTTCTTTTCTTAATATGAGTAGCTAAATATTTTTCTAGGGTTATGTGTATCATGGGTGTCTGAATTTGGGTATGGGTATTGATTAATTGTGCTTATAATTGATTATTTAGTATGAGTCTATTGAATTCTTCAAGGTTTAACTATAAAATTGATGGTTGCAAACATTAATTGAGTTTTCTAATTGTGTTCTTGCTTGAAAGAGAAGTTCATAAATTGGGTAAGAATTCAATAGTGGGGATTTGGGATTTCCACCTTAGATTAAGGCTATAAATAGCTTGATCTAAGGAAATACCCATCTAAGAATCTAACCTAGAAATAGTGTGACTTACCCATGTGTAAATTAGTTGTTTTATGGTAAAGCCATGGTGCTTGAATCGAAAGCTTTCGATTAATCGTGCAAGCTTTCGATTATAGACCCCTCAAGCACAGCTGCTAGAACTCACCATTCAGCTACATACATAATTGAGAAGGTGAATATAGTAGGTCATTCTTTGAATACTTTGAGAGCCGAGGGAGCAATGGGTGCTACCTTTGCTAAAATATTGGATGAATGGAAGAAAATGGTGCACGAAAGTATAGAGAGTTAGCAATCATCAAAACTCTCCTTGAATTCATGATTAAGAGCGTGGGCAATCAAACATTCGAGAGTGTTAGTGCTATTGGTATTGTTAGAGTTGTAGAGTTGCTAGATGATTGGCATTACTCTTGTGAGGATAAAGAAGTGGCATCGGTTAAAATCTGCCAGATGGGTTCCCATGCTAGTCCTCAAAGTTCAGTGAGACAAGAGCATGGGAATCAATGTTATAACCAAGGGATTGATAACTCGAGAGTCGAGGTCATTCTTGAGAGGTCCTAGAGAAAGTGGAATCCACTAAATGAGGGCGTTCGGGAGTTAAGATGCGAACTTGGAAGTCTTTCTCAAATGGTGCACTCACATTCTGTCGCTATCAAACTTCTCGAAGATAAAATGCAATGGCTAGCCTCCCAATTTGAGTTTGAGCAAATGAAAAGAGATGAGGAAGTCGATGTTAAAAGAGAACAACCAAGTTCCATAGATAATGTAAATCCAGATAAAAGCAAGCCTAGCAACAAAAGGGCTATTGGAAATGGTGGTGTGGAAAATAAAGATCATAGGAATAAGGTACTCAAAGTTTGTAAGCCTTTCCTAAATGTCCACCTACGTTCCCTCAACAATTATTACAAGCAAAAGAAAAGGAGCAACCTAGAGATTTTGAATCTATGTTGAAGAAAATCATTGTCAACATTCCTTCGAGTGGTGCCATCACCCAAATTACAGAGTATGCTAAATTTGTGAAAGAAATGTGTACTATGAAAAACTTCATGGAGTATGGGGTCGTCCACATGTCCCATCAAAGTAGTGCTATAATATCGGGAAAGTTTGTTAATAAATAGGACACTCCAGGTGTTTTCACCATTTGTGGTGCGAAAGGGCTGAATAAATTAACAAAGATTGTATGTGATGAGAGTGCTATTATAAATTTGATATCTCTTGCCACTTTCAAATGATTTGAATTCGGCAGCCCACCATTAAAAAAGATGAAATGACTTATGGCAGATAGTCCAATAAAATTTCTCATTGGAATTTGCCATGACATGCTAGTGAAAGTGGATCGGCTTGTATATCCGGTGGATTTTGTGATACTAGATTGCACCAGTGGTTTTGAAATACCAATTGTATTGGGGCAGCCAAGTTTGAAGATGGGGAACATGTTAAATGAGGTGAAGTTAGGTGAATTTAAATTTTCAATGAATGAGAAAGAGACAACCTTCGATGTTTGTATATCCATGAAGCAGCCCAACGACCTCTAAATGGTGTTTGCGATCAATAAAATTGAGGAGAGTGCCGAGCTATATTTGGAAGAGGGTTTGTTGATGAAGCATTAGAAGCTGTATTATTGAACCAAGATTGTGAAGGAAGAGAGTAGATGAAGAAATATGTCATGACCCGAAACCGGGCCATGATGGCATCTACATAACCCCCCGGTAGACAAGCCAAAACCCAACGATTGGGGAAGACTATAATAATAATTAAACCAAGGAAATTTAGAAGATATAAAGAAAAGACAGGGCCAATAGCATATATACATACCAATGTACAAAATATACCAAAGATGGCCCTAAAGTGACCAAACAAGACAAAACAACACGAGAATACACTCGGACCTGGTATCACTAGTACAAGAGCGACTAAAGTAAGGAATAGCTATACAATAGATTTTGTCTATCCAAAATACAAAATATAGACAGGATGTACATGATGGAAAGCATGTAAAGTCTCCAAAAGCACCGGGAGCTCATCGCGATCCGACCAACAACAGGCCTCGAAAGACAGAAGATAAGCGAGGGTGGCTCGTATTAGATGCTGCATTAGAAAATAGATGCAGAGTGTAGTTTGAGTACCAAGGCAAAGGGTACTCAGCAGGCATCATAAGCCGACTGAGTGTAGAATGATAATATATAAATAAGAGATACAGGAAAGTATCTAAAATTATAGGGATCCACCTAAATCTAGTTATAAAGCCGAGCATACATCAGTAATACAATAAGGTGTAGAACAAACAGATCAAGCCAAACCCAGAGACAATCCACATGCCAAGAAAAATGTAATGTGATGCACGATGATGCATGTGTGAAAGCAATATAATATAAACCCAGATCACCACATCGGGCGGCCGGAATACCGAATCAGACTATGCATATAGATATGTGAAAGCAAAATACCCGGAATAATGCATTGGGCCATGCATATATATATAAATGAAATTGAAATACCCAGAATAATGCATCGGGGGTCTGGAATATCGCATCGGACTATGAATATATGCATCAAATAGTATTTTTCCTATTTTCCTTCCAAAATCCATAGTAATACTCAATTTAATTTGTTTATGTCCAAAAATCACCACAACTGTAGTAAAGCCTCATTTCAAACCAAGATCCTTGAAAAGTACTTCCATGTTGTACCAATGATATGTCATGAAATGTGAGTAGGAAATATCTACAAGTGGAGAAAAACCACACACCAACAGGAAAAACAGGGCAGAAATACCCTTCAAACCAAGAGAACTGACCTAGAATTCCTTCCAAATCCAATCCATGACCTCGGGCCCACAGTCACACACAACGATAGAATAAAACGGGTAAAATGGAAAGTAAAAGAGAAAACCACCAGGAATCTCTATTCTACCTCTAAAGCCTCCTAAAAGCATATTAAGGATTCTATACAAGTCAAACAGATAAAGCAAGCTCCTAGGCTAAGGATATCATACAGTTCTAGACTAAAAATCCGAAATGGCCAATTAATAGTGATGACAGGATTTAAGCCTAAATTCTACCTAATATACAACTAATAGTGATGACAGTAAGTCATAAATATATATAATCTAACTAAACTTAGTCTAGAAGGTAAACTATAACCTACCTCGGGGCCGAACTGCAAGCACGAACCATCACTCGTGTGCCTTCCACTTCTAAATAGCCTCGGAAAGCTGCCACACTATCAAGACCATAATCTAGGTGTCAAGACAAGAAGAATAACACCCATATTGCTATATGGGAAATCGGGCCAGAAATCTAGTCGGAAAAATGACCCTTGGGGCCCACGCAACGAAATAGAAAACAAAATTCACAATTATTCTCGCGGTGGGTTAAGTAACCCATGCCCAAAATTTGGGCACGAATGGAGCTTGATTCGGGGCCCAAAATAGCCCCTAAGTGCTACAAATTCACGGGATCAAAATGAGAAAAGCTCAGAATTAAAGGCGGAAGCTTACCCCGAACAAGAGAACTACACCGCGGAGGTGAGTTGCACAAACTCAAAAACTTGCAGCCCCAAGAAAACAGATTTCTACAAGTAATGCCCAAGATTGAGAATTAACAACATTGGGGTTTTAGCAGGAGAATTACAAGAATAAACATGGAAGGAGGAGAGGGGTAATGAGGGAACTTACCGGATGAAGGACACTGAAGCAAGGAGCTGGAAAATAGGAGCTTAGGAGCTTCAACAATGGAGTTTTTGGAAAAGTGAAGGAGAACATGAAGTTGAAGTTTAAATAGTTGTCAGGGGTCCTTCATCGCGATTGCGACAGGACCCTCACATTCGCGGGGAACAGCTGGCCCAACAATCGCGACTGCAATGGTCCAGGCCGCGTTCGCGAAGAGAAAGGTTGAGCCATGTCCCAGCTGGCTTCATAGAGAATGGGATGAGGAACCTTCGCGATTGCGATGGTCAAGAAACTACACCATTGCGAATGCGATGGAAGCTCTGCGATCGCGAAGACCAAAAAGGTCTGCAACAATATTGCAGCAACCAACTATTTCACCAAGGCCAAAAGTCTTTTGACGGGTCCTTGGGATTCATCCGAAACCCCGTGAACACTAACCATCCATGCTACCCTACTAGAAATGGCATTTCGGACTCAATAGAATCGATAAAACGCCCAACAGATATCGTTTTAATGTAAAGTGTGCGCCCAAAACCAACCAAGAACTCAAAACCCAAAAATAAGTCTGGAAATACTGGGACCCAAACCAAAGGTCCCCCTAGCCCAAAGTCAACATTCTGGAGCTAACGGCACTGACGAAATTTACATTCGAGTTTGTCTTCTCCGAATGTTGACCAAAGTCAACCCTACTAGCCTAACTAACTTGTAAACACACAAAGCAGCACAAAACCAAGCCGAAAGCACTCAAACCCAATTCAATGGTCCCACTAGACAAAAATCCTCATTCGGGAGCCAACATAATTGTTAGTATCTGATTTTGAGCACGTTTACCAAGAAACTTGACCAAAGTCAAAAAAAATCCAACATTAAGGGCTAAAATAGGAAAATGGTCATAACAATCTAACGAGCCACTCGGGAACCGAACCGTCAGTCCCAACAAGTCATAAATGACCTGTAGCCACTGAGGGAAAGCCCAAAACACCAAAAAACATGGAAAATAGAAAATGACCTGGAGGGTTATTACAACATACACTACTAAAAGAACTTTCGTCCGCGAAAGTTAGAAAAGGGATAGTACCTGAAGACTCGAAAAGACAAGGCTAACAGGTCCGCATGTCAATCTTGATCTCCCAAGTAGACTCCTTGACATGACGATGGCACCACTGAACCTTAACTGACGGAATCTCCTTGGACCTCAACTTCCTAACCTGTCTGTCCAAAATAGCAACAGGCTCTTCCTCAAAGGCTAAGGACTCATCCAACTGAACCGACTCTAACTGAAGCACATGAGACTCATCTGGAATATGCTGCCGCAACATAGAGACATGAAACACAGTATGCACTCTAGAAAGAGTAGGAGGCAAAGCTAGCTCATAAGCAACCTCTCCAATACGATGAAAGATCTCGAATGACCCAATGAACCTCAGATAGAGCTTTCCCTTCCTCCCGAACCTCATCACGCCCTTAATGGGTGATACCCCAAGGAACACATTGTCACCCACCATAAACACTAGATCCCGAACTCTTCGGTTAGCATAACTATTCTGCCTACTCTGGGCACTGCAAAGTCTATCCAGAATAACCCAAAAACTATGCATAGAATAAAGAAGCAAATCGGTACCCCATGGCCTAACCTCAAAAGCATCAAACCAACCCACCAGAGATCTGCACCGCCTACCATACAAAGCCTCGAATGGAGCCATCTGAATGCTGGAATGGTAACTATTATTATATGCAAACTCTGCCAAGGCTAAACACTAGTCCCAGTGACCCCCGAAATCACTAATGCAAGCTCATAACATATCCTATAGAACCATAATATTGCTCTCTAACTGATCGTCTATCTGCGGATGAAAAGCGGTGATAAGCTCAACTCTAGTGCCCAATTCTCTCTGAATAGGCCGCCAGAAATGCAAAGTAAACTGAGTACCTCAGTCGGAGATGATAAAAACTGGCACACCATGAAAACAGACAATCTCATGAATATAGATCTGAGCCAACGTCTCGGAATTGTAGGAAGTCTGAACTGGCAGAAAGTGAGCAGACTTCATTAGCCTATCCACATAACAAAAATAGCATAAAATCTCTGCAAGGTGCGTGGCAAACTGACTACAAAGTCTATGTATATGCGCTCCTATTTCCACTCTGTGATGGGTAGCCTCTGTGATAAACCACCTGGCCTCTGGTGCTCAAACTTCACCTGCTGACAGTTCAAGCACCTGGATACGAAAGCCAAAATATCCCTCTTCATCCCACACCACCAGTAGTGTTGCCTTAAGTGAAGATACATCTTAGCTACCCTAGAAACACAAATATAACCCTCGATCCTCAGAACACCCTCTGAATCTAAAGTCGCCTTCCTAGCCTCACCACTCAACACCTTATCATGAATGATCCTCAATCTTGCATCATCAAAATGTTGTGCCCAATCTACTCCGACAAGGAAGACCTAACCTCAATACAAGTAAGAATATGGCCTGGCTCAGAAATGTCAAGTTGAACCAACATTTTAGCCAAGGTCTGGATGTCCCAATCTAAAGGTCACTCCTCTGTAGCTAAGAAAGCCAAGCTACCCATACTCACCACCTTTCGGCTCAAGGCAGCCGCTACCACATTTGCCATGCCTTGATGATAGAGAATAGAGATGTCATAGTCCTTCAGTAACTCCAACCACCAACGCTGCCTCAAATTTAGATCTTTCTGGATGAAAATATACTGAAGATTACGATGGTCAGTAAAGATCTCACAATGCATGCCATAGAGATAATGCCTCTACATCTTCAATGAGAAAACTACCGCTGCTAACTCCAAGTAATGTGTGGGGTAGTTCCTCTCATGAACCTTCAAATCTCAGGAAGAATAAGCAATACCTTGACCTTACTTCATCAACACACAACCCAAACCAATACCTGACGCATCACAATATACGGTGAAACCCTGACCCTCTACAAAAAGTGCAAGAATCAGAGTTGAAGTCAACAAGGCCGTGAGATTCCAAAAGCTCGCCTCACACTCATCTGACTACTGGAAGGGAACATTCTTCTGAGTCAATCTAGTCAACGAAGCTGCTATCGAAGAAAATCCCTTCACAAACTGTCTGTAATAACCTGCCAACCTGATGAAACTGCGAACCTCGATAGGATAAGTAGGCCGAACCCAATCACGAACTACTGCAATCTTCGTTGGATCTAACATAATCCCATCCTTGGACACCATGTGCCCCAAAAATGCCACAAACTCAAGCCAAAACTCACACTTAGTGAATTTAGCATACAACTGGTGGTCTCGCAAAGTCTAAACTACAACTCTAAGATGTTGCTCATGCTCCTCCCTACTCCTCGAATAAATTAGAATGTCGTCGATGAACACAATCACAAACGAGTCCAGGTAGGCACTGAATATACGGTTCATCAACTCCATAAATGCTGCTAGGGCATTAGTCAACCCAAAAGATATCACTAGGTTATCATAAATATCGTATCAAGTCCTAAATGCAGTCTTTGGGATGTCCTCACCCCTGATCCTCAACTGGTGATAACCGGACCTCAAATCTATCATAGAGAATAGTGTCGCACCCTGTAACTAGTCAAGAAAATAATCAATTCGTGGCATTGGATACCTGTTCTTAACTGTCACCTTATTCAACTGCCTGTAGTCAATACACATACACATAGACCCATCCTTCTTCATCACAGACAGAACCAGAGCACCCCATGGATACACACTAGGCATGATCAACCCTCTACTCAACAGATCCTGGAGCATATTCTTAAGCTCCCTCAGCTCAGTAGGTGCCATCCAATATGGCGGAATTGAAATGGGCTTGGTGCCCAGCTCAACATTAATGCCAAATCAATGTCACGATCGGGAGGAAGATCTGGAAGATCAGAAGGAAACATATCCGAATACTTGCAAACCACAGGAACAGACTCAAGAGGAGCTGTAGTGGCACTAGTATCACGGACGTAGGCAAGATAAGCTAAGCACCCCTTCCCAACCAACCGATGGTCGATCAAAAAAGATATGACTCCCCTCTACATATGGCTATTGGCTCCCTTCCATATGATAGGAGGGATACGAGGCATCTGAAGAGTGTCAGTTTTGGTGAAGTAATCCAAGACTGCATGATAAGGAGACAACCAATCCATGCCCAAGATCACATCAAAATCCACCAAATCAAGAACAACCAAGTCTACCCACGTGTCGTACCCAAAGATAGTCACCACACAAGCCCGATACACCTGATCCACTATTAAGGAATCTCCTACTGGGATAGATACACACAAGGGCACTGGCAAAGACTCACAAGAAAACTCCAGATGAAGACCCGATCGAATAAGAATGACCATCATGGCCTGTAGACCCTGAATGAGCACCTCATGGAGCAGGAACCATACTCTGGCTACTCTGACCCTCAGCAGTCTATAATGCCGCCTAAACAGGCTGGCTCAGCTAGAAACGCTGCTGGTGCTGACCCCTACCATAGTAGCCTCTACCACGACCCTACGAACTATTGAAACTGCCCTGATGGCAGGGCTTCTTATCGCTATCCCTTTGGGCCTCACGAAAGAAACCTTTAATAGTATGGGTATGATCAACTACCTCTAGAAAAGACTAACTCGATGCCACCATACCCTCTATGGACAAGCGAAGATGCAAGGTCAAACCTCGAACAAACAGGCATCTCTCTCGTGCTCAGTGGGAAGAATCATAGTGGCGTGTCTGGTCAACTGATGGAACCAAACCTTGAACTCTAACACAAACCCATCAAACTAATCCATCAGAAGCTCCCTCATGCTGTGTGGCACATTCTTCTCCAAAAAGGTTGCGGAAAACTCATCCCAAGTAAGAGGAGGTGACCTGGCTGGTCTACAAAAACATATGACCTCCACCATTATTTCGCTAGGCCATCTAGTTGAACGCTGTGTAATCTGCTCCATGTAGCTCGACTAACCCCAAATTATGTAATCTCTCCTCGCAGCTAGTCAAAAACTCATGTGCATCCTCCCTAGAAGCACCTGAAAACCTCGGAGGACCCAATCTCAAGAACCTACCAAGCATCTTCTGCTCCTCAGAAGACATAATTGGAATGGCTGGAAGAGGGGGAGGAACTGCAAAGACCGATAATACCTCAAATCTGGGGGCCTCAGCAGTAGGATGTGCTCCTGAACCCTGTGTTGTCTCCTGAGCTGAAGTCTAAGCCTTACCTCGAACCTGAAAACCAATCAGAGTGCTCGGCGAAGCTACTGGTAGGGTAATACCCTCGAGGAACCCCAACAATCGAAACAAGGTATCTTGCAATACTGGAGTAGCCACATAACCTATCGGATGCTGGGCTGGTCGTACATGCTCCAGCTTATACAGCATATCATCCACCCTAACCTCAGGCTCTGGTGACGACAGTCTAGCCAAAGCCTGAGCTGGCACTGCAGCCAGTGCCCTACCTCAATCTCTGGGTCTACCACTACCCCGTCCCCTAGCTCGGGCTCTACCTGCAGGCGCAGAGGCCTCGTCCTTACCCGCTGCAGATCTCATCTGAACCATTTGAGAAAGAGTGAAACAAAGATACTCATAATTTGATCAAGTCAATAACGCACGATAAGGAATCAAACAATATGACATATTTCCTTGGAATGTCCTATAGCTTCTCATTGATTGGATATGGACATCATCATACCGATCCACGAGACTCTACTAGACACCTTGATCTTGTACTAGAGAGACTAGTGAACCTAGTGCTCTGATACCACTCTGTGATGACACAAAATCAGGCCATGATGGCGTCTACATAACCCCCCGGTAGACAAGCCAAAACCCAACGATTATGGAAGACTGTAATAATAATTAAACCAAGGAAATACGGAAGATATAAAGAAAAGACAGGGCCAATAGCATATTTTACATACCAATGTACAAAATATACCAAAGATGGCCCTAAAGTGACAAAAAAAGACAAAACAACATGAGAACTCACTCGGACCTAGTATCACTAGTACAAGAGTGTCTAAAGTAAGGAGTAGCTATACAATAGATGTTGTCTATCCAAAATACAAAAGATAGACAGGATTTACAAGATGGAAAGTATGTAAAGTCTCCAAAAGCACTGGGAGCTCACCGAGATCCGAACAACAACAGTCCTCGAACGACAAAAGATCAGCGAGGGTGGCTCGTACTAGGTGTTGCATCAGAAAAAAGATGCAGAGTGTAGTATGAGTACCAAGGCAACATGTACTCAGTAGGCATCATAGGCCGACCGAGCGCAGAAAGATAATATATAAATAAGAGATACAAGATAGTAGCTAAAATTACAGGGATCCACCTAAATCTAGTTATAAAGTCGAGCATACATGAATAATCCAATAAGGTGAAGAACAAACAAGATCAAGCCAAACCCAGAGACAATCTACATGCCAAGACAAATGTAATGCGATACACGATGATGCATGCATGAATGCAATATAATATAAATCCAGAATACTGCATCGGGCGCTCGGAATTCTGCATCGAACTATACATATAGATATGTGAAAGCAAAATACCCAAAATAACGCATTGGGCCATGCATATATATATAAATGAAATTGAAATACCCTAAAAAATGAATCGGGCATCCAGACTACTGCATCGGACTATAAATATATGCATAAAATAGTGTTTTTCCTATTTTCCTTCCAAAATCCATAGTAATACTCAAAATAATTTTTTTAAGTCCAAAAATCACCACAACCGTAGTAAAGCCTCAGTTCAAACCAAGATCCTTGAAAAATACTTCCATATTGTACCGATGATATGTCATGAAATGTGACTAGGAAATATCCACAAACGGAGAAAAACCACACACCAACAGGCAGAACAGGGCAAAAATACCCTCCAAACCAAGAGAACTGACCTAGAATTCCATCAAAATTCAAGCCGTGGCCTCAGGCCCACAGTCACACACAACGATAGAATAACGCGGGTAAAACGGAAAGTAAAAGCAAAAACCACTGGAATCTCTATTCTTCCTCTAAAGCCTCCTAAAAGCATACTAAAGATTCTATACTAGTCAAACAGATAAAGCAAGCTCCTAGGCTAAGGATAGCATACAGTTCTAGACTAAAAACCCAAAATGGCCAACTAATAGTGATAACAGGATTTAAGCCTAAATTCTACTTAATATCTAACCTAACGTTCTAGTAACTCATAAATATATATAATCTAACTAAACTAAGTCTAGAAGGTAAACCGTAACCTACCTCGGGGTCGACATGCAAGCACGAATTGTCACTAATGTGCCTTCCCCTTTCAAATAGCCTCAAAAAGCTGCCACACTATCAATAACATAATTTAGGTGTCAAGACGAGAAGAACAACACCCATATTGCTGTACAGAAAATCGGGCCAGAAATCGGGTTGGAAAAATGACCCTCAGGGCCTGCGCAATGAAATAGAAAAAAAAATTCACAATTATGCTTGCGGTGGGTTAAGAAACCAATGCCCAAATATTGGGCATGAACGGAGCTCGATTTGGGGCCCAAAACAGCCTTGCAGTGCTACTAATTCACGGGATCAAAATGAAAAAAGCTCAGAATTAAAGGCGGAAGCTTACCCCGACCAAGATAACTACACCGCAGAGATAAGTTCCACAAACTCAAGAACATGCAGCCCCAAGAAAATAGATTTCTACAAGTAATGCCCAAGCTTGAGAATTAACAACAATGGGGTTTTAGCGGGAGAATTGTGAGAATAAACACGAAAAGGGGCGAGGGGTGACGAGGGAACTTACTGGATGAAGGACACTGAGGCAAGGAGCTGGAAAATAAGAGCTTGGGTGCTTCAATAATGGTGTTTTCAGAAAACTGAAGGTGAAAACGAAGTTGAAGTTTAAATAGCTGCCAGAGGTCCTTCATCGCGATTGCGAAAGGACCCTTGCATTCGCGAAGAACAGCTGGCCCAACCATCGTGACTGTGATGGTCCAGGCCGCGTTTGCGAAGAGGAAGGTTGAGCCAGGTCCCAGCCGGCTTCATCGCTAACGCGATGAGCAACCTTCACAATCACGATGGTCAAAAAACTAGACCATCGCGAATGCGATGGAATCTCCGTGATCATGAAGACCAAAATGGTCTGCAATAATATTGCACCAACTAACTATTTCACCAAGGCCAAAAGTCTTCTCACGGGTCCTCGAGATTCATTTGAAAACCCGTGAACACAAACCAACCATGCTACCCTACCAGAAACAACATTCCGGACTCAATGGAAATGACAAAACTCCCAATGGAGATTGTTTTAATAGAAAGTGGTCCCTGCGCCCAAAACTAACTCGGAACTCAAAATCCAAAAACAAGTCTGAAAGTCCTGGGAACAAAACTAAAGGTCCCCCTAGCCCAAAGTCGACATTTCAGAGCTAACGCCGCTGACAGAATTTCCATCTGAGGCCGTCTTCTCCAAATGTTGACCAAAGTCAACCCTACCAGCCAAACTGACTTGAAAATACACAATGTAGAACAAAACCAAACCGAGATCACTCAGACCCAAAAAAATGGTCCCATTTTACCATAATCCCCGTTCTGCAGCCAAGGAACTGTCGGAATTCAATTTTGAGCACATTTACCAAGAAAGTTTATCAAAGTCAAAGATTTTCCAACTTTAAGGGCTAAAATAGAAAAATGGTCATAACGACCTAACGAACGGTCCAGGCACTAAACCGCCAGTCTCGATAAGTCATAAATGAAATGTAGCCGCTGAGGAAAAGATCAAAACATAGAAAAAGCATGGAAAATGGAAAAAAACCTGGAAAGTCATTATAAAATATGTAGTGCTTTGGTAGGAATGGGATCTTATTCCTATCCTTCAAAGAAACTTGATCTTGATTTGATAAAATGACAAACCCCCTATCTAAACCTTCCATTATTGAACCCTCGGTGTTCGACATCAAACCCCTACCTTTGCACTTGAAATATGCATATTTAGGTGCCAATGAGACCTTACCAGTAATCATATCTAACAAATTGAATGAAGGACAAGTACGAGCATTACTCAAAGTGTTGAAGAAGCATATTCGATATCTTGGTTGGACAATTGCTGACATCATTGGCATATGTCTGGGGATTTCCACACATAAGATCAACCTTTAAGAAGATTTCACTCCTTTAATTGAGCATCAGAGAAGGTTAATTCCTCATATGCAAGAGGTGGTTAAAAAAGAAATAATCAAGTGGTTAGATGCAGGGGTTGGCTTCCCAATATCATATAGTACATGGGTTTGTCCTATCCAATGTGTACCCAAGAAAGGTGGGATCACGGTCGTATCCAATGAAAAGGATAAAATGATAGCTCTTAGGCCAGTGACAGGATGGAGAGTGTGCATGGACTATAGGATGATGAATTCATAGACGGAAAAAAACCATTTCCCTCTCCCATTCATGGATCAGATATTCGATTGATTGGTAGGGCGTGGTTACTATTGCTTTTGTCATGCCCCAAGGCTACCCCCTGGATGTAACACGGGACCCGGGACCACAAGTGTCCCAATTTAACCCTTGGTCATAGCATAACTTAGGTATATCAAATAAGCATAATGGAAGCATAATAGGATCTAGATAACTCAATCCATAAGATTAAAGTCAAAAGGAACATGATTCAAAGAAGAACCGAATACTATCTATGTCTGAAAAGCCTCTACACATGACATAAAGAGTTGCTAGGACAAGACCCTACTAACTCAAGGTACGGAAGTAAATAACCAAAACTAGCTAGAATCATAACCATCCCTCGAACAATGAGGACTCACAAACATTGACTGGAAACGGCCTGCGGTCTCTAGCCATGAGTCTAAGGGAGGGAACCTGAATCTGCATCATCAAGAGGATGCAATGCAAAGTATGTGTCAGTACTATAGGATGTACCGAGTATGTGAGATATGTATGATCATGATAAAAACATACTTAAAAGCATGTTTAAAACTGAGATCATGCATAAATTGTGATAAAACATGCTTAAATTATCTTTGAAGCTGAAATCATGTGGTAATAGTAAAATCTGTAATGTAATGACTCAATGCAATATCATAAGCTAAAAACATAATCATAAGTAGTAAGACTGAAATTTGAAGGCAAAGAGTTAATACATTTTTAGACTTGAAACTGTTTCTGTGGAAGGTTCTCTAACCGACATAGACCATGTGAGATACATGGAATTCGATGTATATGCCCCATCGGAAGGACCCAATATACCTTTACAGGGTATATAGGCATCACTGTGGCATGATAACTAAATCTAATGCCCAACAAAGGGGACTTAGAACCTATATGGGCATGTAGTTCTGGGATATACAAGGGGTACGCTCACCCAATCCAACTCGGTGCTAAATACTACTCCCAAAACATACGTATAACTCATATAATATTGGGGCATATCTGATGCCAAAACTGATCATAACTAATGACATATCTGATGTAAAATCTATTCATAGCTTAGGTAGCCATATCTAGATGCCAAACCTTTCATAAAACATAGGGACATATCGATGTCATGAAATTTCAACTCATAAGTCTTAAAACTTAGCATAGCCATAATTCAAAATATACTTTTCTTTCTAAATTCATAGCTTGAAGAATTAGGAATGTAATTTAATGATAATAGAGGCCGTATTATCTAAACATGTCAATTTTGTTTGAAAATATGCAAATCATGGTAAAATTCATGATCAACATATGGGATTTTGTTAACATTCAAGAAACCACAATTAAAACATGAGTAATGAATAAGAAGTCATGAATTAACACTTTAAAATAAAACCCATCAATTTTCCCCACTTTGGATAAGAACCCAAGTTTCATAAATTAGACAAGGATTAGCCTTAAAATTATGAATAAAAAAAACCACTCATAAAAACCCATGCAAAATCATGCAATTTAGATTTAGAATCCATAGACGAATCATGTGGAAACAATTTTAGAAGGACCCATAAGAATTGGGTAAGAACCCTAGTTTAGAAATCCATAAGTTCAATTTAGAAGATTGGGGTTTTGGTTATAAGGGTGAATGAATCCCTTATTGAATACCCACCTACCTTAGTTGAAGCTAGCCCAATAAGAATTGAGAAGAATGCAGAATTGGAGTGAATCCGTTGCTATGGAGCTTGAAATCCTAGATTGAAGCTTGAGAGGATGGAACTCCTTTTTCTTCTTTTTTAACTTGATTAAAAGAATGGGAGAGAGCTTAGGCTAAGTGGGTATAAAACCGCTTCTAAATAGGCTTAAAATGACTTACTATAGGAGTTAAAAGAGTGGGAAATTACAAAAATAACCCTGAACTGAAACATGAAAAAAGCTGGAAAAAGTCGGCTTTAGAGATCACGAGTCAGTTCACGGTCCGTCATCCTAAAGGACGAGCCGTCAACTGATCCGTAGTTTAAAATTTCACTTCGAGGGGTCTACTGGAACTCAACACCATGATTCACTCCACGGTCCGTGAGTCAGGACGACGGACCGTCCTGTGACTCATGGTTCCGACTTTAGGATATGAGGATCCTATGATCCTCAGGGATTATGAGTGGAAGAATGGGTAGTGGAATAGGTTGACAAATTGTCAACCCACTCATGGAATTTAGAGGACTTGGTACCCCTCTGAAGTTGATTCCACGAGTTACAGGATGGTCTGTTGTTCCAAATGACTACCAGTCAAGTCACTCGTGGAATCTAGAGAAGAAAAGCTGAATTTTGACAAACCACGAGTCACTCTATTGACCGTGGTTTTGGTCTATGGGTCGTGAACCAACCAGTGGTTTTGAAGATGAAAATTTTACGGTTCAGGTCAGAAACGACGAGTCACAGTACGGACCGTCGTTCAGAACCACGGTTCGTCATCCCTGTCCGTAGTCACTAATAATGCTGCAGTAAATTGCCCATAACTTTTTACTCCAGAATCGGATTAGTGCGCGGTCATTGGCGTTGGAAAGAAGGCTCAAAAATCTTTAACTTGATAGGTACTAGGCCACCTAACTATTTATATTTTAGGAGGTATGATTGATTGAAGTTGACCCTAATTTAGTCTAACATTAAAACTTACTTGTGTGAGGTACTTGCGACTTAACTTGATGATAGTAGTTTCTTATGAACATGATTTGCATCCAAAGAACTCATCACACTAGAGAAATGATCAGTACACTAATGGAAAAGTTTCGGATATTAGCTTAGGATTTTTGGAGTGTTACAGCTTCCTTGATGGGTATTCAGGCTATAACCAAATCTCTATTGCCCCCGAGGACCAAAAGAAAATGACTTTCACTTGTCCCTATGGGACCTTTGCCTTCAAGATAATGCCATTTCGACTATGAAATTCTCCAACCACTTTTCAAAGGTGCGTGATGTCTATATTTTCGTACATGGTAGAAGACACCATGGAAATCTTTATGGATGACTTCTCTGTTGTTGGGGATGCTTTTGAAGGTTGCATATCCCATTTGAAGGATGTGCTAAAGAGGTTTGAAGAAACTAACTTGGTCCTAAATTGGTAGAAATGTCACTTTATGGTGAAGGAAGGGATCGTGTTAGGACACAAAATATCCTATAAAGACATCGAAGTTGACAAAGAAAAAAGCAAGGTCATTTCTAAGCTACCTCCTCCAAAAACTGTGAAAGAGGTACGAAGTTTCTTGGGCCAAGATGGGTTCTATAGGCGATTCATCAAAGATTTTTCAAAGTTGTCTCATCCCTTTGATACGCCAAATTACACCTCCTTTTAGAAGCATATTGCGATCGATGTTAAAATATAGAACCCAATGAAGGTTGGGGTCGATCCACTGGGAATATGGTAGGACTAGGGTTAACTATGTTTATTTGCGCTCTTAGCCACTTATTTCCCTAAAAAACGGGGGGGGGTGTTAAGTAAAAGTAATATTTGTTATTTAGATTCGAACAAGTAACGAAGTAACAGTTTCAAGTATTGTAATCAATGAGAGAAGCGACTAGGGTAGTGTTCCCCATAAAATATAACGTAGTAAAGAGTTGTACTTGGTAACATAGTTTGATTATTTTCATGAAAGATCAGTAAGTTGGGTTCTCCTAAGTGTATGGTTAGCAAAATAGAAGAATGTCACCATGCAACTTGGTCAGTCTACGGGCGTTTGCTTTGCAAACACTTACTAGTGATCCTAGATTAGCTTTCCCCGGGCAGGTTCAAGCTAATTAGGTGAGGGTTGGTAGCCTCAAATCTCCGTTGTGTAATACCTTTTCCTATTCGATACCCCTTTGGTCAATCAAGTAGGAATAAAGTGAGTTCTAATATTTGCAACAGTTAAAAAGCAATCAAAATGAGGGAAAAACAATACATGCATGAACACCGTCCTAGGATTACCAAGTACTTTGCCTACTTTGTTAATCCTTCATGATTCCCACAGGGTTGTGGATTTAGCTACTCATGTTTGAAAGAAGAAGATCAGATTTAGATGAAGAGATCATGATTATAACGTACAATAACAAGTAAAGAAAATGGGAATCTTGAATCCTCAAGAACACTTTAATAATCAAGAACAACAATCAAATTCTCAAAAACTGTGTTATGATGTCTCAATTATGCGTAAAGTATGTGTAACAATATGTAACAATTGTGTAACCCTTAAAATAAAACCTAAGAGAATGTATTTATAGACAAAACATACAAAATCCTAACAGAACTAGGAGAGGTGGAACGCGGAAGTTCCGATGGGTAGGACCCAGGGGCCGTCGTGGGTGCCACGGGCATCGTGGGTGCCCGTCGGTCTTTCTTTCAGTTTAGCTCCAAATCATGTGCCTCAGTTTCAGGAGCCAGGCGACAGGCCATCGTGGTTGCCACGGGAATCATGGGAAACTTGTCAGCTAAATCATCTAAGTTCCCAGTAGCTCTGTCCAATCCTAATGGGCGTGTGTGATGTCCCATCGTGGCTCTCACGAGTGTCGTGGCTGGTCATCATACTCGACCTCTTTGCTTCAGCTTCACTGGTCCATTACCACGGGAACATGCAATGGCCCGTGGCAGCTTCGATGCCTGTCCCAACTAAGTCGTGGGATAGGTTTTGCCTTTAACTCTTGCTAGCCCATTCCGACGTCCCCTCCCATGGGCTGTGGTGGATCCCACGCCCTTGAAGCATGACTTTTAGCCCAGAAAATAGCAATTTTTCAGTGTTTTATCTTTTCAACACTTTCCCTACACATGTAGCTAACGAGCATCATATATAACAAAACACACTTAAGAACTCCCAAAATCCTTATTTTTAAGAATCGAAAGTGCCGTGAAATCCTGGCATATAATACCCTCAACTTAGAATGTTTGTTTGTCGTCAAGCAATAAACAAAACGTAAACTAAAATGATGCTTAAGTAAAAGAAACCTAGGAACTACAGCAGCCAAGTGGTTTAAATCCTTTCAATTCACATAATCAGTACCCACTCCATGACAGTTCAAAACCAGTGCATACATACAAGTTATCGAGACAACACAAGTAGGATCCATGGATGACAACATGTTATTCATGATAAAGACAGCATACATAGCAGACATTCGTACCAATAAGCCAGCAATCACTGTCTACTCTAGTGCCCTTACAATAAAGAAGTCTCTCTCACACAGAAGTTCATTTAATAGACAGGGACTGGAATACCCTTACTCTCACAAAGAAGTTCAAGATGTAAATGCAGAATACCATAGGCTTGCCCTTATTTTCTATGCCTTGTCATTCCAACAGTCAGGTTAAGATCACTATAGGACTTTGTTAGGCTTGTAATATAGGTTCAGGGACGGAAATGGTATATTTGGAAAATAGTGACTATGCCCTCCTTGACACTACACTTACTTTTCATCCTCCACTTTTAAGACCACAATGTTCTCCTCCCTTATTCTCTTCTTTTGTTATCATTTCACTTTAATCAAGAATCGGGTGTGGCTTTTATTTCACTTTTGCACTTTTTCTCTTTTCTTTTTCTCTTTTCTTTTTTGTTTTTTTTTTTTTTTTTTGTAGCACACAAACCACGCCCGCTTTCTTCCTATTAGATACTAACCCGATCTTTTCATACCCCATTCTTCCTATCATACCCTTATAGTAGCCACCCTCAAATTAGGCATTTAGCCTGAGTTGCCTCCTATGCAGCACCTGATTTAACATCGCGGCATGATGCAGGACACTTGATTACTCAGACTTCATCAAGTTTCCTTCATGGGTTGCCTCCCATGCACCACCTGATTTAATATCGAAGCACGATGCAGTTCACTTGGTTAATCAGATTTAACCAAGCTCCCAAACTCTAGTATGTGAATTGTTCGGAGTACTAGCCGTACTGCCACTCTAAGCCATACCCTCTAACAAACCTATCATACACATTCAAGTATCCTAAAGCACGGGGACAACTACAAATCCAAGTAGGACCTGCCCTTGGCCTACCTCCTCAACCGGGACTTGGTCATCTGCAAACTCGTACTCACCCACTAGAGACTCTACCCTAGCTAAGATGTGAGCAAATGTATGGGATCTACCCCTAGCACGACCTCTCCCATGGCCTCTACCATATCCTCTACCTTATTCAAATATACCATCATGGGAATAAGGCACGAGTGCTAGGATGGGATCCTTATCTCTTTCTGTAGTAGAATGAGTCCTCACCATTTGTGAAAGAATGTAACAAGGATATAAATAATTAAGGAGTCCAAATATTTGCACAATAAGAAATAAGAAGGGAAGTTTCCTAAGGTCGCATAGCCTCTTGAAGATAGATGACGGACGTCTCCGCGCTGATACTGTAGACTCTACTAGACTCGAGTTTTATTTGTGAGACAAAAGAACCTGGGCCTCCGATACCAATATGTCAAGACCTAAAATTGATCAAGATGGCACCTATCTCACCCCCACGATAGGTAAGCCAACCAAAAACCATATCGGTATAAAATATAACATACGCGGAAGAATTGAAATAAACTGAGTTTCAGCATGACTTCATAAAGAAATGATCAGGCAGTATTCAAAAACAACAATCAAAACCCCCAAAATCCAGTAGTCACAAGGTACAAACCTCTAAATAAGGAGCACAATAACATAGTCTAAATTTTTTCAAAATGCATAAGATAAAGATAGAAGGAGATCCAGTAGCCTCCATAGACAATAACTGGTACCTCTGAAATCTCCGTAGGGAACACGACACAGCTCAAAATCAATGTCCAAGGAGCACCAGCTCAGTACCTGCACGTAAGATGCAGAATAAATAAGCATGAGTACAGGCTCATACATACTCAGCAGCATCCTCGACTGACCCTAAATCAAAATGGTAGCGAGAACCACCTAAATACTAATATCGTAACAGACTTCCAACATATGTACGCATGAAAGCCAATCTAGTCCAGAAGACATATACAATAACAGAACACAATAATATTCAGATTCACACCTACTAAATGCTAAGCAATAATGACAGTTCACCACTTACAGCATATCATTGCAATACATCACCAAGTAAGAATGATGTAAATGAGTGAAATATGTTGCAATGTATGCTACAATATACACCCATTGCCCTATATAGCTAGCTGGGAACCATGTCGGACTCGCGAGGTCCATATACCCACCCAAAACCATTTCACATTGGGCACGCAAATCATAACTTTGCCCAGAACCATTTCCCAGTGGGCAACCTAAAATAATTTCCCATCGGGCATGCAAGTCAAAAACTTGTAAAACCACCCGGAATACTTTCCCATTGGGCATGCAAGTCATATTCAATCAACATCTTTCAAAATATCATTTTCACATTATCAAGATGTGAATAGAGTGAGTATGCATGAAATATAAAGACAAAAGATGACACAAATTCACAGTTCAGGCTCACAAGGCCAAGTAACACATTTACCTCATTTCAGTCTCACAAGGACAACTAATACAGTTATCGTTGTGCCGGCTCATAAGGCCAACTACACAACTATCTCAAATTGGGTTCATAAGTCCATACTCTGCTCCATAGCATATAATTGGGGAAGATAGGTAAATTTACAACAAGTAAATTTTTTAAAACCCCTTTTAATACACTAAAACCTACATAGATACTCATCACTTTATCTATATAGGACCCCCATTCTCCATTACTCCCCATACACATATACACTACATGTACACTTCCAAATAGAGTCAAAAGAAAGCATCCACTTGCCTTAAAAAAAACCCACACAATCAACACAAAGCCTTGTCCTTACGAATCGCCTTTGAATGATCCCAATCTATTCACAGAAGGGTTTTATATAAGAAGACAAGACTAAGGATATCCATATTGCTATACTTAGGCTCCTGCTCTAAAACTTCAACCCAAAAGTCAACCCCAAACTCAAAAGGGGAAAACAAATATTTATTTGAAAAACACTTTACCCATAACATAAGGAGTTCATATCAAAAATTTCATCAAAATAAGGGTTAAAATCGAGTTTGGAATCATCAAAACATCCAACTATAACTTTACCGGAAAAATCACAAAATTCCAAGTTAAAAAACTAAGATTTGAAGGTAAGATCATGAACTAGTCATCGAGGAATCTTGAAATATCGATAAAGAAACTTACCAAACAATGAAGTCTCGAAAACTACCTTTTTAATCACCCAAAATTGAATTTCCAAGCTCAAAAAATTGAGATATGGAGTTAATGGCCGAAAGAAAATATGTTAGTCACTGGCAGGGATTTTCTCATCATGAACGTGTGACCCACAATCGTGATCGCAATGAAGACCCTTTTTCCAAAAACAAACCTGACCAAAATTGCTCTATGCAATCGTGAGAGGAACCACGGGATCGCGAAGCATGATCCAGAAACCCCTTGTGATCGCGGTCCCCTACCATGAGATAGAGATGAACACAGGATGACCCTTTCCAATCGCAACAACGGTTCTCGTGATGGCCAACAAGACTAGTTGCACAAGATATCAGCTACACCAGCACCCCAAAGATGGTTAGAAAACTCCCTAAATAGTTCTTCGAAAAGCGTTCAAAACCTTGAGAACACAAACCAACTATGCTTCTAAACCAAAATCAATATTCCAGACTCAACGAAATCGTCGGATTCACCAACAAAGGTTGTTATCAACAAATATTGACCGAAGTCAACTCTAGGCAAAAACTTCCAACTTTTCAACCGACAACCCAAAATTCATAAAAAAGCATTGGGACCCAAAACAACAATGCTACTAGCCTAGAAAAGGTATTTCAAAGCTAACAAAACTGATAAAATTCCCATACGATGCTCCAAACTGAAAATATTGACCAAAGTCAACCATATCAACTTCAAGGCCTCCCAAAACAAAAAAATCTCTTAGAATCCAACCAAACACCTCAGGTACTGAGCCACCCACTCCCACAAACCACAAATACCATAATAGAACTACATGAAGGGGAAAAGAGGTAAAAACACACAAAACCCCGGAAAACTCTCTGAGGGTTACTACAGAACTGTAGGAGTAGCCCCATTCCCTACCAGTCCACTCAAAAAACTCAGAACATGCTGAATCACATCAGACGACATCAGAACCATTGCTACACCTCCCTAAATAGGTGCATCTCCTATTCCCTGAACTAGTACTGCCTCATTATTCTGAACCTGAACCTCTTCTTTGATCACAACCTCGAGAAGGTTCTCAAGTAGGGGAAGAGAGCTGACCTTCCCCGAGCTAGTGATATAGCTCGAGCTCCACCCCTAGCAAGTGTATCTCTCCATCCCTGGCTCTCCTCTTACTTTTCTTCTACCGTGAACCACAAGCTAAACAACTGGTTTGGGCACTGCTGCTCTAGCCTCTGATGTATATATTTTCACCATCTACAAGAATAAGAGTGGAATAATCAGATGTTTATTTGTATTGACAAATACCAATTGAAATTAAGTAATAACACGAAGAGAGAAGGAAGTTGAAGTTTCCTAAAGTCATGTAGCCTCCTGAAGAAAAGTACATACGTCTTCATATCATTCTGCAAGACTCTACTAGACATGTTCTTTTACAATAAGATCAATGAACTCGGGGTTTTGATACCAACTTTGTCATGATCCAAATAACCATGAGTGGCACCCATACTAATCCGCCGGTAGAAGAACCAATCAACTCAAATTTTACCCTTATACTTAGCCAATTTTAGAAGAGATAAAATGAAAAGCAACTTCATTAAAATAATAATAAAAGTCAAACTAATGTAATTAAATGCAGAAATAGTTCAACTGAATAAAACATCCCCCAAGAACTAAAAGTCATTGTATAAGAACTCTAGTCATAAACAATGTCTATAATATCCAAAAATAACTAAAAATAATAAAAAGTTACATCATCCGGAGGAAGGACAATAACTAGAGGAAAATTCACGGTAGCCTAAAAAGTACTGCTCACTTATGGATGAAAGTGCCAATCCCCTAGCCTAGATGAGGTTGCGTCTCAGTCTTCGAAACACGATCTATACTCAACAAAAGAAGAGTACAGAGTAGTATTAGTATAAAACATTGTGTACTGGTAGGTATCATAGGTTGACTCAGTTTAGAAAATGTATATAATCAAATCAAGTAACAAGTAAGAGGAACTTCAACACTTATCATGTAATTCAGTCAAGCGATAATCATCTCAAGTCACGTCAAAAACAGTAATAGCAATCCCACATAAGTCACTGAATACCATCACAAGAATGTAAAAAAATTCACTTCCGATAGCAACACATGGAATCTATATCCATCTATCTCTCATCAATGCAACAGTTACCTCTAGTCTCATCTTTATCCACAATACCTTCTCACCATAACAGAACATAAAACAATGCAATGATAAAAGAAAGAGTGTAAACACATGCTAATAGGTCTTATTTTTGCCCAATGAACCATGACCTGCAAGGGACACACCAGGGTCCATGTACCGGCTAGAACCATTTCCCATTGGTGCAATATCAACTCATACCAGCATGGTACCTAATCCCATAATAAGTAACAATATTAACCTGTACTAGCATGGTACCCATTCTCATAATAAGTAACAATATCAACCTATACCAGTGTGGTACCCGATGCCATAATAAATGACAATATCAATGCACCTATGGTTCTCTGACCTATCTCTCATGATATACACAGTGCACTAAATAACACTTATACTTATTCATCTCAGTTCATGCATCAACTCATGTACACCTAGCTTATTCATTCAAGCATAACATGAAAACACTTACATTTTAAACATGTCCAAATATCAATCATAAGTTAAGTAATTCAACCATATACATGTACTTAAATAAGTATAAACTCTCATTAAATCATAACCTACCTCGAGTGAAGAATTACCACTCTCAAGCTACTTCGAACTGCCTTACCCTTCCTTAATACTTCATATTGTTCAATGTCTATAAACAATACTATACAAGGTTAATTAATTATTGACCCTCTATTTTAGGCCTTGGGAATATAACCCACTAATTCTACCCTTATCTGAGATTTGTAGCATTCCTCAAGGGTTAATTAACAATTAATTAGTCCTACAACATTCATAAAATGAACAACCAAAGGATTTCTAATCAAGTTAACCCTTTTTAGCAATTTTTATGCCTAAAGGTCTCATTTTTATATAACCCAAGGTTCCCCATTATCCTTAATCGTGTTAAGAACTATTAGTTTTATGCTATGAATTAAAAAAATACATCCTAGGATCAATTCTAGGTAAAATTGTACCTATCCATAGGGATTTTCACAAGTTTCATGTTTTTAGGTCTCAAACTCAAGAATTCTACCATTAATCTTCCCTCTAAAAGTACTACTGCCATGACCCAAAATCGGGCCATGATGGCGCCTACATAACTCCCTAGTAGGCAAGCCAACCCCAACAACGCGGAAGAAAATAGAAATACAGTTTAAGTAATAAAAGTGGAAGACATCAAGGAAAAGATAGGGCTAATAGCATATATATACATATCACCATACAAAATATACAAAAGATGGCTCTAAAGTGACCAAGAAGACAAAACAGACACGAGAACCAACCCGGACCTGGTGTCACTAGTACAAGAGCGGCTAAGAAAGGAGTAGCTATACAATAGACTCTAGCTACCCAAAATACAAAATATAGACAGAATATACAAGATGGAAAGCATGTAAAGTCTCCAAAAGTGTCGGGAGCTCACTGCGATCCGAATTGCAACAGGCCTCAAATGATAGGAAGGTCAATGAGGGTGGCTTGTACTAGGTGTTGCATAAGAAAAAGATGCAGAATGTAGTATGAGTACCAAGAAAATGGGTACTCAGTAGGCATCATAGGCCGATCGAGCGTAGAAAGGAAATATATAAATAATAGACACATGAAAGCAACTAAAATTATAGGGATCCATCTAAATCTAGTTATAAAGTCGAAAATCAAAACAACCAAAACAATAAAAAGTGAAGCAATAACAAGATTAACTCAAATAAGCCAATACCCAAACGCACCCAAAGTCGATGCAATGCAATCCAACAATGATGTAATGTATGAATATATACAAGTCAAACCCAGTATCTAGTACTCGGGAACCCGAGATGGAACATAGAGGTTATCAAATGAGTGCAGGAAGCAAAAACCCGAAATAAAGCATTGGGGCACCCAGAAATGACCTCAGACTCATCAACGAGGGCATAAAAGTAAAACCCAAGATAACACATCGAGCGCTTGGAATTTAACCTCAGACTTATCAACGTATGCATAAAAGCAGTATTTTTCTCGTTTCCTCCCAAAATCAGTAAAAATTCCAAAGCAATCCTTTTAAAAACCCAAAGATCATGAAAACCCAAAGTTGCCAAGTGTAGGACCAAAAAGCCTTAAAATCATTCATTTCGTACTGATAATCATGACAATGCATTATGAGCATATAAATTATCCTATCCAGCAAAAACACATACAACCAGGCAAAACAGGGCAAAGCACCCTCCAAACCAAGAGAACTAACCTGAAACTCCATCAAAATCCAAGTTATGGACTCAGGCCCACAGTTACACATAACGGTAGAATAAAGCGAAAAGATATCGAAAATAAAGCCAAAAGCATGGAGAACCTCTACTTTACCTCGAAAGCCTCCTAAAAGCATACTAAGGACTCTATATTAGCCGTAAAGATACTACAACCCCCGGGCTAAGGATAACATAACAATTCTAAACTAAAATCCAAAATGGCCAATTAAAGTGATAAATAGGACTTAAGCCTAAATTCTACTTAAGGTTCCAGTAGCACATAAATATATATAATCTAACTAAACTCAGTCTATAAGGTAAACCATAACCTACCTCGGGGCTGAACTGCAAGAACGAATCGTCACTCATGTGCCTTCCCCTTTCGAGCAGCCTCAGAAAGCTACCACGCTATCAACAATATAATCCAGGTGTCAAGACAAAAAGAACAATACCCATATTGCTATACGGAAAAGTGGGCCGGAAATCAGGCCGAAAAAATGACACTTGGGGCCTGTAATCAAACAGAAAACAAAATTCACAATTATGCCCGCGATGGATTTAAGAACCCATGCTATAAATTTGGGTGCAAACGGAGCTCGTTTTGGGGCCCAAAAAACTCCTAAGTGCTACTAATTAAAGGAAAATCAAAAGGAGAACTAAGTAGTTAAAGGGCGAAAACTTACCAAAATCGAGAGGGACAATGCCAAGGAAGTGAGTTCCACAAACTCACCAACATGCAGGCTCAAGAACGGTTCTACAAAGATCATCCAAGATCCCAGAATTAATCAACAATGGAGTTGTAAATAGGTGAAGAAGAAGAGAGCTTTGGGAAAGGAGAACTTATCAATTGTGAGAGAACGCGAATTCGTGAAGGACAATTGATTTCCCAAAGCCTATGAACTATTTGGAGCAACTTGGTAGAGTGAATTTGGTGTTTAAGTGTTGGAAGATATGAGCAAAGTGGCTGGAAACACGTGGTTGAACAAGTAATAAACAACAACTTTTTCCATAAAAGCGGACAATTGTCCGTAATTGCGGACGTCGCAAAAGCGGCAAAATCTCTGCAATTCCGAAGGTCACTATTCCTCCGTGTCTCCTCAATTATGGAGCTTTCATCGTAATTATAGTTCCCACAAAAGTAGAAAAAGCCCGCAAATGTGGCTATCGCAAATGCGGTGAAAGTCCGCAATTTCGGACCCAACAGCAACAACAATACCAGCAGAATGTTTAAGGCTAAAAACTCACTGGATGGACCCTCGGGATTCATCCAGGGTCCCATGAACACAAATAAACTATGCAACTCAATCAAAAACTACATTCTGGACTCAACAGAATCAACGAAAACCCTAATGGAGATTGTTTTAATGAAAAGTGGGCCCTATGCCCAAGAACTGACTTTTGGCCAACTTAACCAAAATGAAACCCAATGGCAAAAAATGAGTCTGGAAGCCTCGGGACCCAAACCAAAGGTCCCTCTAGCCAAAAGTCGACATTCCGGAGCCAACAACGATGGCAAAATTTCCATCCAAGGCCGTCTTCTCTAAATGTTAACCAAAGTCAACCCTACTAGGCAAACTAGATTGAAAACACAGAAAGCAACACGAAACCAAACCCAAAGCACTCAGACCCAGACCAATGGTCCCACTAGACAAAAATACCTCTTCTGAAGCCAACAAAACTATCGGAATTTGGTTCTGAGTGCCTTTACAAAAAAGTTGACCGAAGTCAAATATTTTATAAGTTCAAGTTCTAAAATATAGAAATGGTCATAAATACCTAACGAACGGCCTAGGCACTGAACCATCAGTCTCGACAAGTCATAAATGACCTATGGCCGCTAAGGGAAAGCTCATAATGCAGAAAAAAGCACGAAAAATAGAAAATAACATCCACTGCTAAAAGAACTTTCATTCGGAAAAGTTAGAAAAAGGATAGTAACTGAAGACTTGAAAAGATGAGGATAACGGGTCCACATGTTGTTCTCGATCTCCTAAGTAGCCTCCTCGACAGGACAATGCCACCACTGAACCTTATCTGACGGAATCTCCTTGGACCTCAACTTCCTAACCTGCCTGTCCAAAATAGCAGCAGGCTCCTCCTCAAAGTCTAAGGACTCATCCAACTGAACTGACTCTAACTCAAGCACATGAAACTCATCCAGAATATAGCGCCGCAGCATAGAGACATGAAACACAAGAGGCATACCAGAAAGAGTAGGGGGCAAGGCTAACTCATAAGCAACCTCTCCAATACGATGAAGGATCTTAAATGGCCCAATAAACCTTGGACTGAGCTTACCCTTCCTTCCGAACCTCATCAAGCCCTTCATGGGCGATTCCCGAAGGAACACACTATTACCTACCATGAACTCTAGATCTCTAACTCTCCGGTCAACATAACTCTTCTGCCTACTCTGGGTAGTGTGAAGTCTCTCCTGAATAACCCGAACTCTATCCATAGAGTCATGAAGCAAATCGGTACCCTATGGCCTAACCTCAAAAGAATCAAACCAACCCACCAGAGATTTGCACCGCCTACCATACAAAGCCTCGAACAGAGCAATATGAATGCTGGAATGATAACTGTTATTATATGCAAATTCCGCCAAGGCTAAACACTAGTCCAATTGACCCTCAAAATCAATAACGCGGGATCGCAACATATCCTCCAAAACCTGAATAGTACGCTATGACTGACCGTATGTCTGCAGATGAAAGGCACTGGTAAGCTCAACTCTAGTACCCAACTCTCTCTGAATAGACCACCAAAATTGCAAAGTGAACTAAGTACCTCGGTCGGAGATGATAAAAACCGGCATACCATGCAAGCGGATAATCTCCCGAATATAGATCTAGGCCAACCTCTCGGGACTGTGGGAAGTCTGAACAGGCAGGAAGTCAGCAAACTTCGTCAATCTATCTATGATAACCCAAATAGAATCAAATCTTTGCAAGGTGCACAATAAATCGACTACAAAGTCTATGGAAATCCCCTCCTATTTTCACTCTGGAATGAGTAGCCCCTAAGACAAACCACCGGACCTCTGGTGCTGAAACTTCACCTGTTGATAGTTCAAGCACCTCGATATGAAATCTGAAATATCCCACTTCATCCCGCACCATTAGTAGTGCTGCCTCAAGTCACGATACATCTTAGCTGCCCCGGGATGAATGGAATATCTAGAACAGTGAGCCTCCTCCAGTATCAATATGACAAAGTCGCCAACTCTAGGAACACAGATACGACCCTCGATCCTCAAAATACCCTCTAAATCCAAAGTCGCCTTCCTAGCCTCACTGCTCAACACTTTGTCACAAATAATCCTTAACCTTGCATCATCAAACTGATGTGCCCGAATCTGCTCCAACAAGGAAGATCTAACCTCAATACAAGCAAGAATACGGCTCGGCTCAGAAATGTCAAGTCTACTAATCTGTTATCCAAGGACTGGATGTCCCAAGCTAAAGGTCGCACCTCTATTGCCAACAAAGCCAAGCTACTCATACTTATCGCCTTTCGGCTTAAGGCATCCGCCACTACTTTTGCCTTGCCCAGATGATAGAGAATAGAAATGTCATAGTCCTTCAGTAACTCCAACCACCTACGCTACCTCAAATTTAGATCCTTCTGGATGAAAATGTACTGAAGACTATGATGGTCAGTAAAGATATCACAATGCACACCATAAAGATAATGCCTCCACATTTTCAATGCGAAGACTACCACTGCTAACTCCAAGTCATGTGTGGGGTAGTTCCTCTCGTGAACCTTCAACTACCTGGAAGCATATGCAATAACCCGGCCCTGCTGCATATACATACAACCCAAACCAATACCTGATGCATCACAATACATGGTGAAACCCTGACACTCGACCAGAAGAGTAAGAATCGAAGCTAAAGTCAACAAGGCCTTGAGCTTCAGAAAGCTCACCTCATACTCATCTGACCACCGGAAGGGAACATTCTTCTGAGACAATCTGGTCAATGAAGCTGCTATTGAAGAAAAGCCCTCTACAAACCATCTGTAATAACCTACCAACCCGATGAAACTGCGAACCTCGATAGGAGAAGTAGGCTGAGCCCAATCACGAACTACTTCAATCTTCATCAGATCTACAATAATCCCATCATTGGACACCACGTGCCCCAAGAACGCAATAGACTCAAGCAAAAACTCACACTTAGTGAATTTGGCATACAACTGGTGGTCTTGCAAGGTTTGAAGTACAACCCTAAGATTTTTCTCATGCTCCTCTCTACTCCTCGAATAAAATAGAATGTCATCGATGAATACAATCACAAACGAGTCCAGGTAGGCACTGAATACATGGTTCATCAACTCCATAAATTCTTCTGGGGTATTAGTTAACCCAAAAGACATGACTAGGAACTCATAATAGCCGTATCGAGTCCTAAATGCAGTTTTTGGGATGTCTTAAACCCTAATCCTCAACTGGTGATAATCGGACCTTAAATCTATCTTAGAAAACACTACCGCACCCTGTAGTTGGTCGAACAAATCATCAATATGCGGCATCAGATATATGTTATTAACTATCACCTTATTCAATTGCTTGTAGTCAATACACATACGCATAGACCTATCTTTTTTCTTCACAAATAGAACCGGAGGACCCCATGGAGACACACTAGGCCTGATGAACCCTCTACTCAATAGATCCTAAAGCTAGTCCTTAAGCTCCCTCAACTCAGTAGGTGATATCCGATATGGCGGAATGTAAATGCGCTTGGTGCCTGGCTCAACATTGATACCAAAATCAATGTCACGATCAGAAAGAAGACCCAGAAGATCAAAAGGAAACACATCCAAATACTCACAAACCACAAGAACAGACTCAAGAGGGGGTATGGTGGCACTAGTATCACGGATGTAGGCAAGATAAGCTAAGCACCCCTTACCAGCCAACCACTGGGAACTTAGAAAAGATATAACTCCCCTCGACATGTGGATATCGGCTTCTTTCCATATAATAGAAGAGATACCAGGCATCCAAAGTATAACAGTCTTGGCGAAGCAATCCAAGACCGGATGATAAGGACACAACCAATCCATGCCCAAGATCACATCAAAATCAACCATATCAAGAATGACCGAGTCTACCCACGTGTTGTACCCTAAGATAGTCACCACACAAGCCCGATACACCTGATCCACTACTAAAGAATCACCTACTGGGGTAGATACACGCAAGGGCATATGAAAAGACTCACAAGCAGGCTCCAGACGAGTAGCATAATAAGAAGATACATATGAGAATATAGACCCTGAATCAAACAAAGCAAAAGCAGACTGATGGCAAATGAAGATTGTACCTGTGATTACAGCATCTGAAGCCTCGACCTCTGTCCAGCCCGGAATTGCTTAAATATGGCTCCGACCGCCATGACCACCTGACCTACCAGACTGAAGACCACCTCTAGTACCCTGGGTACCACCCCTACTACCCTGTGAACCACCTCTAGCTGGTGGTGTTGGAGCCTTGGAGGCCTGATCC
Source organism: Jaltomata sinuosa (assembly GCA_003996215.1). Taxonomy (NCBI): domain Eukaryota; kingdom Viridiplantae; phylum Streptophyta; class Magnoliopsida; order Solanales; family Solanaceae; genus Jaltomata; species Jaltomata sinuosa. Next base: position 368,251 of record QJPP01007364.1, read on the forward strand.
AACTAATCTTATCGCCTATGATGCGGTACTGATGGACAATCTCTAGCAAAGTGGCCTATCTCACCACATTTATAACAACCCCCGCAATATGTACCCCATTGTGAAGATCGGGCTGGATCAGAACGACTACCACAACATGTGAACCCTGAATGACCATCTCGTGGAGTAGGAACGATACTCTGGATACTCTAACCCTCAACAGTTTATAATGCCGCCTGAATAGGCCGGCTCAGTTGGAAAAGATGTTGATGCTGACCTCTACAATAGTAGCCTCTACCATGGCCCTGTGAACCGCTGAAACTGCCCTAATGGCGGGGCCTCCTATTGCTTCCCCCTTGGGCCTCGCAAAGTATACCCTCAATAGTATGGGCATGATGAACTACCTCCAGGAAAAACTGACCCAATGCTACCATACCTTCTATGGCCAAGCAAAGATGCAAGGTCAAACCTCCAACAAAGCAGCGTACCCTCTCATGCTCGGTGGGTAGAATCATAGTGGCATGTCTGGAGAACTGATAGAACCAAACCTCATACTCAGACACAGTCATAGAGCCCTGCTCCAACCTAACAAACTGATCCATCAGATTCTCCCTCCTGCTAAGTGGTACATACTTCTTCAAAAAAACTGCAGAGAACTAATCCCAAGTAATCGAAGAAGACCTGGCTGGTCTGCAAGTAACATATAACCTCCACCACTGCTTTGCTGGACCATCCAGCTGGAGCGCGGTGTAATATACCCCATGTGACTTAAATGACCCCAAATTATGTAACCTCTCCTGGCAGCTACTCATAAACTTGTGCGCATCATCCCTAGAAGAACCTGAAAACCTAGGAGGATCCAATCTCAAGAACCTACCAAGTATCTTATGCTCCTCAGAAGACATAACTGGCATGGCTGGAAGAGAGGGATCAATTGCAGGGATCGGTAATACCTCAAATCTAGGAGCCGCAGCAGTAGGCTACGCTCCTGAACCCTATGTTGCCGCCTGAGCTGACATCTGATCCTCACCTTAAACCTGAGAACTAATCGGAGTGCTCGGCAAAGTTGCTGGTGGATTCATACCCTCAAGGGACCCCAACAATCAAACCAAGGTGTTCTGCAATACCGGAGTAGCCACAAAACCTGCTGGATGCTGGGCTGGCCTCATATGGTTTGGCTCATACTGAACCTCATCAACTCCAACCTCAGGCTCTGGTGATGGTAACCTACCCTGGGTCCGAGCTAGCGTCGCAACCCATGCCCTACCTCGACCTCTAGGTCGACCTCTGCCCTTCCTCTAGTTGGGGCTCTAACAGCAGGAACGGGGGCCTCGTCCTCACCTGCTGCAGATCTCGTTTGAACCATCTGAGAAATAGTGAAACAAAGGTACTTAGAAGTTGATCAAGTCAAGAACGCACGACATGGAATCAAATAAGACAACATATTTCCTAGGAACGTCCTATAGCCTCTCGTAGATTAGATATGGATGTCATTGTACCAATCCACGAGACTCTACTAGACACTTTGCTCTTGTACTTGCAAGACCGGTGAACCTAGTGCTTTGATACCACTCTGTCACGACCCGAAATAAGGCTATGATGGCTCCTAAATAACCGCCCAGTAGGCAAGCCAACCTCAACAACGCAAAAGACAGTAGAAATACAGTTTAAGATATAAAAGCGAAAGACATAAAGGAAAAGATAGGGCCAATAGCACATATATACATACCACCATAAAAAATATACAAAAGATGACCCTAAAGTGACCAAGAATACAAAATAGACTCGAGAACCAACCCGTACTTGGTTTCACTAGTACAAGAATGGCTAAGCAAGGAGTAGCTATACAATAGACTCTGTCTACCCAAAATACAAAATGTAGATAGAATATACAAGATGGAAAGCATGTAAAGTCTCCAAAAGCTATGGGAGCTCACCGCGATCCGAACTGCATTAGGCCTCGAAGGATAGGAAGGTCAATGAGGATGGCTCATACTAGGTGCTGCATCAGAAAAAAGTGCAGAATGTAGTATGTGTACCAAGAAAATGGGTACTCAATAGGCATCATAGACCGACCGAGCGCAGAAAGATAATATATAAAAAATAGATAAATGAAAGCAGCTAAAATTACAGGGCTCCACCTAAATCTAGTTATAATCCCGAAAATCAAAACAACGAAAGCAATAAAAGGTGAAGTAATAACAAGATCAACTCAAATCATCTAACACCCAAATGCACCCAAAGACGATGCAATGCAATACAACAATGATGTAATGTATGAATGTATACAAGTCAAACCCGGTATCTAGTACTCAGGCACTCGGGATGGAACATCAAGCTTATCAAATGAGTGAAGAACGGAAAACGTAAAATAAAGCATCGGGGCACTCGAAAATAACCTCGGACTCATCAACGTATACATAAAAGAAAATCCTAATATAAACACATCGGGCGCCCATAATATAACCTCGGACTTATCAACATATGCATAAAAGTAGTATTTTTCCCTTTTCCTCCCAAAATCAGTAAAAACTCCAAAGCAATCCTTTTAAAAGCCCAAAGATCATGAAAACCCAAAGTTGCCAAGTGTAGGACCAAAAAGCCTTAAAATCATTCTCTTCCGTACTGATAATCATGACAATATAGTATGAGCATATAAATTCCCCTATCCAGCGAAAACATACACAACTAGGCAAAATACAGCACAGCACCCTCCAAACCAAGAGAACTAACTTAGAACTCCGTCAAAATTTGAGCTATGGTCTCACGCCCACAGTTACACATAATGGTAGAATAAAGTGAAAAGATATCGAAAATAAAGCAAAAAGCACCGAGAATCTCTACTCTACCTCTAAAGTCTCCTAAAAGCATACTAAGAACTCTATACTAGCCGTAAAGATACTACAAGCCCCCAGGCTAAGGATAACATAATAATTCTAAATTAAAATCTGAAATGGCCAACTAAAGTGATAAACAGGATTTAAGCCTAAATTCTACCTAATATCCAACCTAACTTTCCAGTAACACATAAATATATATAACCTAACTAAACTCAGTCTATAAGGTAAACCGTACCCTACCTCAGGGCCGAACTGCAAGTATGAACCATCACTCTTGTGCCTTCCACTTCCAAGCATCCTCATAAAGCTACCACGCTATCAAGAACATAATCATGGTATCAAGACAAGAAGAACAATACCCATATTGCTATACAAAAAATTGGGCCAAAAATCGGGTCAGAAAAATGACCCTCAGGGACCGTGCAACTAAATAGAAAACAAAATTCACAATTATTCCCGCAGTGGATTTAGGAACACATGCTAAAATTTTGGGCACGAACGGAACTCGTTTCGGGGCCCAAAACAGCCCTAAAGTGCTACTAATTAAAGGAAAAGCAAAAGGAGAACTAAGGAGTTAAAGGGCAGAAACTTACCAAAATCAAGAGGGACAATGCCAAGGAAGTGAGTTCCATGAACTCACCAACATGCAGGCTCAAGAATAGTTCTACAAAGATCATCCAAGCTCCAGCTATATCACCAGTTGAGGATTAGGACTGAGGACATCCCAAAGACTGCATTTAGGACTCGATATGGCCATTATAAGTTCCTAGTCATGTATTTTGGGTTGACTAATGCCCCGGGAGCATTTATGGAGTTGATGAACCATGTGGTCACTGCCTACTTAGACTCGTTTGTGATTGTGTTCATCGATAACATTCTGATTTATTCGAGGAGTAGAGAGGAGCATGAACAGTGTCTTAGAGTTGTACTTCAGACCTTGTGAGACAACCAGTTGTATGCCAAATTCACTAAGTATGAGTTTTGGCTGGAGTCTGTGGCATTCTTGGGGAACGTGGTGTCCAAGGATGGGGTTATGGTAGATCCGGCGAAGATTGCAACAGTTCATAATTAGGCTAGGCCTACTTCTCCTACCAAGGTTCGCAGTTTTATCGGGTTGAAAGGTTATTACAGACTTTTTGTGAAGGGATTTTCTTCAATAGAATCTTCATTGACTAGATTGACTCAGAAAAATATTCCCTTTGAGAGGTCAGATAAGTGTGAGGCGAGCTTTCTGAAGCTCAAGGCCTTGTTGACTTTAACTCCGATTCTTACTCTTCCGGTCGAGAGTCAGGGTTTCACTGTAAATTATGATGCTTCAGGTATTGGTTTGGGTTGTGTGTTAATGCAGCATGGATGGGTTATTGCATATGCTTCAAGACAGTTGAAAGTGCACGAGAGGAACTACCCCACAAATGACTTGAAGTTAGCAGCGGTAGTCTTCGTGTTCAAGATGTGGAGGCATTATCTTTATGGAATGCATTTTGAGATCTTTACTAACCATCATAGTCTTTAGTGCATTTTTAGCCAGAAGGATCTAAATTTGAGGCAGCGTAGGTGGTTGGAGTTACTGAAGGACTATGTACTCTTTATTCTCTATCATCCGAACAAGGCAAACATGGTGGCGGATGCCTTGAACCGGAAGGCAGTGAGTATTGGTATCTTTGCTTTCTTAGCGACAGAGGAGCGACCTTTATCTTGGGAAATCTAATCCTTGTCTAATAGGTTGGTTAGACTTGACATTTTTGAGCCGGGTCATATTCTTGTTTGTATTGAGGCTAGATATTCCTTATTAGAGCAGATTTGGGCACAACAATTCTATGATGCAAGGTTGAGGATTATTCATGAAAAGGTGTTAAGTGGTAAGGCTAGGAAGGCGACTTTAGATTCAGAGGGTATTCTGAGGATCGAGGGCCGTATCTGCGTTCCTAGAGTTGGTGACTTGGTCAGATTAATATTGGAGGAGGCTCATTGTTCTAGGTATTCCATTTATCCAGGGGCAGCTAAGATGTATCGTGACTTGAGGTAGCACTACTGGTGGTGTGGGATGAAGAGGGATATTTCAGCTTTTTCATCTAGGTGCTTGAACTGTCTGCATGTGAAGTTTGAGCACCAGAGGCCAGGTGGTTTGTCTCAAAGGCTACCCATTCTGGAGTGAAAATGGGAGCCAATTGTTATGGACTTTATAGTCAATTTGCCATGTACCCTGCAGAGATTTGATGCTATTTGGATTATCGTGGATAGGTTGAAAAAGTCTGCTCACTTTCTGCCGGTTTAGACTTCCTACAGTTCCGAGAGGTTGGCTTAGATCTATATTCAAGAGATTGTCAATTTGAATGGTGTGCCAATTTCTATCATCTCCGACTGAGGTACTCAGTTTACTTCGCACTTCTAGAGGTCTATTTAGAGAGAGTTAGGTACTAGGGTTGAGCTTAGCACCGCTATTCATCCGTAGATAGACGATCAGTCAGCGCATACTATTCAGGTTCTGGAGGATATGTTCCGAGCCTTTGTTATTGATTTCAGGGGTCAGTGGGACTAGTGTTTAGCCTTGACAGAGTTTGTATATAACAATAGTTACCATTCCAGCATTCAGATGGCTCCGTTCAAGGTTTTGTATGGCAGGCGATGTAGATCTCTTGTGGTTTAATTTGATGCTTTTAAGGTTAGACCGTGGGGTACCGACTTGCTTTGTGATTCTATGGATAGAGTTTGAGTTATTCAGGAAAGATTTTGCACTTCCCAGAGTATGCAAAAGAGTTATGCTGACCGAAGAGTTTGAGATCTAGAGTTCATGGTGGGTGACAATGTGTTCCTTTGGGTATCACCTATGAAGGGCATGATGAGGTTCGAGAGGAAGGGTAAGCTCAGTCTGAGGTTTATTGGGCCATTTAAGATCCTTCCTTGTATTGGAGAGGTTGCTTATGAGTTAGCCTTGCCTCCTGCTCTTTCCAGTGTGCATCCTATATTTCATGTCTCTATGATGCGATGGTATATTCTGGATTAGTCTCACGTGCTTCAGTTAGAGTCAGTTTAGTTTGATGAGTCCTTAGCCTTTGAGGAGGAGCCTGTTTCTATTTTGGACAAGTGGGTTAGAAAGTTGAGGTCCAAGGAGATTCCGTCAGTTAAGGTTCAGTGGCGGCATCATCCTGTTGAGGAGGCTACTTGGGAGATCAAGACTAGTATATAGACGCGTTATCCTCTTCTTTTCAAGTCTTATGGTACTATCCTTTTACTAACTTTCGCGAAATAAAGTTCTTTTAGTAGTGGATGTTGTAATGACCCTCCCGGTTATTTTCCTATTTTCTGTGCTTTTTCAGTGTTTCGAGCTTTCCTTTAGTAGCTACAGGTCATTTATGACTTGCTACGACTGATGGTTTGGTGCTCGGGCCATTCGTTAGGTCGTTATGGCCATTTTCTATTTTTGAACTTGAACTTAGAAAATCTTTGACTTTGGTCAACTTTCTTGGTAAATGTACTCAGAATCGAATTCTGATAGATCCATTGTCTCCAGAACAGGGATTTTGGTCTAGTAGGACCATTGGTTTAGGTCTGAGTGCTGTCAGTTTGGTTTTGTGTTGCTTTCTGTGTTTTCAAGCCATTTTGGCTGGTAGGGTTGATTTTGGTCAACATTCGGAGAAGACGCCATCGGATGGAAATCTATCAGCGTTGTTAGCTTCAGAATATCAACTTTTTGCTAGAGGGACCTTGGGTTCAGGACCTGGGACTTCCAGACTTGTTTTAGGTATTAAGTTTCAAGTCAGTTTTGGGCATGGGGCCCACTTTTAGTTAAAATGATCTCCGTTGAGAGTTTCGTAGTTTCCATTGAGTCCGGAATGCTATTTCTTGTTGGGTTGCATGATTGGTTTGTGTTCACGGCATTTTGAATGAATCCCGAGGATCCATCGGATGACCTTTTGTCCTTTGTGAAATTCTGGTTGCTGCTATAAAGTTGCAGACCAGTTGGTCATCGCGATCGCGAGGTGGCCATCGCATTCATGATGGTCTAGTCCTTGACCAACGCAATCACGTGGATTTCCCTTCGCGACCATAATGAAGTTGGCTGAGACCCGACCCAATTTCCTCTTCATAAATATGGGGCTGGACCATCGCCATCGCAATGGTCTGGCCAGCGTTCCCTCGCGAACGTGTAAGGTCCTTCGCAATCGCAATAAAGGACCCTTGTCAGTTATTTAAGCTGCAAACATCATTTTCTCCTTCATAGTTCATTGTTCTCCCATTTATAAAGCTTCCAAGCTCTGGTTTCAAGCCTTTTGCTCAGTCTACTTCCTCCGGTAAGTCCCCTCTACACCTCTTCTCCCTTCCGTCGTTTAAATTCTTGTTAAAATTCCGTAATCCCCATTGTTTTTTTCCTTGTATTAGTAGCACTTCGGGGCTGTTTTGGGCCCCAAAACGAGCCTCATTCGTGCTCAATTTTGGAGCATGGGTTCCTTAACCCACAACGACCATAATTATTAATTTTATTTTCTATTTCATTGTGCGGGCCTCGAGGGTCATTTTCTGACCCAATTTCTAGCTCAATTTTTTGTATATCAATATGGGTGTCATTCTTCTCGTCTTGACACCTAGTTTATGTTCTTGATAGCGTGGAAACTTTCTGAGGCTTTTCGAAAGGGGAAGGCACATGAGTTATGGTTTGTGTTTGGAGATTGGCCTAGAGGTAGGTTACATTTACTTTCTAGACTGAGTTTAGTTAGATTTTATATATCATGTGTTACTAGAACGTTAGGTTGGACATTAGGTGGTATTCGTCTTAAAACTTGTGATTTATATTACTATGGCCATTTCGGATCATAGATTAGAATTTACTCATCCTATCCTTAGTCTAGGAGCCTGTAGTATTGTTATGCCTAGCGTAGAATCCTTAGTATGCTTTTAGGAGATTTTAGAGGTAGAGTAGATGCTTGTAGTGGTCTCCGTAATTATTTTCTGCTATTTTCGATTTAATTGTTGGTTGTGTGTAACTGTGGGCCCGAGGCCATAGCTTGGATTTGGTTGGAGTTTACAGGTCAGTTCTCTTGTTTTGGAGGGTATTTTGCCCTGTTTTGCCTTGTGGTGTCCTACTTTCTCTGGTTATGGATATGTCATGCTCAAACTGCATTGCGATTATCGATACAAAAAAGGAAGGTTTTCGAGGCTTTTGGATTTAAAACTGGAAATTTGCTATGGATACTGTGGTTCTTGGATGTTTGAAGAATTATACTGGGTTTACTACTAATTTTGGAAACTAAAGGAAAGGTACTACTTTTATGCTGGTCCAAGGGATATACCCGAACCTTCCTCTGCTATTTTCAAATATGCATACTCATAATTCGATGCGGTATTACGGACACCCGATGCGTTATTCCGGGCCTTATTTTCATTCATATATATACTTATAGTCTGATGCGATATTCCTGACCCCCGATGCACTATTCCAGGTTTTTAGTTCTATATGCACACATACATATATATATGCATAGTCCAATGCGGTATTTCGGGCGCCCAATGTGGTATTCCGGGTTTATACTATTATACATTCATACATCACATCATATCTCATAGCATTGCATCGACTTGGGTGTACTTGGATTGTCAGTTGCTTGTATTGATTTTATTATTATTGACCTCTTGTTGGCTAGGATATTTCTGTTTTCAGTTTTATAACTAGATTTAGGTGGATCCCTCTATTTTGTGTACTTTCCTATAATTTATTTTATATATTATCTTTATGTGCTCGGTCGGCCTATGATGCCTACTGGGTACCCTTTGTCTTGGTACTCATATTACATTCTTCATCTTTTTTTGATGCAACACCTAGTACGAACCACCCTTATTGACCCTTCTGTTGTTCGAGGCCTATTGCAGTTCGGATCTTGGTGAGCTCCCGGCGCTTTTGGAGACTTTACATGCTTTCCATCTTGTATATTTTTTTTTATACTTTTGTATTTTAGATAGACAGAGTTTGTCATACACCTACTCCTTGCTTAGTCGCTCTTGTAATAGTGATACCAGGTCTGGGTTGGTTCTCATTTTGTTTTGTCTATTCGGTCACTTTAGGGCCATCATTTGTATATTTTGTATGTTGGTATGTATATATGCTATTGGCCCTGTCTTTTCATTTATATCTTCCGCTTTCCTTAGTTTAATTATTATTATTGTCTTCCGCATCATTGGCATTTGGCTTATCTACTGGGGGGTTATGTAGACGCCATCATGGCCCGATTTTGGGTCGTGACAAAAATATAAAGTGTCAATTTAATTAGATAGCCTATGATGGATTATCTTGTTGATATGAGTCAAGCTGCCTTTGTTCCAGGGAGGATGTTAAATGATAATGTTTTACTCAGCCATGAACTAGTTAAGGGATACGGAAGGAAAGGGATATCTCATAGTTGTATGTTTAAAATTGATATGCAAAAGGCTTATGACTCACTAGAGTGGTCTTTCGTTGAGGAGATGTTACTTGGTATGGGGTGCCCCAAGAAGTTTGTGGCCTGGATTATGTGTTGTGTAAAGATTGTTTCATACTTATTTGTTATCAATGGATGTGCTACTAATTATTTTCCTGCAAAGAGAGGGGTAAGACAGGGTGACCCTCTCTCCCCTTACTTGTTTGTTATGGCTATGGAATACCTCACCAGATTATTGAAGACGCTATGGGATAAACCTGACTTCAACTTTCACCCTAGATGCCAAAAACTACATATTATACAACTCAGTTTTGCAAATGACCTCTTATTGTTTTGTAGAGGAGATGTCATATCTATCAATATGTTGTTTGAGAGTTTCCAGCAGTTCTCTAAAGCTTCAGGACTCATTGCAAATCTTGCTAAGAGTAATATTTACTTTGGTGGAGTAGAGGTACATGTTCAACAAGCTGTTCTACAACAGATTAGCCTGTCCAAGGGATCCTTGCCATTTAGATACCTTGGTGTCCCATTAAGCACTAAGAAGTTGTCTATTGCACCGTGCCAACCATTGATTGATAAAATGCTTGGTAGGGTGCTCTGCTGGACTGTGAAATATCTTTCATATGCAGGAAGATTGCAACTGGTTAACACTGTGCTACTAGCTATACAATCCTTTTGGTCCCAAGTATTCTTATTGCCCTAGAAGGTCTTGAAACAGGTGGAATCTATATGTAGGAAATTCCTATGGGCAGGGGAGGTCCAAGCTAAGAACAAAGCTCTAATCTCTTGGGAGCAATTATGCAAGCCTAAAATAGGAGGGGGCCTCAACATAACAGACATCCATGTCTGGAACAAGGAAGCAATTTTAAAGCATTAATGGAACCTTAATTAGAAGAAAGATAAGCTCTGGATTCATTGGGTTCACACTTATTATCTTAAGGGGAGGAAGTCCTGGTAGGTGGAGACTAAACAAGCTTCTTGGTTCATCCAAAATATTTTACATGCTCCACACTGGCTGGAAGAAGCAAGTTTGAATAGGACAATATTATGGGGGCAAAGACATTCTCTATTAAAATACATACAATCAGCTTAGAGGCCAGCTACCAAAGGTTGAGTGGAGAAGGTTAATCCAATAATCAAGGCAGCCCCAACTGGACTTTCATCCTGTACCTAGCCATCCACAGGAGGTTCTATACTAAAGACAGACTTGCTAAATGGGGTATAAAGATAGACTTAAAGTGCTCCTTATGTGAGGTTGAGCAAGAATCTCATCAACACTTATTTTTTGCATGCTCCTTTGCGCAAGAGGTGTGGCATAACTTGTTGAGTTGGCAGGGATATCACAGTGGGATTCTAGGCTTGACAGATGAGGTGATCTGGACAACAAACCATGATAAAGGCAGGAATGCTCGAGCAGCAGTCTTCAGGATCACTTTAGCTGCAGCTATATATCACTTATGGATTGAGAGAAACCAGAGGACATTCCAGCAGAAGAAGAGAAGTAGTGCCATGTTGCTTGAGGTCATTATTCAGGAAATCCATTGTAAAGCCATTATGTTCACTTATTTGGCAGGAATATTTAATGCACTTAATTTCTATCCTTGACTTAAATTAGTATTTCTATCCTTGATTGAGGTTGGGACATTGTCCAATCCAGTGCCAATCCTATTGTAAAAACTGCTTTATCCGGTAATATAAAGTTTCCATTTACCAAAAAAAAATTGCAAATTGTGAGGGTTTTTTATTGGGTAACAATACATTTTTTAAAAATATGTAATTAAGTATTTCACGTTGAATTTACTATTTTTTTTCTTTTAGGATGTATTTCTAATTAAATCTAAACTAACGATTCTAAATATGAATGCTTAAGGAGAAGAGAATTGTATGTTTATTATACTCTATTTATGAATGTCACGACTCAATTTCTCGATCATGATGACACCTACAATCATCTAGTAGGTGAACAAATCCACGTAGCCCAGAATGGTTAGTAATGGGCTACTATCTAACAATTTAAGCAGAAGAACAGTTTAATAAGCGAAAGCAAGGGAAACAAGATGAAGAAAATTGATAACAGGAGTATATATATACATATGCGGAAGCTAAGCCAAACTCAAAATCTGGTATCATAGTATAGAGCCGGAACTACATATAGGTAGTACAAAGAATCCAAAATAATATATACACACATGTCTTCGAGTAGTAATAGACTACATAAGGCAAAAGATAAACTACAGATAAGCTTCGGTCGCCAAGAGCTCACCCTCAGTTTGGGATATCACAAAAGCAGCTCCTCAAGAACAAGGGAAAGAAGGAGAAGAATAAAGATAGGCATGCTCAAAAAATAGAAACAAATAACCATCTTAATCATACCAAACTCAAGTCAGGAACTAACAAACTCAGCATATCCAATCTCATATATAAAACCATAACAAGGTGTATTATAGCGATAAAGTATCAAGCATCTACCTACAGTCCCCCCGTCACCCATACAACCGAGGAATGCAATCAAGTGAAAACAAACCCTCCGGCCACCCATACAACCGGAGCGTACACTCAACAAATAGCAAGCAAGGGTCGAACCTCACATAAATGAATGATATGATATGATATGACAAACTAAGTGTAACCACGGTGTCAGTATGTTACCCCTCCGGTGCCCCAAAGGTCTAATAAAGGCGAGATCCATGGAAGGACCTCTCCCGAGTACATCTACTCTGTCGTACACCCTTACCCCTGATCACCCTTTTGCGCATAGCACTTGGTCTGGAATGACAGGGTCCATGGAAGTCTACTCGTAGACCACATACTACACTCTAACCTTAAAATATCAGTCTAGAGTCCCACTGGATCCAAACTAGTACTCAAATGCTCAAAATGCATGCCTGAATTCTATCCAGGTCTAAATCAAGAAAATAAGTCTCATATACCCCCTTCAAGGGTGCTCGGGCGTATCCAGGTCTAAAACAGTAGTAAATCAAGTCTGTTGCTCAGCTTTACCGAGGCTAATATCACTTCTCATCCATAACAGGGTAAATCTAGCACCTCCGTCCAACCGGGTCTAACATATAGTAGGAAAATGTAGCAAATCTTTATTTTAACCTTTCTTACCCCAAGAAGATCCATTACGATGATACCAAACCGTCCATAATCAACTTTACAGGAAATGGGCCCCACGGGCCATGTAAGGTTTAGAAAATCATCAGTAGAAGGCCCGAAGCCAAAACCGTAGTAAAAATCATAAATAAAATCAGTTTATATGCATGATAATGGCATGCTCAATCACAATCAGTAGCCCAACGGTTCACAATCAACCTATCGGCCCTGCATATGATCCAATCATTCTACAACACATATAGCCAGCTCTATAATAGTAATAACAATGTCCGGGACTCGAGAACATTCCCAATATCCCACAACCTATGTTCCAGAGTCTATAAAAGGCCACACAGTACCACCCTAGGAATGCCACTGACTCAAGACAAAACTCACACTTTGAGAACTTTGCATAAAGCCGATAATCTCTCAAAGTCTGAAGTACAGTCCTCAAGTGCTGCTCATTCTCATCTCTACTCCTCAAGTATATCAGAATGTCATCAATGAAGACTATCACAAACATATCCAAGTACGGGCTAAGCACCCTATGCATCGTCCATAAAAGTTGTGGGGGCATTAGTCAACCCAAAAGACATCACCAGGAACTCATAATGGCCATAACGTGTCATGAATGTTGTCTTAGGGATGTCCTCTACCCTAATCCTCAACTGATAGTAGCCAGACCTCAAATCAATCTTCGAAAACACAGTTGAACCCTGAAGCTGATCAAATAAGTCATCAATCTTCGGCATCGGATACCTATTCTTCACTGTCACCTTATTAAACTGTCGATAATCAATACACATATGTATCGACCCATCCTTCTTCTTCACGAAGAGAACAGGAGGACCCTAAGGAGACATAGTCAGTCTAATAAACCTCTTAGCTAACAAATCCTGAAGCTGCTCCTTAAGCTCTCTCAACTAAGCAGGAGCCATACGGTAAGGAGGAATAGAAATGGGACTGGTGCCCGTCTCTCACTCAATGGAAAAATCAACATCTCTCTCAGGTGGAAAGCCTGGCAGGTTGGTAGGGAACACATCTAGGATGTCTCTAACTACAGGAATAGACTCAAGAGATAAAAGGTCAGCACTAGCATCTCAGACATATGCTAGATAAGCTAAACACCCATGAGAGATCAACTTCCTAGCTTGAAGATAAGAGATGATCCCAGACAGTGCATGGCTGACAGTACCCTGCCACACAACCAGGGATACACCGGGCACAACTATGGTAATAGTCTTGGCATAACAATCCAAAATCACATGGTGAAGGGATAACCAGTCCATGCACAGTATCACATCAAAATCTAACATATCAAGTATCATCAAATCAACCCAAGTCTCCAATCACCAACAGATATCATGCAAGATCTCACAATCTGATCCACTACTAAAGAATCTCCTATTGGGGTCAAAACAGAAACAAGCACAGATAACGGCTCACTAGCCAACCCAAAACAAGGCACAAAGTAGGTAGATATATATGAACATGTAGATCCAGGATCAAATAAATCCATAGAAGATTGATGGCACATAGAAATTATACCTATAATCACAGCATCTAAGGCCTCTGCCTCCAGTCTCCCAGGGACCGCATAGAACTGATGATTACATTCACCTGCCCGACTGCCATCCCTACCACCTGCTCTGCCATGTGGGGCACCACCCCTAGCCTGACCACCACCACCTCTGGCTAGAGGTTGAATTGCTTGCAAAGGCTCGGCCGGCAAAGCGGCTGACTAAACTATACCCTACTGAGGGCAATCTCTAGCATAATGTCCAATAACACCACACTCATAACAGGGCCCTGACGGCCTGTACTATCGAGACAGACCAGCAGAACCTGAATGGCCACTATGGTCTGATGCCCCATAGGTTGCACCCCTCGAAGACTGACCGTGCTGGAACTGAGAAATACCAGAAGTGTGAAGTGAAGCCTGAACCGATTAGCTGGACTGACCTTGGTTCTATTGTGGCTGATAACCCCTACCCTACTAGCTTGAACGTCTACCACCATGTCTAGAACTACCGTAGCCACCATAATAATGAGGTCTCTTATCTCTAGACCCCTGATCATGTCGGTGCAAGTCCTCCATAGTACAAACGTAGTCTGCAATAGCCTAAAATGACCAACCACTAGAAACAAATATCTTGGTTGACTGCCTAAGCTCTCTTTGCAAACCCTAAACAAACCTGCAAATCCTATCCGACACAGTAGGAATGATCATAGACCCAAATGGAGTGAGTTGATAGAAATGAGTCTCAAACTCAGATATCAATATGGATCCCTACATAAGCCTGGTAAACTTCTCCTGGCGACGCTCTTGATCACTCTGAGGTAGGAACTCAGCCATGAAGGCCTCATAAAACTCATACCATGACAACGGAGATGATGAAGACAGTCTACAAGTAACCTGAGCCCTCTATCATAACTTAGCTAAATCCTCCAGTTGACATGTAGTATACCCAACTCTGTGAGTCTCTAGCAAGCGCAGATGGTGTAACATCTCCTCATAGGTAGTAATGAAGTCATGTGGGTCCTGACCTAATATGCCTGCAAATCTCGACGGTGCCAATCTCAGAAATCTACTCAAGGCCTTCTGCTACCCATCTGTCATAGCTGGGCGAGGAGTGAGAGGTTATGCAACCACTGGAATTGGAATAACCTCAGCACAGGGAGCCACAGTAGCAGGTTGCGCTCCTGAACTAGTAAACCCAGGGCTGCCCCCTGAGCGAATATATGTGCTACCTCAGAAGGTCTCTCCCCTATCATAACCAATAGCTAAAGTAGTAAAACCCAAATATCCGAAGACTGAGCTGGGGCTGAAGCTGGTATAGAAACTAGTACTTGAGCTGGTGGTACCTAGGCTATCCCCGGGTCCACATGATGCTGCTCAGGGATGAACTTGGGCTAATAATCATACTCGGGCTCTACCTCAACTCTAGCAGGTGCTACTGCTCTGGGACGTCAATGACTCATACCTCTACCCCTATGACCACCCCGGCCCTTAGCTGGAGTCGGAGGTGTAGGGGAATGAGGCTCTCCTCTTCAAGAAGCCGAAGACCTCGTGCAAACTATTTGCTGAAGAGTGAACCAGAATAAGTGAGATTTCCAGAATGTTCAAGGATACTACACACAAGAGAGAAACAAGAAAAGTCCATTTTTCTTAAGATGTCACCATAGCCTACTGAAGATTGAGTACGAATGTCTCCGCCCCAATCCGCAGGATTCTATTAGATATTAACTCCTATACTGATGACATCGGTGAACCTAGAGCTATGATACCAAGTAGTCACGACCCGATTTCTCGGTCATGATGGCACCTACAACCTCCCAGTATGCGAACCAATCCCCGTAGCTTGAAACAGCCAGTAATGGGATATTATCTAACAATTTAAATGGAAGAACAGTTTAATAAGTGGAATCAAGGGAAACAAGACAAAGAAAATTGATAACAGGAGTATATATATACATATGCGGAAGCTAAGCCAAACCCAAAATCTGGTATCATAGTATAGAGCTGGAACTACATATAGGGAGTACGAAGCATCCAAAATAATATATACACACATGTCTTCGAGTAGTAATAGAGTACATAAAGCAAAAGATAAACTAAAGATAAGCTCCAGTCGCCAAGAGATCACCCTCAGTATGGGATATCACAAAAGCAGCTCTTCGCACGAGTCTCAAACGAGCTAACGGTGATAGCCCACACTAGGATCTGCACCAGAAGATGTAGCGTGTAGTATAAGTACCATATGCAAAGAAAAAGGTACCCAGTAGGTATCATAGGCCCACTAGGCACATATAAGATAAAAATGCAGTAATGAACAGAATAGAAAACAAGTAGTCAGAGAAGGCAATGGATAAATACATGGAAACTAGCCCAGAAGGAAGACAGCAGAAAGCAACATATAAGGCTAGCAAGTAGAATATAAACACACAGCAGGCACAGGTGAAAGTAAGAAATAGCCCACCTGGGATCCTTGCAATAACAGTATATAGTAAGTTTAGAAGTGGATGGTATACCGGTAACCTAGAGTACAAGGGAAAGGAGGTGAAGAATAAAGATAGGCATGCTCGGAAAACAGGAACAAATAACCAACTTAATCATATCAAACTCAAGACAAGAACTAACCACCTCAGCATATCCAATCTCATATATATAACTATAACAGGGTGTAGTATAGCAATAAAGAAACAAATGTCTACCTGCAGTCCCCCGGCTGCACATACAACTGAGTAACACAATAAGCAAAAACAAACCCTCCGGCCTCCCATTCAACCAGAGCGTACACTCAACAAAAAGAAAGAAAGGGTGGAACTTCACACAAATGAATGATATGACAATCTAAGTGTAACCACAGTGTCAGTATGTTACCCCATCCGATTCCCCAAAGGTCCAATAAAGACGAGATCCATGGAAGGACTTCTCCCGAGTACATTTACTCTGCCGTGCACCCCTACCCCCAGTCACCCTTTTACCCGTAGCACTTGATCTGGAACAACAGGGTCAATGGGGGTCTACTCATAGACCACATACTACACTCTAACCTCAACATATTTTAGTGTAGAGTGCCACCGGATCCAAACTAGTACTCAAATGCTCAAAATGCATGCATGAATTCAATCCAGGTCTAAATCCAGGAAATAAGTCTCATAAACCCCCTTTAAGGGTACCCGAGCTTATCCGGGTCTAAAACATTAGTAAGTCAAGTCTGCTGCTCGGCTTTACCGAGGCTAATATCACTTCTCATGCATAATAGGGTAAATCTAGCACCTCGGTCCAACCGGGTCTAACATATAGTAGAAAAATGTAGCAAATCTTTCTTTTAACTTTTCTTACCCAAAGAAGATCCATTAAGATGATACCAAACCGTCCATAATCATTTTTTCTTGAAATGGTCCCTACGGGCTATGCAAGGTTTAGAAAATCGTAAGTAGAAGGCCCATAGCCAAAACTGTAGTAAAAAACATGAAGATAATCCTTTTATATGCATGATAATGGCATGCTCAATCATAATCAGTAGCCCAATGTCTCACAATCAACCTATCGGCCCTACACAAGCTCCAATCGTTCTACAACACAGATAGGCGGCTCTATAATAGTATTAAAGATGTCCGGGACTCACGAACATTCCCAATATCCCACAAACTATGTTCCAGAGTCTATAAAAGGCCACACAGGACCACAAGGGTGAATAGAGTGTATAA
The DNA here is from genome assembly GCA_003996215.1 of Jaltomata sinuosa. Classification (NCBI taxonomy): domain Eukaryota; kingdom Viridiplantae; phylum Streptophyta; class Magnoliopsida; order Solanales; family Solanaceae; genus Jaltomata; species Jaltomata sinuosa. The sequence goes on from QJPP01007364.1 coordinate 385,793, forward strand.
CACAAATACTACACACATCGGAGGAAGAAAAGCAACTGAACATGAATAAGCGGTCAAGGTGTGTGGTACCAACCTAGTAACTCCAACCCAAGGATGCCCATTAGTATAATTTTATCCTATATATGCTAAGTCTAGAGAGTTTAGACCGTAACCTACCTGTCGTCTGATGACAAGTTGCTGGGACAATGATATCCAAGCCCGAAACACTCCGAGAAATCCCGAATGATAATCAAACTAGCAACAACATAATAAACACATCAAGATGAGTCTAACAATACCCATATTGCTATAAAAGTAGACGGGCTGAAATTTGGGTCACCGATGGGCCCATGGGCCCCGCCACCCGAAGTCAAAAATTAAAATGCACATTATGATCAGCGAGACCATAAGAGTACATGCCCGGAAAATCAAAGAAATTGGGTAGAAAATTCAAGCTAAAACATCCCCTAATAGCCAAGAACCCAATTATGGAAAATACGGAATTAAAAACTGGAAAGAAGCAAGAATCACCTACCAAATTGAGGGAATTGTGCCAAGAGCTATGAATTGAATGAGTTACGGAGCATGCAATGCCACACACGAACAGATTCTACAAATGAAATTTGAGCTTGAGGAGGATGACAACAATGGTGAATTTTAGAAAAAAAAACAAAAGAAGGCAAAGCGGGGAAGAAGACTTACAATTCATGAGTAACAACGAATTATCGAAGGACCATAACTTTTCCAAAGCTTGGAACTGATTTGGGATGTTTTTAGAGAGAGTTTGGATGTCCAGAAGTGATGAAAGATGGAGAAAACAAGGCTGGAAAACGTAATGGCCAGCTTAAATAGTTGTTGGCCTCGCCCTTCGCTAACGCGGCCAGCCATCGCATTCGCGATGAACAATTTCCCAGGCGGCGGCACAAGCCTACGTGAACGCGGCCGTCCACCGCGAACGCAAAGGCCAAGCTAATGCTATGACAGCACCAACTGCCAACATCAATGCCCAATAAGAAAACTACTCCGACGGACCCTCAGGAACACACCCGGGGTCCCGCGAACACAAACAAACAAGGCTATTCAACTATAAATGGCATTTTGGACTCAACAAAATCAAAATAAATCCCAACGGAGGTCGATAGCACAAAAAGTGGGCCCTATGCCTGAGAACCAACTTTAGGCCTATCTTTCCAAAAAGGAACACCAAGGCCTAAAATGAGTGCAAAAGCCTCGGGACTCGAACCAAAGGTCCCCCAAGCCTAAAGTTAATATTCCGAAGCAAACAACACTGCCAGAATTTCCATATGAGGCTGTCTTCTCCAAATGTTGACTAAAGTCAAACTTTCAAGTTCAAATTGGCTAAAATACAAAAACCAAGACAAAACAAAATCGAAAGCTCCCAGCACCCAACCAAGGGTCCTTCTCGACTAAATTCCATGCCCCGGAGCTAACGGAACTATCGGAATTCGATTTTGAGCACATTTACCAAGCATGTTGACTAAAGTCAATAATATTCAAAGTTAAGGCTCTAAAATTGGAAAATGGCCAAAATAACCAAACGAATGACCAGGGCTTCGAACCACCGGTCCCAGCAAGCCATAAATGACTTGGGGTCGCTACAGGAAAACTCTAACAGTACAATGAATGCAAAAATGCAAAGATGACCGAAAGGGTCATCACAATAAATTTTATGGTAATTATTTTGACTGTACGTGCGTTGAACGTGTGTATCACGTTAAACAATAAAAATATAAAATTATTGGAAATATTTTTTGCGTTAAAATAAAAACAATATCTTTTAGTTGCATGGTCAATAAGAAAATAAAAAGACTTAAACAAAAAATAATTTTATCTAAAAAAAATAAATCAAGAAAAAACTACAAAGGCTATAAAACAACAGAACAAAAAACTTAAAGAACTCACCAACAATATAGCAATTCATATCTTGTTTGCAATGTACTAGAAATATAATTCAATGGATTCATACAAAAAGTATTATTGTGGGGAAATTATCCATTTCTAAACTCCAGCATCTCTGAAAGAAGATACACAGAGTAGGTAGTAACAGTTGAGTACTTAATGTCACGACCCGATTTCTCGGTCATTATGGAACCTACAACCCCCCAGTAGGCGAACCAATCCCTGTAGCCCAGAACGGTTAGTAATGGAATACCTTCTAACAGTTCAAGCGAAAGATTTGATACATAAGCGGAAGCAAGGGCATAAGGAAAAGAAAGTGGATACAGGATATATATAAACAAAGCAGAATCTAAGCCAACCCAAAAGGCCTGGTATCATAGCGTATGAGAGCCAACCTACATCAGGAGTACAAAGGTCCAAAAGTAATATATACATAATGTCTCCGAAACTATAAGAGTACAAAATACATCAGAGATAAATTCAAGTCAAGCTCTGAATGCCAAGAGCTCACCCTCAGCCTGGATGATCCAAAAATAGCACCCCGCACGAGTCTCCGGTGCTCTAAAAGTGATGGCCCACACTAGGATCTGCACTAGAAGATGCAGAGGGTAGGGTGAGCACTAAATGCGATGTATAAGGTACCCAGTAGGTATCATAGGTCGACTGGGCATGTATAAGGTAAAAGAGCAATAGTAGACGGAATAGAAGTAAACAGTCACAGAAATCAACAAAAAGGTATACAAGAATTAGCCCAGATTGGAAGACAACAAAAAGCAACGTAGAAAGCTAACAAGTAAATATATATACACACACAGGCACAGGTGAAACTAAGAAATAATGCACCTGGGATCCTCGCAAAATAGTATATATAAGCATAAGTTCTAAAAATAGACGGTATACCGGTGACCTCAAGTATAAAAAATGGGAGAGAAAAATAAAGGTAGACATGCTCGAAAAACAAGAATTAATAACCAGCCAAAACATACCAATCTCAAATCCAGAAGTAACAACCTAGCGGAGTCCAACTCCACACTTATAACCGTAATAGAGGATAATTGCGAAATAAAATAACTAGAGTCTACCTACAGTCCCCCGGCCACCCATACGACCGAGGAATGCTTTCAAGTCAAAACAAACCCTCCAGCATCCCATACTACCATAGGGTACAATCAACAAATATCAAACAAGGGTGGAATCTCAAACAATGAATGATATGATGCATGATAACCTCAGGGTGAAATAGAACCTCTGTATGTACCTCTTCCAGTGCCTATCGGGCCCAGAAGGTAGGTTCCATGGAAGGACACAGCCCGTATACCTCTACTCCACCTTATACCCTTCCTCCTGACACACGTATCCCAAAGCCTCAGGCTCAGAATGAAAAGTTCCATGGAGGTCCCGGACCATATACTATAACTCAAAATCAAAACATGTCCTTTGAAATCGAGTTCGGGTTCAAGCCAGTGGATAAGTGTCAAATATGCATGCCTAGACCCTGTCTAGGACTAAAGCAGTGAAAAGATGTCTCAAAGACCACTCTAAGGGTGCTCGGGCATAATCGGGTCTAAAACAGTACTAAAATATCTCAGATACTCGACCCAGCCGAGCCTAAAGTCATTCCAAATCAGTAAGAAAACTCAGCTAGCACTCCGACCCGGTCGAGTCTAGAAATATTAGAAAAATCATAACAAAACCATATTTTAACCTACTTTTACCCCAAGAAGATCCACGTATCAAGTCAAATCATTTCCATATCAAATTTCATCGAAAATGGGCCCCAGGGCCATGCAAGTTTAAGAAAAACAGTCTCAGTAGGCTCAAAGCCCAAACCTTAGTAAAATGTGGGAAAATCTATTTATATGCATGGAAATGATATGATCAACACACAATAGCTGCCCAGCAGCTCATAACAATCTATCGGCCATGCACAGGCTCCCGAAGCTATTCATCTAGTATAACCAGCCTAGAAGGATAATTCTATGTACGGGACTCGCGGATATTCCCAATGATCCCACCGTCAATGTTCCAGAGTCAACAAGGCCTCACAGGATCACAAGGGTAATAAGATCAAGTAATAAGAGTACTTCACACAACAGAGGAAAGAAATGGGACGGATCATGGAAAAGAGGTCAAGGTCCGTGCTACCAACCTAATAACCCAACCCAAGGATGCCAACTAGTACAATTTTACCCGATATATGCTAAGTCTAGCAGTTTAGACCGTAACCTACCTGTCGTCCGACGACAAGCTGCGGGAATGATGATATCCGGGGCTGTGCTGCTTCGAGAAGATCCGAACGAGTATCAAACTATCAAATTCATGAATAAAACATTAAGACGAGTCTAATGATACCCATATTACTCTAATTGTAGCCGGGTCGAATTCCGAGTCAAAAACGGGTCCGCGGGACCCACACCCAATACCAAAAATGAAAAGAACCAGTACTACCCCAATGATGCCAAGAAGGCATTCTCCAAATATTAGCACAATTGGCCAAGAGGAGGCACCAAAACAGACCGCTCAACTTGGGGTTTAAAGAATGGAATTTAGGAACTAAGAAATGGAAATTTTGCGGGAATTGCTTACCAAAATGACAGAATTTCAGCCAAGACGAGCAATTCTTCGTACCCACGAACATGCAAGAGCTATAGGGGCAGAATCCACAAGGAAATTCCAAGCTTTATAAAGTAGCAACAATGGAGGAATTAAGAAAAAACCAAGGAGGAAGAAGCCTACCAAAAGACGAGGGACTACGGAAAATCCACGAACAATTATCTTCCCAAGGCTTAGAACTGATTTAGAGTAAAATGGTGGAGAGAATTTTGAGTTTTAGAGTGAGAAAGGTGTGGAGAAATGGCTGAAAAAATGAACATTCAGCAATTTATAGCTGCTAGAAAATGGCCAACGCCATCGGCGCTGAAGGCCTGCCATAGGCCAGCGTGATCGCGATGCCTGGGCGCCGTTGGCGCTGAAAGCTGGCCTACAACTATATTTTTCTGCAATTTTTGAAAACTCTCCGGGGCATTTTGGGCACAATCTGAACTCGATATTCAAAAACCAATATTTCTAATAGGATGGAAATGACATTCCGCACTCAATGGAATTGATGATATTTCCATACGAGGTCATTTCGGATAAATGTTGACCCCATTCAACACTAACGAAAAGGAATTCAAAGGCTAAAAATGAGTTCGGCCCACTGGAACCCAAACCAACCACCTTCCTAGCCCAAACTCAACATTTCGAAGCTGATGGAATCGTCAGATTTTGAATCCGACACTCTGATCATCGAAAGTCACCCGAAGTTACACTTTCAACTCCAAATGGCCTAAAAACTTATGAAACAACACATAACCCACACAAGAAGTTCTCAGGCCATAACTAAAGGTCCAACTAGACCAAACTCATCGCTCCGGAGCTAACGAAACTGTCAAAATTCTATTCTGAGCATATTAGCTAATAATGTTGACTAAAGTCAATGATATTCTAAGTTTAAGCTCTAAAATTGGCAAACGGCCAAAACGACCAAATGAACGACCAGATCACCGAACTACCTGTACCAGCAAGCCATAAATGACTTAGGGCCGCTACAGAAAAGCTCTAACAGTACAATAAATGCGTAAGCACGAAGATGACCGGAAGGGTCATCACAACATCCACTACTAAAAAGACTTTCGTCCTCGAAAGCCAAGAAGAATGGAGTACCTGAAGGGTCGAACAGCTGCGGATACCAAGCACGCAACTCACTCTCAGTCTCCCAAGTAATCTCCTCGATCGGACGATATCTCCACTAAACTTTCACAATCGGAATCTCTCTAAATCTCAATCTCCTGATATCTCTGGCCAGAATAGCTATCGGCTCCTCAACAAATGACAAGCTCTCATCTAACGAAACCGAATCCCAATACAACACATGAGACTCATCTGGCACATACCAGCGCAACATCGAGACATGAAACACTGGATGAACAGCCAAAAACATCAGAGGCAAGGCTAACATGTAGGCAACACTATCAACCCTCTGTAGAATCTAAAATTGCCCAATAAACCTTGGGCTAAGCTTTCCCCACCGACCAAATCTCACCACACCCTTCACGGGCCATACTCGAAGGAAAACCAACTCACGAACCCTGAACTTTAAGGTACAAAGTCTAAGATCAGCGTAGCTCTTCTGCCTACTCTGGGCTGCTCTAAGTCTGTCCTGAATCAAATAAACCTGGTCCAAGGAATCTCTAAGCAAATCTGTACTCTATGGTCTAGACTCAAACCCGTCAAACCAACCAATCGGCAATCTGCAACGCCTACCATACAGAGCCTCGAACGGTGCCATGCCAATGCTCGAATGGAAACTATTATTATATGCAAACTCGGCCAATGGCACAAACTGATCCCATTAACCCCTGAAGTCAAGAACACAAGCCCGAAGCATGTCCTCTAGGACCTGAATAGTCCTCTAGGACTGTACATCTGTCTGAGGGTGGAAAGCAATACTAAGTTGAACCTCTGTACCCAAATCCCTTTGTATAACTTTCTAGAACTGAGATGTGAACTGATTGCCGCGGTCTAAAATGATAGAAGCTGGGACCCCGTGCAACCGAAAAACCTCACTAATGTAGATCTGAGCTAACCTCTCTGCCCCGTAAGAAGTCTGAACCATCAAGAAGTGTGCTGACTTAGTCAGCCTATCAATGATCACCCAAATAGAGTCAAACCCACAAAAAGTACGAGGCAACCCAACAACATATTCCATAGTAATACCTTCCCACTTCCACTTAGGAATGGGAAGTCGCTGCATCAAACCACCCAATCTCATGTGCTCGAACTTCACCTACTGACAGTTCAAGCACTGAGATACCAAATCTGCTACATCTTGCTTCATAACACACCACTAGTAAAGCTACCTCAAATCTCTATACATCTTCATCGCGCCAGGATGAATGGAGTATCTGGAATAATGGGCCTCACGAAGTATCAACTGAATCAAGTCACCAACACTCAGAACACAAAGCTACCCATCAAACCTCAGAATACCATCAGAACCCAAAGTAGCCTGGCTGGCCTCACCCCGAACTACCTGATCACGAAGGTCACACAAACTCTGATCCTCAAACTGTCGGCTCTGAATCTAATCAACTAGAGTAGAGAGAACCTCAATACTGGCAAGAAGTTTGCTGGGATCCGATAAGTCATGACTAACAAAATAGTTAGCCAAGGATTGGATATCCAAGGCCAATGATCGCTCGAAAACTGAAAGTGAAGCTAGACTGCCCATACTCACCGCCTTACAACTCAAGGCATTCGCTACCATATTTTCCTTGCTCGGATGGTATAAAATAGTAAAATCATAGTCCTTCAGCAACTCAATCCATCTCCTCTGCCTTGAGTTCAGCTCGTGTTGACTCATAATGTCCTGAAAACTATGATGGTCGGTGAATATCTCACAACAGACTCCATGTAGATAGTGCCTCCAGATCTTGAGCACAAAGACTACCACCGCCAACTCCAAGTCATGAGTGGGGTAGTTGTTTTCCTGAACCTTCAGCTGCCTCGATGCATATTCTATCACTCGACCCTGCAACATCTATACATAACTAATACCGACCCATGAAGCATCACAATACACGGAGAAACTCTAACCCCCAACCGGTAAAGTCAAAATTGGAGATAAAGTCAATACGGCCTTAAGACTTTGGAAGTTATCCTCACACTGATCGGACCACTGAAATGAAACATCCTTCCTAGTCAGAATAGTCAAGGGTGCTTCTATGGAAGAAAATCCCTCAACAAACCGCTTGTAGTTCCCGACTATGCCAACAAACCTATGAATCTCAGTTGGAGTAGTAGGTCTAGGCCAATCATGAACCGCAAAAATCTTACCCGGATCAACTCTAATCCCATCCTTAGACACCACGTACCCTAGGAATGCAAGTGACTCAAGCCAAAACTCACACTTTAAGAACTTGGCATAAAGTCGATGATCTCTCAAAGTCTGAAGTATAGTCCTCAAATGCTTCTCATGCTCATCCCTACTCCTCGAGTATATCAGAATGTAATCAATTAAGACTATCACAAACATATTAAAGTACGGGCTAAGCACCCTATGCATCAAGTCCATAAATGTTGCGGGTGCATTATTCAACCCAAAAGACATCACCAGGAACTCATAGTGGCCATAACGTGTCCTGAATGCTATCTTAGGGATGTCCTCCGCCCTAATCCTCAATTGATAGTAGCTGGACCTCAAATCAATCTTCGAAATCACGGCGAAACACTAAAGTTAATCAAATAAGTCATCAATCTTGGGCATCGGATACCTATTCTTCACTGTCACCTTATTCAGCTGCCGATAGTCTATACACATCTGCATCGACCCATCCTTTTTCTTCACTAAGAGAACAGGAGCACCCTAAGGAGACACACTCGGCCTAATGAACCCCTTAGCAAACAAATCCTAGAGCTGCTCCTTAAGCTCTCTCAACTTAGCAGGAGTTATACAGTAGGGAGGGATAGAAATGGGCCTGGTCCCTGTCTCTAACTCAATGGAAAAATTAATATCTCTCTCAGGTGGAAGGCCTGGCAGGTCGGTAGGAAACACATCTAGGAAGTCTCTAACCACATGAATGGACTCAGGGGACGTAGGGTCAGCACTAGAATCTCGGACATATGTTATATAAGCTAGACACCCACAAGAAATCAACTTCCTAGCTCGAAGACAAGAGATGATCCCAGACGGTGCATGGCTAACAGAACCCTGCCACATGACCGAGGATACACCGGGCATGGCTATGGTAATGGTCTTGGCATAACAATCCAAAACCGCACTGTGAGGGGATAACCAGTCCATGCCCATTATTACATCAAAGTCTAACATATCAAGTATCATCAGGTCAGCCCAAGTCTCCAAATCACCAATAAATATCACACAGGATCTCACAATCCGATCCATCTACTAAAGAATCTCCTACTGGGGTCAAAATAGAAACAACAACAGATAATGGCTCACTAGCAAACCCCAAAAAATGCAAAAAGTAGGCAGATATATATGAACAAGTGGATCCACGATCAAACAAAGCATAAGCTGGCTGACGACATTTAGAAACCGTACCTTTGATCATAGCATCCGAGGCCTCTAGCTCCAAACTCCCTAGGACTGCATAGAACTGACGATGACCTTCACCTACTCTGCCACTTGGGGCACCACCCCTAGCCTTACCACCCCTCTCTCTAGACAGAGGTTGAACTGCTCGTAATGGCTCAGCCGGCTGAACTGTACCCTGCTGGGGGAAATATCTAGTAAAGTGTCCAATCACACCACAAGTGTAACAAGCTCCTGACGACCTACTCGGTTAGGATGAACCAGCAGAACCTAAATGGCCACCACAGCCTGATGCCCCAGAAGTTGTACCCCTCAAAGACTGACCGAACGTCTGAAGTGAAGCCTGCACCAGTCAATTGGACTGACCATGGTACTGTTGTGGCTGATAACCTCGGCCCCATAGGCCTGAACCTCTACCCCCATGCCTGGATCCACTGTAGCCACTCTAATGTTGAGGCCTCTTATCTATGCCCCCCTGATCAAGTTGCTGTAAGTTCTCCATAGTGCGGGTATAGTCAGCGATAGCCTGAAATGACCGATCGCCGGCAACCAATATCTCAGTTGGTTGGCTAATCTATAGCCTTAAACCCCATACAAACCTGTGAATCCTGTCTGTCTCGGTAGGAATAACCATAGATCCAAATGGTGCTAACTGATGAAAATGGGTGTCATACTCCGAGACAGTCATAGAATCCTGCATAGGCCGAGTAAATTGCTCCCTGCAATGCTCACGTTCACTCTGAGGTAGGAACTTGGCTATAAAGACTTCATAGAACTCAGATCAGGTCAAATGAGGTGATGTCGAAGGCCTGCAAGCAACCTGTTCCCTCTACCATAACTTCACTGGACCCTTCAGCTAATGTGAAGTATAACCAACCCCTCCAATAAGCCCAAATGATGCAGCATCTCCTTACAGGTGGTGATAAAGTCATGTGGGTCCTGACCTTGTGTACCTACAAATCTCGGCGGTGCCAATCTCAGAAACCTACCCAAGGCCTTCTGCTCCATCTCTGTCATAGTAGGGCGAAGAGCAAGAGGCTGGGCAATCGGTGGGACTGGAAAAACCTCAGCCCAGGGAGCCGTAGTAGCAGGTTGCGTTCCTAAACTCTGAACACCCAGGGCTTCCCCCTGAGTGGATGTCTGGGCTATCCCATAAGGATGCTCCCTAATCATACCCAAGAGCTGAACAAGGAAACCTCGAATATTCAAAGACTGAGCTAGGGCTAAAGCTAGCACAGAAACTGATGTTGGAGCTGGTATAAGAGCTATTTGTACCTGGGCTGCCCCTGGGTCCACAAGTTGCTGCTCTGGAGCTAACTCTGGCTCGTAGTCATACTCTGGCTCTACCTCAACTCTAGCAGCTCTAGCAGGTGTCACTACTCTGGGGCATCCACGACCCTTACCTATATCCTTGCGACCACCCCAAACCCTAGCTGGAGTCGGAGGTGCAAGGGCTGCAGGCCCTCCTCCGCCAGAGGCTGAAGATCTCATACGAACCATTTGCGGGAGGGTGAACCAGAATAAATGTGATTTCCAAAAACCTTTAAGGATACTACGCATGAAAGAGAAACAAGAAAGGTCCAATTTCCGAAGATGTCACCTAGCCTCTCGAAGATTGAGTACGGACGTCTCTGCCCCGATCCATAGGACTCTATTAGACATTGGCTCCTATACCGATGACACTGGTGAACCTAGAGCTATTATACCAAGTTGTCATGACCCGATTTCTTGGTCATGATGGCACCTACAACCCCCAAGTAGGTGAACCAATCCCCATAGCCCAGAATGGTTAGTAATGGGCTACCTTCTAACAATTCAAGCGGAAGATTTGATACATAAGAGGAAGCAAGGGCATAAGGAAAAGAAAGTAGATACAAGAGAGATATAAACAAAGTGGAATTTAAGCCAACCCAAAAGACATGGTATCATAGCGTATAAGAGCCTAACTACATCAGGAGTACAAAGGTAAAAAAGTAATATATAGATAATGTCTCCGAAACTATAAGAGTACAAAATACATCAGGGATAAACTAAAGTCAAGCTCTGAACGCCAAGAGCTCACCCTCAGCCTGGATGATCCAAAAATAGCACCCCGCATGAGTCTCTGGTGCTCTAACGGTGATGGCCCACACTAGGATCTGCACCAGAAGATGCAGAGGGTATCATAGGCCGACTGGCTATATATACGGTAAAAGAGCAATAACAGACAGAATAGAAGTAAACAGTAACAGAAATCAATGAAAAGGTACACAAGAACTAGCCCAGAGGGAAGACAACAGAAAGCAATGTACAAGGCTAGCAAGTAAGATATATACACACAAAGGCACAGGTGAAAGTAAGAAATAACGCACCTAGGATCCTTGCAAAAATAATATATATAAGCATAAGTTCTAAAATTAGATGGTATACCAATAACCTCAAGTATAAGGAATGGGAGAGAAGAATAAAGGTAGACATGCTCGTAAAATAGGAATTAATAACCAGCCAAAACATACCAATCTCAAATCCAGAAGTACCAGCCTAGCGGAGTCCAACTCCACACTTATAACCGTAATAGAGGACCATTCTGAAATAAAATAATGAGAGTCTACCTACATTCCCAGCTGCCCATACAACTGAGGAACGCATTCTAGTTTAAAAAAAACCTCCGGCATCTCATACTACCAAAGCGTACAATCAACAAAAAACAAACAAGGGTGGAATCTCAAATAATGAATGATATGATGCATGATAACCTCAGGGTGAAATAGAACCTCTACATGTACCTCCTCCAGTGCTGATCGGGCCTAGCAAGTAGGTTCCATGGAAGGACACAACCCGTATACCTCTACTCCATCGTATACCCTTCCCCCTGCACACGTATCCCAACGCCTCAGGCTCGAAGCGGCAAGGTCCATGGAGCTCCCAGACCCCATACTATAACTCAGAATCAAAACATGTCCTCCGGTATTGAGTCTGGGTTCAAGACACAGGCTAGGTTTCAAATATGCATGCCTAGACCCTATTTAGGACTAAAGCAGTGAAAAGATGTCTCAAGGACCCCTCCAAGGGCGCCCGGGCATAACCAGGTCTAAAACAATAGTAAAATATCTCAGATGCTCGACCCGGCCGAGCCTAAAGTCAATCCAAATTAGTAAGAAAACTCAGCTAGCACTCCGACCCGATCGAGTCTAGCAATAGTAGCAAAATCATGAGAAAACCATATTTTAACCTTCTTTTACCCTAAGAAGATCCACCTATCAAGTCAAATCATTTTCAAATCAAATTTCATCGAAAATGAGCCCCCGGGGACATGCAAGTTTAAGAAAAATAGTCCTAGTAGGCCCAAAGCCAAAATCATAGTAAAATATGGGAAAATCTCTTTATATGCATGGAAATGATATGATCAACACACAATAGCCACCCAGCAGCTCATAACAACCTATCGGCCCTGCACAGGCTTCCGAAGCTAACCAGCCAAGAAGGATAATTCTATGTCCGCGACTCTTGGACATTCCCAATGATTCCACCATCTATGTTCCAGAGTCAAAAAGGCCTCACAGGAGCATAAGGGTAATAATATCAAGTAATAAGAGTACTACACACAACGGAGGAAAGAAATGGGATGGATAATGGAAAAGCGGTCAAGGTCTGTGGTACCAACTTAATAACCCAACCCAAGGATACCAACTAGTACAATTTTACCCGATATATGCTAAGTCTAGGAGTTTAGACCATAACTTACCTGTCGTCCAATGACAAGCTGCGGGAACGACGATATTCAGGGCCGAGCAGCTCTGAGAAGCTATGAATAAGGATCAAACTATCAAATTCATGAATAAAATATTAAGATGAGTCTAACGATACCCATATTGCTATAATTGTAGCCGGGTCGCAATTTGGATTAAAAGCAGGCCTGTGGGGCCCACACTCAAAACCAAAAAAGAAAAGAACCATGATGACCCCAACGATGCCAATAAGGCATGCTCCAAATTTGAGCACAATTGGCCAAGAGGAGGTGCCAAAATAGCCTGCTCTACTTGGGGTTTAAAGAATGGAATTTAAGAACTAAGAAAAGAAAAATTGGCGGGAATTGTTTACCAAAATGACGGAATTTAAGCCAAGACGAGCAATTCTTCGTACCCACGAACATGCAAGAGCTATAGGGGAAGAATCCACAAGGAAATTCCAAGCTTTAGAAAGTAGCAACAATGGAGGAATTAAGAAAAAACCAAAGAGGAAGAAGCCTACCAAAAGACGAGGGACTATGGAAAATCCACGAACAATTGACTTCCCAAGGCTTAGAACTGATTTACAGCAAAATGGTGGAGAGAATTTTGAGTTTTCCAGTGAGAAAGGTGTGGAGAAATGGCTGGAAAAATGAACATTCAGCAATTTATAGTTGCTGGATAATAGCCATCGCCATCGGTGCTGAAGTCCTGCCACAGACCAGCGCGATCGCGCTACCTAGGCACTGTTGGCGCTGAAGGCTGGCCTACAACTATATTTTTCTACAATTTTTGAATACACTCCGGGGCATTCCGGGCACAATCGAAACACGATATTCAAAAACCAATAATGCTAATATAGTGGAAACGATGTTCCGGACTTAACAGAATCGATGAAACTTCCATACGAGATCGTTTCGGAGAAATGTTAACCTAAGTCAACACTAACTCAAAGGAACTCAAAGGCTCGAAATGAATTCGGCACACCCAAAACCCAAACCAACCACCTTTCTAGACCAAACTCAATATTCCAGAGCTGATGGAATCGTCAAATTTCGAATTCGACACTTCGATCATCGAAAGTCACCTGAAGTTACACTTTTAACTCCAAATGGCCTGAAAACATAGAAAATAACACAAAATCCACACCAAAAGTTAACAGGCCTCAACTAAAGGTCCAACTAGACCAAACTCATCATTCCGGAGCTTATAGAACTATCAGAATTCAATTCTGAGCACGTTAGATAAGAATGTTGACTAAAGTCAACGATATTCTAATTTTAAGCTCTAAAATAGAAAAATGGCTAAAACGATCAAACGAATGACCAGGACACCAAAGTACCGGTCTCAGCAAGCCATAAATGACTTAGGGTCACTACAGAAAAGATCTAACAGTATAATAAATGTGTAAGCACAAAGATGACCAGAAGGGTCATCACACTTAAATACAGTAACCATATGCCCTAACCTGCACCTGCAAAAAAATGAGAAAACCACCAACTCTAAATGTCTACATAATCACTCATAGAAAATAATTCAACTTAAATCTCGGGTAAAATGAAATTGCATACATCAAAATAATATACACTTCATAATACTAAAGATAACTACAAGAGACCGTACCCAAAGAAGTAGAGGAAATCCCTATGCAAAGAATGACCACAACCATATATTTTATTAAGTTAGTAAACTAATTGAACAAATATGTAATGAATAACTTAACAACATAAATAAAATTAATATAAATGAGAAATAAAATTTAGAAAAAAACATGCCTTCAAATTCAAGACATGAAGTCTCAATAGCATGCTCCACATGAATCTTCTTTTTCTGCACAAGAATATCAAAGAATCAATCAACAATGACTTATATAGATTTGTTCATATATTGGTTGAAGAATGTAATAACATTACCAAGACAATAAACATATTCATACTAATAGCTCAAATAAAAAAAGAGTTCCTAATCAATCAAAAAAGCTAAAAGAAAAGGAGTGTAACTCCTAAATTAAAATTAATTTGACTATATTGCATCTGTAGACAATAAAATTCGCATCGCAGAAAATAATAATCAGGAACGAGAATATCACAATAATCATAGTATTTGATTTGAATATATGAGTGTTACAATCTCTATGAATCCTCTGATTCGTCTTTTCAAGTATGTAAATCCAAGAGGTTGAAGCTTGTTTTTGAATTTGGTGGGATTGATCTTGTTTTGGGGACTTTGATGGATTTGATCTTGACTTGTACCTGAATTCAAGGGCTTTTGATTTTGATCTTGAATCGGTGGTCTTGATCTTGAATCTATGAACTTGGATGCTTGAATTCATGAACTTGTATCTTGTAGAGAAATCTACGACATTTGATCCATGAGCTCTCTCTGGCTTCTTGTTAGAATTCTGGTGTCTTTTCAAAATTATGGAACATCCCTATATATAGTTATAGAATAGAAAAGTTGTGGTGTATACATGCTTCTTTCTACCAATCATATTTAAGTGACATGGCGATATTTGATTGGCGGAAATATGTCACTTGTACAAATGGCGAGTCTTTATGGGTCTTTGATTTCACTAGGTGTGCTGCATAATTTTGATATGTGGCATGATTCTATTGGATCCTTCGCTTGACTTGGCATGCCATGTAATTTGACACATGATATCAAATTGGGCCTCTAGAATAAGATGACGCTTTGGGCTTAGCAAAGTGGGTTCATTATTTGTATCCCAAATCAATGGACTAGCCCAATAAAAATTGGACTTTAATTAAATCCATATTTGTTGGATATAATTAATTAATTCAATTATATTAATCCATAATATTTATTTGGATTAATATATTTTGAAGTTAATATAATCTGAATTATTTTGTAAATTTATATCCAATAAACTTTAGATGATTACAAATTTTAGATGATTACAAATTTATTTCCAATAAATTTTATAAATTTTAAATTTTGTAAACTTGTCGAGATATTTAATCTTTTGAATACTAGGCTTGAAGTATTGTAAAAAAAATACCAAATTTCTATCTCTAGGAGCACGTGACTTCTACCAAACATGAGATCATATATTTTTGGAGAGTATGCTTAACTACCATCCAAATTTAATTTGATTTATTTAAAAAAAAACTCCTAATTAGCATTAGACATTGCAATTGCAATTTCGGAGAGGCCAAATTGTATTTCACCGCCTCTTTTGTCTTCTTTCACTGGAATCAGGATACTCAATTAGTGTTGAACAAGGATAATTATTAAACTTATATCAACAATAACTCTTCTAGCGGACACCATCTTTTCACTTTTATAAATACCCATGACCAGACGTAATGTAGAATTCAGGCTGCATATTTGAATCTCCTCGAGAATTGATTATGGCACAATTAAATGGCAAATGATTTCATCATTTACTTTTGGTTCTTTGTTTATTATTATTACTTGATTCTTGTCAGAATCACTTTTTTTCTTTAAAATTTCACTGCCAACTTTTTTTTGACTTGTAATGACTTTTATAAAATCAAGAACAAGAGCTACAGTAGCTTGTCACTTTAATTCACCGCAATCTTTTATCTCCAGTCAGCATGGGGATTCGAGGTAACAACTTAGATCTATTTTTCACAATTAAGATATATCCATGCTTAGGTAAATATCTTTTTCTAGGTTTTTCCTTTCTTTGTTGTTTCCTTCCCTTTTTTATAGGCTTTTCAACAGATTAATTTCATGAGGAATCAGCTTAAGGTAAAAGAGTTCTACATTGCCTCCGATACCTTGAGACTGGCAAATTTGACTTCAAACTTGGCTCTTTTTAATGACATATCTATGCAATAATCATCTTAAAGTGCAAGAGTTTAACATCACATTTGAAACCTTGAGACTGACAAGTTTGGCTCCTTTTAATGACGTATCTATGCATCAATCAGCTTAGGGTGCGAGAGTTTAACATCGCCTCTGACACCTTGAGACTGAAAGTTTGGATCCATGTTTTTCTCTTTTCAACGACATATCCATGCAATAATCAGCTTAAGATGCGAGAGTTTAACATCACTTCCGACACCTTGAGACTGAAAGTTCAGCTCCATTTAATGTCATATATTTGAATGGCCAGCTTAAGGTGCAAAGGGATAAATTTTGTCTACCTTAAGGCATGAGAATTTAATGATCCTTTTAAGGATTAATCCGTGAAAAGGCCAGCTTAAGGTGCAAAGAGATAAATTTTATCCACCTTAAGGCATAGAAATTTAAAAGACCAAGGCTCAATGACTTGGTAGATTTGATGGATACGACTTAAATACTTGATGAACTTTTGAAGGCTTCAACTTGAAAATTCAATGACTTTAAAAATTCAACTTGCAAACATGGTGGATCCAAAACATCAACTTGAGAACTTAAAGGATTTGCAAACTTTAACTCGCACACTTGACAAAATTTGATGACTTCAATATGCAGCTATGGAGGTTTTGAGACTTCAACTTGTAGACTTGGGAGATTTGAAGACTTTAACTTGCAAACATAGTGATTTGAGGCTTTATCTTGCAAATTTACTAAATTTGAGGACTTTAATTTACAGACTTAGAAGTTTTGAGCCTTCATCTCGCATAGTCAATTGAATTTGAAGATTTCAACATGTAGACCTGGAGGATTTGAGGACTTCAACTTGCAGACTTGATGAATTTGAAATCTTTATCTCACAGACATCCCATCATAGCCTTGAAAATTTGAAGGATTTGAAGACCTTAACTCGCAGACTTGACTAAATTTAATGACTTCAACCTACATACTCGACAGATTTGATGATTTTAACTTGCAGTCTTGATAGATTCAAGACCTCACCTTACATTCTTGTAATCTTTGAATACTTCAACTCATGAACTTGAAAAATGTAAGGCCTTCAACTTGCTGATTTTGCAGCTTTTCAAGGAATTTAGATCTCATTGAAATGACTCATTTTTCCTAGAGGTTTGCCCCTCATCGAGCCATGACTATTTGGTGCAAGTCAAAAGTTTTATGAGTGAGTACTTGCAGACTTGACCTTCAAGTGGGATATTAAGTGGGGATTTGTATTTTTTTGTCACTCATACGATTGAACCCAAAACAAAATTCTAAGTGCCTATGTACCTTGGTGAAGAGGATCAAGTCATAATGTAGTTCTAAAAGAGTGATTGTTTTTTTGGTCCTAACTTTTGCCTAGGGTGCCTTTTGTGAGGTTTTAAATTTAGCGAGATTTTTGTATCCTAACTTTTTCCTAGGCCACCTCTTGCGAGCTTTTCAACCTAGAGGACAATTTCTTTTGGAGAGTCGTATACAGTTTATACTCTTATAGGCCAGGAGTTACATGTATTTTATGCTCGTGCCTTAAGGAGCATCAACTTGCTTTAAGGGTAATACCTTTTCAAGAACTTGGCGTTAATAGGACCGAACCTCATGCCATCCGCGTCAACCACTTCATAAGCACCATTTGAATATACTTCTTGAATAACATATGTCCTATCCCACTTCGAGGTGAATTTGCCCCCAGACTTATGGAAAGTTATAATAGGCCTCCTTACTGCAAGGACTTGATTTCTAACTTGGAATCACCTCAAGTGAAACTTTTTGTTAAAAGAAAAGGATAGACGGGCTTGATAACATTCAAGATTTTATTGATCTTCCATCCTCTTCTCATCAAGTGCCTCTAACTATGCAAGATACAATCGAGTATTTTCTTCTTCAGCGAGCCCTTCTTGAATAGCAAGTCTTAAAGAAGGTATTTGATGCTAAAGTGGTAGGACTGCTTCAACTCCAAAAGCAAGTGAGTATGGGTTTGCTTGCGTCGGTGTACGGTAAGTCATCATGTATGCCCATAAGGTTTCTCTTTGAGACTTAAAGACAACCTTCTTCAGCAAGTTGCATAGAGTCTTATTGAAAGCTTCAGTTAGACCATTAGCGACATCATGATACATAGAAGATTTATGTTGCTTGAAATCAAAAAGATCATAAATCTTGTTCATCAACTTGTTATCAACTGATTTGCCATTGTCCGTTATTATGAAGTGAGGAATGCAAAAATGGTAGATGATATTCACTTGGATAAAGTTTGAAACATTCTCCTTCTTTACTTCTTTGAGAGCGATAGATTTGGACTATTTTGAGAAGTAATCTCTTGCATCCAAGATGTACAAGTTTTCACCAGAAGACTTTGGTAGTGGTCTAACAACATCTAGTCCCCAAGCGTCGAATGGCCAAGATGCGATAGTTGGGTGTACACTACTAGAAATTGTGCCCATGGGAACAGACTTGCTAGTAACCATTTTCAAACCGTTGCTATAACTATTCTAATGCAACGGTTATGACCGTTGCCAGAAGGATTTGTACCTATTAACACGGCTTAGCCGTATGACCGTTGCTTTAATAATATGACTGTTGCCATAGCTATGGATATTGCAACGGTTTTATGAACCGTACCATTAACATCATCTATGGGAACGGTTTGCTAAAATTTTACATGTATTGCAATAGTTCATTAATTCTCCATATTTCCCTCCACCTTTTCACTCAATAATTTTCATCACCCGCCAATACCATTTATTTTACTTTTATTTTTTAAAATTTTTCAGACCCAAATTTAGAAACACACAGATATAGAAAGACACAATTAGCAACTAAACTCTGTAAGCTCACATCCAAACTCTCTCTAACCTCTCTCTGCCTACTATTTCCACTTTAACTATACTTCGTTCATCCTTTTTCACCTTTTTATTCCATTCTTTCTAGCTACAGGTGCGGCTTCTTTATTTTGACAATTCTTTTTCACCTCTTTTTCGTTTTTTTTTTTCTTTTCTCTTCTCTCTTTTTTTTTTATAAGCACACACTCGAAATTTTCATTCTATTCACAACCAATCTTATCTATCTTATTTTTCTTATCATTTACCTCTATAGTAGCCACCCTCAACTTAGGCTGATTGCCTGAGTTGAGGTGCACGATGTCCAAGGAAGGACCAGGGCCAAAACAGGGATTCAAAGTTAAAAAGGAACGGTGGCAGGTTATTGAAAGAATAGGGTCAATTATGGCTCAAACAGGGTTCAAAAGGGATTATTTGCATTTGGACGGTTTTATAAGCTAAGTGGACTGCACACAAAAAGGGCCTGTGATCCTTTCCTAAGCAACCAACTTCAAACTTAACAAAATAGACCGGACAAGTTCTAGATGCATGCACAGAGTAAGAATTTATAACAATACGCTCACACACACTTGGCACCAAGAAACCATACAACTACCAACTATCAAAACAACAGCTCGGCTTAAGCATACTTATTCCAATCATAACCACACAATGACATTCAAGGATCCAGAACAGTCAATTGTTTCAAACCTAAGTACAAAATCAAAATTTAATCAAAATTTTCAGAGGGGGCTCCTTTTAGTTCAATTTACAAAAAGCCATGCTTGCTACGGACATCACAACATAATTGACATCACAACATAATTTAAAAATTTAAACGACAACCTAAACATGTCGGTTCTACTAGATAGCACATCGGAGGAAAAGAAACACGGCAACAAAAACCTCCGATGGTGGTACTCCTACCCCTAACAAAAGAATTTAGCATTGTCCTCAATGCTCTAGGAAACAGATATTCAGAATAAAGGAATAGGGGTACCTGGGAAATCTAGGTTTCCGTATGCAGCTCATCAACATCTGGGGTCTTTTCAGACTCCGGTACTGCACAAGAAGATGCCCCACCTACTTGGGAACGCACTCTTTCCTATCGCAGCTGCTCATCTATTACCGACCGCTGCTTCGCAACCTCTAACTCGTCCTCCTCAGCTGATATCTTTTTGTGCTTCCTCTTCTTTGATTTCTTTACCCCACTTTCACCTGCTTGGGGTTCACTAATTTTCAGTGGCCGACCCATCAAATCCACTATTGTGGTTTCTTCGTCCAAGTCAACGAACTCTGAAGTCTTCTCATAAAGCGCTTTTTCTTGCTTGAGGACTGTGATATCATTTTTCACCTTCTTTAGCTCCGCATCAAATCTCGCCAGGTCCGGGATGCTCATTTCGTTTAGCCTTGCATCCATCCGGGTTTCCATCGCATCGACCCTTGCGCGCAGCCCCTCAAATGGCTTCAGAGCCTCCCGTATTGCTTCATGAATGGTGGGTTTAAACAAGTCCGTCCGTGCGGCAATTTGTTTATCCAGCTATTTCTGCTTTTGCACCATTTTGGCAAAATTTCGGAGCTTCATGTGATATTCTGGTGGTAGAGGAGGCCTTGCCGCAGTGCCAGAGCTTTCAGCATCGCTCTTATTGTCTGTGAAGTTTTCGGATCAAACATCGTAAGTGGCATTTCTGTGCCTGATGGGGTGTCGGTTGCCTCGGAGGTGGTTGTGGTTGGCTCTTCGAAGATATGAGGCTTATGAATCCTCATTTCAAACTTAGTCTCATCCCTTGATTTGTCGATATTTTGCTTTGATGACGTTGTCACTTGCTTATCAATACCATCCCATATCGGCACCTTTGCACGCCAGCATAACTCAGTCACTAGACACGGGAACGGCAAAGAAGAAGTAGTTTTTATGGCCCTGGTCCGCATCTCGTCTGCAATCATCATTCCGAAGTTGATGACGTACCCGGCTATCAAGCTTGCCACAAGGATGGCTCTTCCCTTATCCAAATTATTGTCTCCTCCTGTTGGAAATAACCTGAACCACACAATCGCCCACCAAAACTTGGCTATGAAGCTTAGTGATTGCTTCGATATCCGTCCCCTCTGAGTTAGCCAAGATGGTCAGCCATCAGTCAATGTTCGGGCTAACCATGGTCTCTGCGAGTCGGTGTTGGAAATCTTGTCATGAAACTCTGGCATATCAGGTGGAGGGATGTATTCAGGGCCAAAGAGGACTCTGTTGATCATTTCCCATGAGATGTCCACTTGCTTACCCCGAACTGGCACCCTGTCCTGCCTTGGTGCTAATTTAACCCCTTTTCCTGGCTCACATTTTCTCTCCAACAGTGCCAAATAGTTGGCATAGAATTCTCGGACTAGTTCTAGATAATAGAATCCCGGGGGTGAGCTCATCCACTCGAGCTGATACCTCTGAAACTGTGCCTGAAGAACTGGGTATTCAGGCAGATCCGTGGTCATGATTTGCACTTCTTCAGCTATCGGTCTTTTGTGGCTTCTCGACATCGTTTTGGTAAGACCGTCAAGATAGTGCTTCTGAGCATCCTTAAATGCCCCCTGGATCGATTCTCTGTCCATGGGTGAACTCCCTGCAATTTTGGTGGTTTCAGGACCACCTACATCCTCCGGGTTGGGGCTGGAGCTACCACTTTCATCCGAGCCACTACCGCTCCCCGACTCACTGCTAGATGACCCTCTCTCCTCTTCAGACCGGGAGACTTGGGTGGTTCTTCGTTTAGCTAGCCTAGTCTGGTAAGTCGGGGCTTCAACTGCTTCTTCGTCGCTACTCGATTCATCAATTAGGGTCTGAGTGGTAGCGGTCTTTTCCTTCCTCTTTTGAGCTTGACCGCGAGGTGGTCGTTGTTTGGGGGCCATGTACCTGCACGTGCACAAGTTTAAGCATATGAGAACTGGGAAAACACTCATGTATTGCCACTGTCTCGGAGTGACGGTCTGGGTGACGGTCAGTCACATTGGTGATGGACCGTCGCACCGACCGTCACTTTGAGATAGTGAACTGTCTATTGTTGACGGCTTGGCTGACGGACCGTCGCGTGTGTGACGGGCCGTCATGACAACCGTCCCTGCTAGACAGCGAGTTTTATCCTTCTTTGAGGTATTTCATCGAACACCTTGTGCTCAATTCGGGGCATTACTATTTTTTTGTGGGATTTGGTTTCATAAGGTCACCACCCATCAAGTAATTAATCTCATGGGTTACTCAAGACTTCACCCATGTCAAACTTACGATTTCCAACAACAATAACACCCTCTCATACCCAACAACATTTACATTATCACAATTTCACAACTATACAAACCCAACAATTTTCTCCTATAATCCGTACGATGCTACTCCACAATTCCAACGAGGAAGAGTTTAGAATCATACCTTGATTTTGCTAGTGAGAAGAAATCGTTATTTCCTTTTTGATTTATATGAACCGATGGACAACTAGCGGAAATTTGTTGGTTTCTTGCGTTTTGGACAAGGTGGAGAAAGGACAATGGGGATGTGGGACTTGCTTGGGGAAAAGAGGATTGTAATTTTAATGGAGGTTTGGAGCTTTAGAGTAGAATGTGAGTGGGAAGATGATGAAGAGGATTTAAATATATTCAGTCGGGCCGGTTTGGTTTTGGGTCGGGTCACACTAAATTAAAAAAAACACTTACCTGATGCGGCGACGGCCTGGAGTGATGGTCCGTCAACGACATGGCGGTCCGTCACGTGGTGCATCACAATAAGGCAGTGAGCCCTTGTGAATCTCGTGGGTGACGGCCTGAAATGACGGTCCGCCAAGTCTGTGACGGTCCGTCACTCATACCGTCAGTACCAAGCAGTGGGCATGAATATTCTGTCAACATATGACGGTCCATGTGACGAGCCGTCGTAGGCGTGACGGTCAATCAACTGGAATCGTCACTCATAGACAGAATTGTGTTTTTACTTCCACCTTTTTGTACCTGCACACTCAACGCACAAATTAACCATTTCTAACAAATCAAATTTTTTAAGACTATAATACAACAACAATCTATGGGTTGCCTCCCATACAGTGCCTGATTTAACGTCGTGGCACGATGCGGGTGTCTTGATTACTCAGACTTCATCAAGATACACCAAAGACAGAACATGTACCTCCTTCGAGAGGCCCAGATATTGCTTTACCCTGTTCCCATTGGCTTTGAACAACTCACCATCTTTATTTTCGAGTTCAACCGCACCGGATGGAAACACTTGATATACTTTGAATGGTCCGGACCATTTGGATTTGAGTTTCCCGGGAAATAATTTGAACCTGGAGTTGAACAACAATACCAAGTCCCCAACCTTAAACTCCCTCATCTCAATTTTCCTGTCATGGTATAGCTTCATTCGTTCCTTGTAGAGAGCGGATCTCTCATATGCTCGCAATCGAAACTCATCCATCTCATTCAATTGTTCCAACCTTAGTTCCGATGCCTCTCTCTAACTGAGATTTAACTTTTTGAGCGCCCAAAGGGCTTTGTGCTCAAGTTCCACGGGCAAGTGACAAGATTTACCAAAAACAAATTGGTAAGGGGACATACCTATTGGCGTCTAAAACGTTGTTTGGTACGCCCAGAGTGCGTCATCCAGCTTTCTTGCCCAGTCTCGCTGATTCACATTCACAGACTTAGCCAAGATCTCTTTAATTTCACGGTTCGACACTTTGACTTGCCCACTGGTTTGGGGATGATAAGGTGTGGCTAACTTGTGTTGCTTCACCCCATATTTTGCTAGAGCAGCCCGGAACACCTTATTGCAAAAATGTGAACCTCCATCACTGATGATTGTGCGAGGGGTGCCAAACCGAGAAAATATGTTCCTTTTCAAAAATGCCACCACACTTCTCCCTTCATTATCGGCCAAAGCAATCGCCTCTACCCACTTTGAAACATAATCCACCGCTACCAAGATGTAAGGGTTCCCAAAAGAGCTTTCAAACGGGCCCATGAAATCTATTCCCCATACGTCGAACAACTCAACCTACAAAATAGTGGACATGGGTAGCTCTTGTCGGCGAGAGATTGCTCCTCTTCGTTGGCATTGATCACAGAACTTGGCAAATTCAAGGAATCTTTCTGGATTGTCGGCCAATAGTACCCACACTGTAGGATTTTTTGGGCAGTTCGATTACCCGCATGATGTCCTCCAACTGGGGACGAATGGCAAGCTTGCAAGATGCTTGTCATTTCCACTTCCGGTACACATCTCCTCACTATGTTGTCAGCACACACCCGGAATAAATATGGCTTATCCCAGAAAAACTTACTTGCATCATGGAGAAACTTCTTTTTCTGGTGGAAGTTCAAATCTTCCGGGATCATGTCACTCACCGCATAATTTGCAAAGTCAGCGTACCAAGGCACCATATCAAGTGACGCAGCCATCACCTGTTCATCCGGGAATGCATCATCAATCGTCGGTTCATCTATTACGTTCTCTTCCCTCTCAAGCCTAGATAGATGATCCGCTACCTGGTTCTCACACCCTTTCCGATCTTTGACTTCAAAGTCAAATTCCTGCAACAATAGCACCCATCGGATTAGTCGAGGTTTTGCATCATTTTTGGTCATCAGATACCTCAAGGCTGCATGATATGTGTGCACCACCACTTTTGTACCAAGTAAGTATGCTCTGAATTTCTCAAAAGCGTATACAACAGCCAACAGCTCCTGTTCAGTCACTGTGTAGTTCTTTTGCGCCCCATTCAATGCTTTACTAGCATAATAGATGGGGTGGAAAATTTTATCTCGCTTCTGTCCCAGAACAACTCCAAGCGCAACACCACTCGCATCGCACATTACTTCGAACGGTTTGGACCAATCCGGGGCAATTATAATAGGAGCATCCACTAACTTTTCTTTCAGGAATTCAAATGCCCTCAAACACTCAGCATCAAATACAAACTTAGTTTCCTTTTCCAGCAATCTGCACATTGGGGTAGCAACCTTAGAGAAATCTTTAATGAATCTTCGGTAGAAACCGGCATGACCAAGAAAACTCCTCACACCCTTTACTGAAATGGATGGGGGTAGTTTCTCGATGACTTCTATCTTGGCTCTATCCACCTCGAGACCTTTCATAGATATTTTGTGTCCTAATACAATGCCCTCTTTCACCATGAAATGGCATTTCTCCCAATTCAGCACGAGGTTTGACTTTTCACACCTTTGCAATGCCTGACCCAGATTAGCCAAGCAATCATCAAATGCATCACCTACTATCGAAAAGTCATCCATGAAGACTTCCAATGTGTTCTCCACCATATCAGAAAAGATAGACATCATGCATCGTTGGAATATTGCAGGAGCATTGCAAAGACCAAAGGGCATGCATCTAAAAGCAAACGTACCATAGGGGCAGGTGAAAGTGGTCTTCTCCTGATCTTCCGGGGTGATAGATATTTTGTTGTACCCCGAATATCCATCTAAAAAGCAATACCAACCTCTTCCAGCTAATCTATCCAGCATCTGATCCATAAAGGGCATGGGGAAATGATCACGGAGAGTACAGGAGTTTAGCTTCCGGTAATCCATACAGACTCGCCAGCCCGTTACAGGTCTTAATGGAATCAGCTCATTTTTGTCGTTTGCTACCACAGTCATTCCTCCCTTCTTAGGAACACATTGCACTGGGCTTACCCATTTGCTATCAGAAATTGGGTAAACCACTCCAGCATCGAGCCATTTGATGATCTCTTTCTTCACCACCTCTTGCATTGGCGAATTCAGTCTCCGTTGGTGCTCGGTGGTGGGAGTGCAATTTTCTTCTAGCTGTATCTTATGAGTACAAATACCTGATGGGATGCCAATAATATCTGCAATGGTCCAGCCGATTGCTCTCTTGTGTCTCCTCAGAGTGGATAATAACGCTTCAACCTGAGATCGCACAAGGTCTGTCGTGATGATTACGGGTAAGGTATCTTTGTCACCCAAAAATGCATACTTCAGATGACCTGGCAACTCTTTCAACTCTAATACCGGCGCTTCCTCAATAGAAGGCTTTGCAGGAGGTGTCGGTCTGTTCTTTAAATCGAGATCCAATTTCTTTGGGGCGTAAACATATGACCCCATTCCAACCACAACATTTACAATTTCCTCATAATCTTCGACGCCATCATCATCGAAGTTCATCATGACTGCTGCCAATGTCTCTACAACAAGTGTCTCTTCAACATAAACAATCACATCAGATTCTGCAACAACATTAATAACTGAGATGACATTCATGTCCCTCGGTTGCCTCATTGATCTGCACACATTAAACTTCACTACCTCATCGTTCAACCTAAAAGTCAAATCGTTGCTCTCCATATCTACTAATACTCTTCCGGTTGCCAAGAAGGGTCGTCCCAAAATAATAGGGACTTCAAAGTCTACCTCGCAGTCCAAAATCACAAAGTCTGCCGGAAATATGAACTTTCCCACCTTCACAAGTACATCATACAGAATACCAACCGGGCGTTTCACCGATCTGTCAGCCATCAATAATCTCATAGTCGTTGGTTTGGGGGCTCCTAAGCCCAACTGCTGGTAGATGGCTAACGGCATCAAGTTTATGCTAGCCCCCAAATCAGAAAGAGCCTTTGCAAAGTTAAACTCCCCTATGGTGCAAGGAATAGTGAACGCACCCGGGTCTTCTTTCTTTTGGACTAGCGACCTTGATGAAATGGCGCTACAATGGTGGAGGTTGTCTTCCGGTTCAAAACTTACCGACCTTTTCTTTGTGATCAAGTCCTTCATGAACTTGGCATAACCGGGCATTTGTTCAAGCGCATCTACTAGAGGGATGTTTACTGATATCTGTTTTAGCATGGTCATGAAGTTCAGGAACTTGCTATCTTCCACTTTCTTCTTCAACCGTTGTGGGAAAGGAGGTGGTGGCCGAGGTATCATAGTTGGAAGTTTTTCAACTTCCTTGCTTTTATCCATGAGCAATTGAGTAGCATCTTTTTCAGCACTGGGTCTGGATTACCGGATGTGATTCCGATAATGTCTTACCACTTCTGGTGGTGATTGCCATACAATTCCCATTATTTCTTGGGTTTTGAATGGTGTCACTCGGCAATGTTCCAGCTTTCCTTTGATTTAGAGACGCCGAGACTTGACTCATTTGTTGCTCTAACTGCTTGATTGAGGTGGAATGAGAATTTACCAACTGACTCAATGATGATAATTCAGATTTCATTTCCTTGACTCCGGAGTCAGTGGATTCCACCTTTAACAACATCTTTGCCATCATATTTTCTAACTTGGATGTCCCTGTCTCATTGCTAGTTCTTTCTCGGTTACCAGGTGGTACGTACAACCCACCTCTATCAGTTTTATTCATCCAGTTCCCCTGATCACGGTCTCTATAGCCAGCTTTTTCATAGTAGTTGTCCTTCTGATAGTTCCGACCTTGGTTTCCCTGGCCATTGGCCTGGAAACCCCCCAAATAATTCGCCTCCTCATCAGACTCAAACTCTGCTGCTCTACTTTGGGAACCCACAACTTTCACTTTCTCCATGTCTCCAGAAAGCAAATGTTTTGTCAATAGGTCCATTTGCGTTTTTAGATGGTCCATATCTTGGTCCCGCTCTTCTTCTCTCCTGCGTTGTTCTGCTGACATACCGACTGCATGAGTGCTACCATCCATCTCTGTGTCCCGTGTATGCTAGGCCCTGTTAGTTTTAGTGAGCCGGTCCAGAATAGTTGTGGCATCGATAAAAGTGAGACCCATAAACGCTCCACCTGCTGCATTATCCAGTGTCGGCTTGGTAGCCGAATTTAGTGCCCTGTAAAATGTCTGCATCAGGAAATTGTCGTTCAACTGATGGTTCGGGCATTGTGTCAGCTTCTTCTTGAACCGCAACCACGTCTCATGTAACGCCTCATGAGGTTGTTGTCTGAAATTGCTAATTTCATCCCTCAACTGTATCATCCTAGAGAGAGGAAAGAACCATTCTAGGAAAGCTCCTTTCAACTCTCCCCAAGTTGCGATAGAGTCGGGGGTTAGCTCTGTCAACCATAACGCTGCCTCGTCAGCTAGAGACAATGGAAACAACCTGAGTCTAATCGCGGTCTGACTTACTCCAGGCAATTCGAACGACTTGAAGATACCCACAAAGTTCATTAGGTGTTGGTTTGGATCATCACCAGCCATACCACAGAACAATCCCTTTAAGTTCAACAGCTGGAGCATTGTGCTAGTTATGTTGAACTTAGCCCCGGGCGCTAGTGGAGGAAGAACAATGGTGCCTGTAGCACCAACTCCGTCTAATGCAGTATCATCCTCTATATCTTCGGCATTCAAGTGATGCTGATCCTGTTGAGCCTGCTGTTCTGCAGCGAGCCTTGCTGCCTCCGTTTGTTGTGCAGCCATGGTTTTCCTTAGCGTTCTTGCGAGCTCGGGGTCGTAGGGTAATATTGGTTCACCCGAGCGTCGGGTACTTGGCATGCACAACTCAGTACCCTGTAATAAGCAAAAACAACAAATAAAAGTAAAATCAGGAAATATGACTAAGAGTCAAATAAACACACCAGACTTAATAAACAACCGTATTCCCCGGCAACGGCGCCAAAATTTAATACGCCCAAATTACAACTCCAATTACGAAGCGTAAGCGGTCGTCGTCAAATATAGAACCCAACTAAGGTTGGGGTCGATCACACAGGGAATAGGGTGCAAATTAAGTCGTTAGTGAATTAGATGACTAGTAATCAATAGTTTCCGGTAAATAGGGGGGTTTGTGTGAACAATATTTGATCAAAACAAATAATAATGTACGATGAATAATCAATATGAGAGTGAACTAGGGAAGTGTTCACCATGGCGTCGTAATAATGTCGACTCAAAGCTTAACCGGGTTCTTTCTATATGCATGTCACGATATGATTGAGTTAATGGTATCATCTAAACGTTTCTCAACCAAATAGACGAATTTCCTTTTCAATTCTCTCGAACTTGAAAAGGTGAGCTTTTATATTTCAATCCTAAACATCAAGTAGATTAATCTAGTTACAGCATTAATCATAAGACGAGAAGTGGTAGTCTCGAATCCTCGTAGTTAATCAAATTTCCCGATTTTAATTTCTTTACTCAAGCAAATTAACCCTAGGCATGTTCTAATGTTTTCAACCACTAGAGAACGTTACTAATGAATGATTAACAACGTGACACATATATATATTGAACCCGACGCTACCCGGAATCTATATTGCTACTTTTGCCATGGTTCCCACAACCCTAGTTGTGGGAAGTTAGTTACTCATGCTATTAGGAGAAGAGAAGAAAATCATATTCATAATCAAGAGAAAAGATTCTTACAATATAATGAACACAAGCTTCAATTATCCAAGAACAAGAAAACCAAGATCCCAAGAACAATGGTAGAACAAGATGATGAAGAATAAAAACGTGTAGTGTCGTGTTTTCTCTCCAAAAACTCGCTCAAAAGTCGACTAAAAATATCCTAGAACTATTGGGTAATCAATGAATAAAATAAACCTAACACAGGGTATTTATAGTAGTCCAGGAAATAAAGTCCAAAAATAGGATTTTCGGAATCCGCGTGGTATTTGACGAGTCGCCTGACGGACCATCGCCACTATGACGGGCCGTCACTCACAGCCGTCGCCACTATCCAGTGCGTGCCATCTTTTAGCTCCCACTGACGTCTTGGCTGACGGTCCATCAAAGGTGAGACGGGCCGTCATGCCAACCGTCGCTGCTATCCAGTGTAGGCTCTCCTTGAGCTCTCACTTGACGGCTTGGCTGACGGTCCGTCAAAGGTGTGACGGGCCATCATGCCAACCGTCGCCACTATCCAATGGCTCCTTTAGCAGCTGCCAGGTTTGGTGGCTCTCCTGACGGTCAGTCACCTGTGTGACGAGCCATCAGGTCCTCCGTCAAGTTCAACCTTTGTTACTTAGCTTGAGTATTTTTACTTCCTTTTTATCCTTGTCTACATTTCCTGCAAATACAACATAAAAACATCAAAAGACACAAAAGTTGCTTGAAAACTTACGAGTATTCTTAGTTAAAGGCGTCAAATATGCCGTAGAATCCAGGCATATCAGTGCACTGCAACATTTGATTCACACCAGCCTTGGTGCGGCCCGCATGGTGTTTTGCACATCTCCCTTTTTCTCCCATGGGTTTGCCTAGGTTTTTGTTTTGCCATGTGATAGAGGTGCGATACATACATAGGGTTGTGCGGTCCATATGGCCCAGTGCACGTCGCCCCTAATTTTTCAGATTTTCTTCAGGCGTTCTATTTTGGCATGCGATGTGATACGCGACACGCACAATTACTTGTGCGGCCCGCATGGTCCACCGCACATTTCACTTTTGCTCTGCTCTCCCTTGTTCAATTTTTCCATCCATGCATTCCCTAAAAACACACCAAAAATAACAAACGATAACAAAAAACAAATAAAGAAACTTGGGTTGCCTCCCAAGCAGCGCTTGATTTAACGTCGCGGCACGACGATACTACCTCAATCAATCATTCTTTGGGTTAGTGATGGTATCTCTAGGAAATGTCCCTTTCATCCTAGGGTTCATTTGTATTGAGAGGTGGTTCAATTGGGCCTCAAGATGCTTCATCAAGGCTGAGTGAGAGCTCACAGTTTGGTGAAGTGTTGAGACTTCACTCCTTAGCTCGCCCACTCCCATATTTATGGGGTTCACCATTTTAAGAACCAAGGACAACATGTCCTCCAACTTGGATTTTCCGGGGTTGCTTGTGCCCGGTTGGTAGAGAGAATCTGCCTTGTTCAGAGGGATATAGGGGTTTGAGCTCCGGTGATTGAAGCGATCACCATCCTTGTCTCTATCCCGCCAATTGCCATCTCATTCTTTGTCTTGAATTGAACCTTGGTTCTCCTCCGTCGGGCGATAATACCCAGGACAAGAACCCGTCGACACAAAGAACAGTTTTCCATCAACCACTGTCATCAACTCACCATCACTTGCTTTGATTTTCGGTGTACTCACTGCATTCACTGTCTTAGCACCACCAGCTCCCATTACATGCTTGGCCATCAAATCAATTTGTGTCATCATTTTGGCCATTGTCTCATCACGCTCCTCATCCTTATTCCTCATTTTATTAACTAAGATGGATGAGGGTCCTCCCAAAGTTTGCAAATCCGCTTCTCTTGTATGCCAAGCTTGATTGGTTTTTGTCATTCGTTCTAACAAAGTCGAGGCAATGGGAAAGTCCAAGTCCATGAAGGTACCACCTCCAAGTTTATCAGCCACCGTCTTATTCAATGAGTTCAATGATCTATAGAAGCTTTGTAGCAACAGGTTGTTTGGTAACTCGTGGTTCGGACACAAGAAAAGCTTCTTTTTGAACCTTAGACAAACCTCATGAAGAGGTTCATCTGAGAGTTGCCTAAAGTTAGTGATCTCATTTCTTAATTGCATCATTTGAGAAGGAGGAAAGAACCTCGATGTGAATGCCTCAACCAACTCGGTCCAAGATGTGACAGATTCATTCGGCAACTCTTCCAACCACAACGAGATTTCCCCCATCAATGAAAAAGGGAATAGGCATAATCAGATGGACTCTTGGGAGATATGTTGAAAAATGAATGGTTGGCAAATCTCCATGAAATTCTGAATATGCCGGTTGGGATCTTCATGGGCTTCTCCACCAAATAGGACTTTCATTTGGATTAAGTGGAGCATGGTGTTGGTCACATGAAATATAACATTTCCCACCGTGGGGGGTAGGCAGATTGCACCCATACCCCCTTGCATCTCAGGTTCAGTAGCATTGGCATTATCAAAGCCGCCAACGCACTCATTGTCATCAGCTTTGCTCATAGCTATCCTGCTCAATCAACCACAAACAACAAACAAAAGTAAAAGAAACAAGTACTCTCATAGTGATTTCAACTCAACAATCAAAAATAGATATCAACACAAGTCCCTGAAAACGGTGCTATTTTTTATGAAAGCTCAAATCATACTCCCCAAGTTGGAGGTAATGGTGATCGTGCAGCATAATAAAATTTATAATTTCCAACGAATGTCGGGGTCGTACCCAAGGGACTTGGAGCTAGATAAATGAAGACTTTATTGAATTGAGTTCAAAAAGAGAGTAAGTGCTTTAACATGAAAATAAATGGTTGGGGGAATTGGGATGTTGTCACTACAATCACAATTCAAATTAAAGAAAATAAACGAAAATGGGTGTACCAAATTGAGTAAGCGACTAGGGATGTGTATCCGATGGGGGCTTAATCATGGGATAGGGTAATTATCAATTCACACTCATCTTTGTTTATTGGCATAAGTAGCATTGGTCATGGGTATGGATTGTTATCTTTCGATCAACAACCATATTTTCGATAATCTCGGTTAGAGCATCATCGATTTGATTGACAAACAACCAATCTAAGCTTGGGGATTTCAAACTATCTCTAGCTTAGACCCTTAAATGGGTGATTCCGTCGATATGATCTATTTCTAGCCTCAAATCTAAATGGAGTCCTAAGTTTCCACTAGTAATCTCATATCCAAAACCATGGAATTCTTTCTCAAGCAACAACATAGTCATAAGTAAAATTAATGTTTGCAACCACTAATTTTACGATTAAAACTTGGTGAAACTACTAGAGCCATATCAAATAAACAATTATAAGCAAGAATTAGCAACACCCATAACCATTTATCAAGCACACATCATCTACACACCCCTAGACATGAGAAATCAGCCACTCATAGCAAAGGATAAAGATATACCATATGGGTAAGTCAAAATCCTTCTTTATTTAAGCTAAATTTCACGTTCCAAGCTCAATTTGAGCACACAAATGGTTCACCAAGAGAATGGATTCAAACCCTCTTCTCTTTGGAGAGGAAAACTTAGTTCCAAAGCAAAAAGCTCTCTAAAATATTCAGGTCTGAAGAATGTTATTTACAAATGATCCTAAATTGGCCTTTTATAGTTTCCCAAAATGTTACTAAAATTTAGGACAAAATTACCCTTCGAGTGGTGTGCGGTGTGACATGCAGTTCACACATCATGATGTGCATGTCACATACCCTATTTAGTTGGACCAGTGACTTCAGCTACTTTGGGAGCTTCATGCTAAGGGGGTGCGGTTCGCACCTTGGGATGTGCGCATTGCACAATGACCACAGCCCTTAACAGATTCTTCAGTGATTGTTTGCAGCTTCATATGGAGGAGGTGTGGTTCGCACCTCGACTTGTGCATGTCACAAGGCCACCGCATCTGCTGTCAGAATCTCCATCTTTTCCGAACACTTCACACTTCACTCCTTTTTAGCTCTTTTTGGGTCCATTTCCTTGTTTCTCATCATTTATCCAAAGTACATGCATAGAAATCAATAAAGGCCATAAGAATCTCTAAATCTATTCAAAACATAACAATAATTCATGGATTTAGGCTTAATAAGTTGGTAGATTACTGACTTATCAATGTTCCTCCTGGAAATTGCAAATCAGGGCCTGAACAATCATCTATGAGAGAGCTTCTTAACAAGGTATTGCAAAAGGTTGATTCTATGGATGGAAGTACGAAGGAGATCCGCACTGACCTCTCAGGTATAAGTCAAAAGGTAGAGGCTCATTCTATCTCCATAAAGCAGATTGAGGCACATATGAGTCAAATGTATACAACCCTAAATACACGTCAAAAGGGTACTCTCCCAAGTGGTACAATTCATAATCTAAAAAATTATAGATCGTGCATGGTTGTGACTACCCGATGCGGGAAATAGACTGTTGATCCTCTTATGCCTATAGTTGTTGATGAGTCAGCCAAGCCTGAAGAAGATAATGCTGAGATTGTGGTAAATTCTTAAGGAAAGGGTAGCATTGAAAATCCAAGTGAGAAGAAAGCCATAGATGCCAAAGCAAAGAACAAGGAGGTTTCACAAGTCTTAAAGCCCATATCATTGCCTCTTCCACCTTACCCACATAGATTGAAAAATAAGGTTGAGGAAGGTAAATTTCACAAGTTCATCTCCATGCTGAAACAACTTTCAGTCAATATTCCTTTAGTTGAAGCATTGGAGAAGATTCCTAGGTATGTAAAATTTATGAAGGATCTGGTGACAAGGAAGAGAACTGTGAGTTTTAAGCCAACTGATAATTTGCACCATTGTAGTACAATAGAATCCCATTATATGGTGCAGAAAAAGGAAGATCCTGGAGCTTTCACTATTCCTTTCACAATTGGAGCTTTCTACTTTGCCAAAGCATTGTGTGATCTGGATGCTAGTATTAATATGATGCCACTAGCAGTGTTTAATTAGTTGGGCTTGGGAGCCCCCAAACCGACTATAATACAACTTCTTATGGAAGATCGCACAGTGAAAAGGCTTGTGGGAATTCTCTATGATGTACTTGTGAAAGTTAACACTTTCATTTTCCCTGCAGACTTTGTGATCCTTTACTGTGAGGTTGACTTTGAGGTTCCCCATCATCTTAGGATGCCTACTCCTTGCCATCGGATGCACTTTAGTTGACTTGGAGACTTGTCAGATGAAATTTAGACTTAATGATGAGGTAGTAACATTCAATGTCTGCTAGTCTATGAAACATAATGACAATATGCACATAGTATCAGTTATAGATGTGGTTAATGAGGATCAACTAATAGTGCCTATTGAAGAGAGACTTCGTGTTGAAGCACTTGCAGTTGTTATCATGAATTTTTATAGAGACGATATTTAGGACTATGATGATATGGTAGAAGCACTTGCAGGTATGGGGTCCTATACTTACGCTCCGAAGAAGCTTGATTTGGACCTAATGAATCGACACACACCACCTGCTAGACCATCTATTAAGGAGCCTCTAGTCTTGGAGCTCAAAGCACTACCTTCTCATCTCCGATATGTGTTCTTAGGAGCTAATGACACCTTGCCAGTTATTATTGGTGCAGACTTAGGTGAAGGGCACGTTGAAGCTCTAGTTTCTGTTTTGAGAAAGTTTAAGAGGGCCATTGGTTGTTCCATTACTGACATCATTGGGATTCCATCCAAAATTTGCACACATAAAATATAGCTAGACCCAGATTGCATTCCGAGTATCGAGCACCAGTGTAGGCTGAATCAGAGGTTGTCAAAAAGGACACCATTAAGTGGCTGGATGCAGGTGTGGTTTACCCTATTGCAGACAACAAGTGGGTGAGCCTTGTTCAGTGTGTGCCTAAAAAGGGTGGGATTATTGTGGTCCCAAATGCAAAGAATGAGTTAATTCCGATGAGGCCAGTCACAGACTGGAATATATGCATGGATTACAGGAAGCTGAATGCTTAGACTGAGAAGGATCATTTTTTGATGCCGTTCATGGATCAGATGTTAGACCGTCTTACTGGTAGATGATGGTATTGTTTACTTGATGGTTATTCTGGATACAATCAGATCTCGATTGCTCCTGAAAACTAAGAGAAAACCACTTTCATATGTCCATATGGGACATTTGCTTTCAAGAGGATGCCTTTCGGTCTATTCAATACACCAGCGATATTTCAGTGTTGCATGATGTCTATTTTCTCAGACATGGTGGAGGACACAATTGAGGTATTCATGGATGACTTTACGATAGTTGGTGATTCTTTTGATGATTGTGTGGCTCATCTCAATTGTGTGCTAAATAGGTGTGAAGAATGCAACTTAGTACTGAACTGGGAGAAGTGTCACTTCATGGTGAAAGAGGGTATAGTGCTTGTCCATTGGATCTCTAAGAAGGGTATTGAGGTCGACAAAGCGAAGATAGAGGTGATTGAAAAATTGCCTCCACTAGTTTCTGTGAAGGGGATTCGAAGCTTTTTGGGGCATGCTAGTTTCTATCACAGGTTTATCAAAGACTTCTCTAAAATTGCACATCTCTTGTGCAAGTTATTGGAGAAGGAGGTGAAGTTTGTTTTTGATGATGCATGTCTGAAGGCATTCGAGTGCCTAAAGGAAAAGTTGATCTCTGCTCCCACTTATAATACTCCTGATTGGTCTTAGCCGTTTAAGGTTATGTGTGATGCTAGTGGAGTGGTGCTAGGAGCAGACCTAGGACAAAGACGCAAAAAGATTCTTCATCCCATCTATTATGCCAGCAAAGCACTTAATCCTTCTCAAATGAACTATACAATGATAGAACAAGAGCTGCTTGATGTGGTATTTGCATTCAAAAAGTTCAGATCATATTTGTTTGGCACTAAGTTGGTTGTGCACACTGACCATACAGCTCTTAGGTACCTCATACTCCCACCTTGTGATTGAACTATTTGATGTATGGGGTATTGATTTCATGGGTCCTTTTGTGAGTTCAAATGGAATGATATATATATTGGTGGCTATTGATTATGTTTCCAAATGGGTGAAGGCAGTTGTGCTTCCTAATAATGAAGGCAAGAGTGTCACAGCGTTCTTGAAAAAGAATATTTTTTCCTGATTTGGTACACCATGGGAGATTATTAGCGATGGAGGCTCTCACTTTTGCAATAGGTTGTTTTGGGCTTTGCTTGAGAAATATAGAGTGAAACACAAAGTTTCAACCCCTATCATCCTCAAACTAGTGGTAATTTGAGGTTTCCAACCGCGAGATAAAGACAATCATGTACAAGACTTTGAATGCAAATAGAACGGATTGGTCTAGGAAACTAGATGATGCATTATGAGCGTACCGAACTACGTACATGAAACCAATAGGTATGTCACCAAATCATCTTGTGCTTGGAAAAGCATGCCATCTACCTGTTGAGCTAGAGTATAAGGCCATATGGGCATTGAAGAAGTTGAATTTAGACTGGTCTGCAGCATCATTTCAGTGGCTTGGGTAGTTAAATGAGTTTGATGAGTTTCGCCTAAATGCCTATGAAAGTTCAGCCTTGTACAAGGAAAAGATGAAGTTGTACCATGACCGGAAGATTGAGAGGAGAGATTTTCAGCCTGGTGATTTGTTCCTGCTTTTCAATTCCAGACTTCGCTTATTTCCTGGCAAGTTGAAGTCCAAGTGGATTGGACCATTCAAAGTGGTACAAGTATTCCCACATGGTGCTGTAAAGCTTGAAAATCATGAGGGCAAGAGATTCAAAGCAAATGGGAAGTGGATAAAAGCATATTTGGGAACTGCAGAGGAGCTTAAAGAGATCAAAGTTTGGAACCTTGGTGAATTCTTATTAACCAATGAACTTGATGAAGTCTGAGTAATGAAGTGATCTACGTCATGCCACAATGTTAAATCAGGCACTGTATGGGAGGCAACCCATGAGGAAACTTGATGAAGTCTGAGTAGTCAAGTGACCTGCATCGTGCTGCGATGTTAAATCAAGTGCTTCTTGGGAGGAAACCCAAGGCTAATGTTTGTTATGTGTACAAGAATAACTGGAGGAAAGGTTCTAGAAAAGATAAACTCAGAAAGGGGTAAGTAAGGTTCCGCAAGCAAGGTTCACGGACCGTGGATCAGTCCATGAGTCATAGACCTAACTCGTGGGACTCAGGTGAAATTGGTCATCTGCAGAGCAAAGTCTATGATTCAGTTCCACGAACCATAAATCAAACCATGAGTCTTGGTTCCAGTTCGTGGAAATCAGGCAAAAGTTAGGGTGGCAGGACTTGCTCCACGAACCTGTTCTACGAGTCGTGGTTTAGTCCACAACTCGTGAACATGGTTCATGGAACTCAGGTGAGTTTTCCTTTTAATTTCTTTTAACCCGACTTGTACCTGACCCGACCCGCAACCTCTTTTATTTAAAATCCCTCCTAAATCAAATGTTCCCCCATTTTTCGTAACAAAACTGACACATTCACTCTCCTAATCAAAATCAACCACCAAAACCCTTCACCTTCATCTCCAAATCAATATGGTACTCCCCAAATAGCCCTAGAAATTTGACCCACCGTGTTCTTCACAACAAAGTGCTTAAATCGACCCTACCAAGAAGAGAAAGTCACAGGTCACTAGGGTCGAAGTCTATTGCCTAATTGCTCAAGTATTCACTCAAGTTTGCCCCTAATTTTCTATGGTATGAATTTAAAATTCTAACCTTAGTTGAATTTTTTGGGGAATATAACTTGACCTAGGATGACTTTTGTGAGAATTATTGATGTAAAACCGTTGGGATGATGGTTTGTGGAGTGAATACTTGGTATATGTCTAAAATTGTGTGCATAATTGTTAAAAATGGTTAAAAGAATGAACAATTTTGAAAAAGATTGGTTTTCTGATGTTACAGTGATCACGGGGTCATTCTACTGGTCGTGGTTCTTTCCACGAATCGTGGAATGAACCCATAGAAATTAGATCAGAGGACTGCCTTCAGGTCTAATTTTCACGAGGGTCATCCATGAGCCGTGGTTCAAACCACGAGTCATGGATGGTGTTGACACTCAATTTTTTCCCTCCACATTCATGATTAATTTTGAGCTTCTACTATTTTAAATAATTTTGAAATAATTATTTTTATAAGATTTTAAAATTTTCAAAAAATTAATTTGAGGACAATTTAGCAATTATAAGTGAAATATGTATACTCTATATTTAATTTTATAAGAGTGTATAAATTTTACTCACAATAAACATTTTTCAAAATTATTTTAAATAAAAATCTTGTTTAAAGATGAAAATACTACGTTTTCCTCAAAATTGATTTAAAAGCGAGAAATAATTCTTTGGTTCTAAAATAGATTAGTTATGTTATATAAAATAATTATTCTCAGTTGTTAAATGTATAATCTCATTTAATTAATTAAGAATTTAATTAATTTTATTTTAGTTTCGGCCTAAACTCTTTAATTTATTCGATTTGGCCATGTTTTAAATTCAATTTGGCTAAATTTAGGCCACATTTTGCAAAATGTGGCCATTTCCTAAATTAATTTCCCCCTTTCCTAATCCCTCCCTTCACCTATGTTTGCAGCCAACAAACTTGGCCCAAACAATTTCCTCTAATCCCTTCTAGCCCACTATATTGACCCGCTCCGGCCCAAAGCCAATACACCCTTATCTCCTATTATCTTTTCCTCTTCAACATTAGACACCAAAATACCCCTTACCCTCTCTCTCTTCTTCATCTCTCTCAAATGAAGAACAAACCCAGAAGCTCACTCTCTGTTAAACAGTACCAGACGATAACCAAAACTTCTCCAAACGACCCCAAATCCAAATCCTCAGAAATCATCAACCCTCTATTTGTTTCCTCTCATCCTCTTCTCCCAGTATGAAAAGGGTGTGCTGGCTGGTTCTAAAAGAACCCAGAACATGACAGGTGGCATCTCAATGTTCTCTCACCCTAAAAACGTTGCAGATTTCCCTCTTAATCATTGGTATATGATCAAAATCATACCTCCAGGTACATGCGTGTCTTCATCAGGTGGTTTTGGGTTTTTGATTTTCAAAATCCCTCAAATTCTTATTTTAAAATTCCCATTTGTTCCCCCCCCCCCAATTTCCATCCGTTGGAACCCTAGAAGTTCTCCTATATAAAACCCCCTTTACTCATTGATTAGAGGTGGTTTTTTGGGTAGCAAAGTCTTGGAGAGTCCTTTTCTCTGACTTTTGGGGAAACCTGAAAAACCAAGTCAAATTCAAAGTGAAAAAATCATACTGTTTTTGGTGAGTTTTCTTGAGAATTTCGTGGGTTATTTCTCATGTTGTTTGGAACTTCTCTTGTTGTTTGGAAACCAAGAATCCTCAATTTCCTAATTCATTGGAATCATTGCCAAAAAACACAATCGTCTCATCCCAGTTCTGCTGCCCAGAAATAGGTAAAAGCTTCATCTTTGTTTTTCACTTCCTTTTTCTCGTTTTTGTTGTAGTTGGTTGACTATTTTGGTTGTGTTGCATTAAGAACTCTCTGTTGGTTGATTGAGTGTTGTTTTGGGATTGTGTCGCTGAGAGGGGATGGGTTGAGATATTGGGGAATGGTTGAGATTTTGGGAGAATCTTTGAACCCATAAGGTTTGGCTTCTCCCAGATGTTCCCAAAGACCCGAAGCTCCCCAAATTTGCCCTTTGAATGTTTGTTTAAGAATAAGTCGCTAGTGTGTTGGTTTATTTGCATATAATTTGTTCAGGTATAATTTCTCAATCGCGGCAGTTAGGTGTTAGTCCCATGATCAATTCATGCCCTTCACGCCTTATTGATAGGTCATTGTTTACTTCTTATTTTTTGTGTAAATGTATCCATTCCTGCCTTGTGAAAATCAGTGGCTGAAACATTCAACTAAGTGATGGATGACACAGTTCAGGATGTGCTCTAAAGGTTACAAAGATCATACAAGGCTCTGTGGATTAGAACTATGTAATAGCTTATTAGGATGTAGCTATGTGTAGAAAACTCTTATCTATTTTGCTTTATGATGAATGTAGTTATCTCGGATTTGTGTTGTTTAGAAATGTTGCTTCTTGTCGGCTGCTCGTTAGAGAGGTTTAAATATACCTTCAGAATTCGTATGATGAAGATTGCCATACTACATGTCTCTTCATCTTGATTTCACTTGATTTAAACATATTTGAATTCTGTTGTCATGGTTGTGAATATGTCTATTTAAGAATGGTATAAGTAGTTCAAAGAATGAGAAATTTACTCTCTACCTATCCAATTTCTTTTCTCCTTTCCCATGAATTTTTGTATGCTTGAATGGTCCAGATGACTGAGGTAGGGGAATGGCGTTCAGGCATGTACTTCCTTTTATCATATTTGTGCTTCCCCTTGTTTTGAACAAACCACCATCTTTGCTTTTAACAATATAAAACTTTCTTAGGAGTACAATAAATATGTCTTTGAAATTAAATTCTCTGTTTTGCCTAGTCACATGATCCTTCTTTACTTGAGATATCATTCTATACTCCCGTCTATGAGTTATCTTGGATCTTCTTATTTTGAGCATTAAGTGTAGTTTTTCAAAAGGTTGTTAGGGTTAATTAGAAGGGTTAACAGTGACCTTGTTGACATATATATATTTCCCTCATATCATAGACAATAAATATGAATTTGAATTTTTTTTGAACTGATAGAAAATCATTGTACGATCAAGTTCTGATAGTTTCTTACTCACTGCTTGTGGTTTATTTTCCTTCCTTATGTTTTCATGGATTTAATGTTTCCTTGTGCAAATACTGTAATGACCAGGTCCATCATTACAGGTAGTTCAATCGTGCCAAGTTCTAGAGTTAGAAAACTCCAGGTTTGGGAGTTTGAAATTCTGGGCTAGGCTAGCCTTGGCCGGTTTTGGAGCGAGGTGGAGTCTAGGGAAATCGGGGTAAGTAGTTTTGCAAAAGGTTGTTGGGGTCAATTAGAAGACTTAGTGTAGTTTTGAAAAAGGTTGTTGGGGTCAATTAGAAGGGTTAATAGTGACCTTGTTGACATATATATATATTTCCCTCATATCATAGACTATAAGTATGAATTGAAAGAATTTTGAACTGATAGAAAATCATTGTACGATCAAGTTCTGATAGTTTCTTACTCACTGCTTGTTGTTAATTTTCCTTCCTTATGTTTTCATGGATTTAATTTTTCCTTGTGCAAATACAAATCCTTTACTTTTCATTTTTATGCATGAACACCTATTCGAGTCCCTTTGAACTCTTACCCCGCATCTTCGTTGGGGCTAAGCCCCTTTCTTCTAGAGTCAAATCGCAACCAAAACCAAAATGAGATGGTATACACTGATATACATCAGTATATTAGTGATATACAACAGCATCGAAGCCTAAAGAAGGCTGGTTAACTAGTATACGAAAGAGATAAAGGGGAAAAGCATCAGATATACATTGGCATGCATCAAAGGAAGCTGATATACAGGTGTTGGGGCTAAAGTATAAAGTATACGGCTGGTATACAGCCGGTATACACAGCTGATACAAAGGAAAATGGACACAAAGTCCATTAAAATTAAAGTCCAAATCTGGACAGATTTGAAATGGGCTAAGAAGCCCATTTCCTCTTTTTCCCTTCGCTTATATAATTACTTTGTAATTTATCTTGATTAGTTCTACTAACTTTAATTTAATTAATCTAAATTGATCCCCAAAGTATTGTTATTTTAATTTTATCCTTGTTTTGTTTTGTCAAAATTTCATCATTCAATTTAGCTTGGTTAAATGAGAAAAAAATTGTACGTTGTGTTAATTTTGCTAAAAATGGACCTTTCAAAGAATAAAGATGCTTTCTTACCCCATTCATGTGCTCATTAGTCTTATTTTGGGCTCAAAAGAATCTTTTAATATGCAAAATATGTTAACGTTAGGTTTTTTTTCATAAATTTGTTTAAAATACCTCTTTAATTTCTTCTACTTGTTCGATTTTGTTCCTTTGAGGAATTTTTAACTAAAATTTAGAATTTTTCTCAACTTCAACTGATAAAATTTTCTCTTCTTTTAAATAACTTATTTTCATCACAGCTCAATTTATTCACAACAAGAAGCTTGTCCTAAATTATCTTATTTAAATGAATTTTCCTTTAGTCAAATGTGCAATTCCTTTTCTTTAAATAATAATTGTTTAAATAAATTGGCAAGATTTTAAATTTCTTAAAATAAATTTTCTTTTAGTCAAATATATTGTTTTTGCCTTGAATTAAGTGATGTCATTTTTCCTTAAATTTTCTTCATAAATATCAAATATTTTATTTATTTCAACTCTTTCGAAATTAGTCATTTTCAAGTTAGTCAAAATTATTTTGGTCAACCATTTTTAAATGGATGTTTTTAAGTGTCTTAAAACACTTCTTAAGACGTTACTTGAACCCTTACCCATTTTCTCTAATTGTAAAGATTTATTTCTCTTTTAAGTCTTTGAAATATCGTTAAGTTTTCTTAATTTCTTTATAAAAATTAAGTGGAGACTCAGTTTTATTTTGAAATTTTATTTTAAGTTTTGAAATAATTTCTAATGTATTGAAAACCATTTTATTTTACTTTTAACTCTCATAAATTCTGAAAAGGGATAAAACAGAAATGACGACTCTGATGGGGATTTATTTAGGTTCTAACAAAAAATTTAAACTATTGACTAACTTTGTGTGACTAACTATTCAAAATTGTAATAATTATTAATTTTTATCGCTTTCCTTATTTGTTTACTTTTCGCAACTTATAAATTGTTAATGGCATATTACGCCTCCCTGGGCAAAGCATTAGTTTGCATTAGTAAAAAAGGGCGATTATGCAAGTATTTGTAGTCGTCCTTCACTAAAACACACTTTCTCAAAACAGACAAGTGAAGTAGTTGACCCGCGGTCGGTTAACAGTCACTTATTGTTTTAGCTCGCGGTTGTCCGCCCGGGTTCTCGATCATTTCGAAATAAACCAACTCTAGTCAACCTAAGATAGAGCGAAACCAAATCCCGTGAATAGGAATTGGCCTAAG
The DNA here is from genome assembly GCA_003996215.1 of Jaltomata sinuosa. Lineage (NCBI taxonomy): Eukaryota > Viridiplantae > Streptophyta > Magnoliopsida > Solanales > Solanaceae > Jaltomata > Jaltomata sinuosa. Next base: position 429,513 of record QJPP01007364.1, read on the forward strand.
ATGTCTTAATATCCAAGGGGTATTAAGTCCATTAGTAAGACCACCTTGTGTTCGAAAGGGCCCTCGGCCTGAAAGAACAATCATCCCTTATGTGTTTAATTGAAGGATGCGATGTCGGATTGTACAAACCATTGTCCCTCGGGGTTGGGAATATTTAGATAGTTCTTTATTATTGTAATCAAAGGAAGATCTACATCCGAAAGGCGTTCAGAATTCCAAGAAGTTCGAGAATGAAGAACATTCCACGATGATTTAGTCTAGAATTATACCCCTTCGTGGGACTAATATTCATTGTACATCCCTTTTCCTTATTTTGCATCCTAGTTAGATTTATTTAATTTGTATACAATATATTTTTTGGGCAATAGAACGTCTTACAAACGACATACACATCCTTCAATTCGTTAGGCCTACCTTTGGCATAAAAAGGTCACATATCTGTACGGGACGCGCTATAAATTGTTATGTAATATGAACTGTCTTTTGTGCTACGTGTGTTTCTTGAATGAAGGATGAATTGATCCATTCCTATTTTAATTTTTAGAACACCATAAGTAGAAAATAACCCAAAAGCACAAATTCTGACCAAAATTACTTCTCGAGTTTCTCAAGTTTCCCATAAAATCCAAAATCCCCTCAAACAAGCCTAAGAACTTCTCTCATATATCTTAGGAAGGTTGACTTGCCATGGACACTAAAAAAGCAATGCACAAGAGAATGGAAGAGATTGACCAGGAAATCAATGAAATGAAGGAGCAATTCAAAGAAGCTAAGCAAGTGGGAGAAAAGTTGGTGGCCAAGTCTGCGGAAGTGGATAAAGAGAGAGCCCTTATGGAAGAAAAGATAGCCAACGTTGACATAAGGATAGACCATACAGAATAAATGATCAACCAAATGGATCGAAAGTACCAATTAGTGCTTAAGAGGTCAGCGTCAGTCATAGGGAATGATGAAGAGTCTGTGGGAGAAAATGATGAACAAATCTAGCCTTTTAATCGAATCTCAAATTACTGGGCTAATTTTAGGGATGACCCTATTTGGCCAACTATGTTCAAGCTGAGAAAAGGAAAGATCATTCTCAAAGCTCATGCACGGGAGAACGGTCGGAGTCCTAGAATTGTCACATGCTCAGTCATCTTCTTAGCCTTAAAGATGAAGGGAATCCTATAGCCTGATCAAACCCCAAGTTTTTGGTATAACCCCAGGGATGAACAAAAGAGGTGCGCTTACCACCCACACCAAAGTGGGCATACCACCAACGAATGCACTATGCTAAGGGTTAGGATTCATGATATGATCAACAGTGGACAAATCAGTCATATGTGGGCCCCTCAAATTTTGCTGATCTGTGATAGGGTAGGGCTGGGAATGCCAATAACCCAGAATACCCTGACTCACCAATATGACTTCACCGTGTCATCAATTGAAAGGAAGGCAGGGAAAATGTCCCGAGCTTGGCGCAGTTGCAAGGAAATATGCCTCTACCATGCTGGAGCAGGGGGTCATGACATAGAAAATTGTCGTACTTTCAGGATTGACCTTGAAGATCTCATAGATGCAGGAAGGATCCAAATTGAGTTTCCATCGTATCATCCTTGAAAAAGAAGGTTGAGAAGAGTCCAGAAGACCCTCCACTATCCAAATGAAGCTTTAATAGTAGTAGAGTTTTATTTTTAGTTATTTCCTTTATGTCATTTTTTACTTTCCTCCTGTAATCAAAGATAGTGGATGAATGAAATGAAATGAAAATGAACTTACTTATTACCTATTCGAACTATGTAGGGCCTGAATTCTCCTTCGTGAGATACGTAGGCAGACTTTCAAGGCCTGGCCCTTATCTTTAAGAAATTTTCATTCCCCCACTTTGAGGAAAATGCCAAAAGGATTCAGAAGCGCAATAGACAAGTATCAAAAGACGAAGACTCAACAAGTCAACTTTCCTGATGAAAACCTACTTACACAAAATCAATGGGCAAATTCCTATCCATTAAATTCTCGAGTCAATAGTTACCCATGGATCAATTTGCCTTGACGAAAAGCAACTTTATGTGTTTAAAGCCATATGTTTATTTCCAGTCAGATATCTTGTGTTTCTTACCACTAATGGGATCTAATATATTTGCCTTTGAGTTATTTTTACTTCAACATGTAATAGAAATTGAGCTGTGTTGACGAAACTGGCCGAACATCCCTACTTCACCCGTTCAAAGACACACATAGATTCCTCCTCTAACTGTCGCTTCTCTAAGGGCAAAATGACTGATAGAGAGGAAGAAAATGATTTGGCTGTAGGAGACAGTGTTATTGCTAAACAAACTAAAATGAATGCAGAGCTTGCAAGAAAGCTAGAAAATATGCAAGAAGAGGTGCAAAAAGCCAAGGATATGGCGAGCTTCGCTATTGCCGCTAATAACCCAACTTTGGGCGACTCCCAAACCCCTCTCCAAATCCCTCTGCTCAATTCCCCGTTAACCAAAAATCGTCCAAGAGATATCCCTCCCGCCTCTGCACCCATACCTTCTAACAAACCTCTCTCCAATAACCCTTCCCATATCGGATCCTCATACCAAATCCACACTCCTCTTGTCCAGCATACTAACCAAAACAACAACCCAAGTGCTTACAGTCCACAAAGCCTCCCCTCAATTTATCAAAATACACCATTGAACACCTACAAGTCCCAAAGTAACTGCCCCAATATCATTAATCCACAAAACTCTACCTCTACATACCCAAATATCATCCCACATATCCAGAGTATGCCACATCCTTATTTCGATACCATATTAGGACCTTATACTGCACTCCCAGAGAATCCCAAGCTTGATCATTATGGGGAGAAGGTGAAAGAGTTAAAGGCAGCAGAAAAGAAGCGTGATCATGACTTGGCACTAATGAAAGAGGAAATTGTCAAGATCAGGGAGTCATATGGCCAATCTGATGAAAGAGGATACGATTATAATGACCTCTGCATTCACCCAGAGTTGGATCTGCCAGAGGGATTCAAAATTCCCAAATTTGAGACATTCATTGGTATGGGAAATCCTGATGCTCATCTGTGAAGCTACTACGACCAAGTGGTGGGTACAAGAAAGAGCGAAGCGTTGTTAATGAGGTTGTTTAGCCAGAGTCTGAGTGGGGAATCTTTAGAGTGGTTCACCACTCAAGATTTAAGGAAATGGTCTAGATGGAGTGATCTAGCCAGGGATTTTGCTCGAAGGTTCGCGTACAATGTAGAAGTTGATTCGGATCGATATTCTCTGGGATGAATCAAACAGAAGTCAAATTAGCACTTCTGAGACTATGCTTATCGATGGAGTAAAGAGGCAGCGAGATTTCATCCTCCCATGTATGAAGAAGAAAATAGCGCAGTATTTATGCGCTCTGAGAAATCTGAGTTCTACGAAAAGATGATATCCGCAGTTAAGGCCAAGTTCACCAATTTAGTTCAAATTGGTGAAATCATCGAGGAAGGCCTTCAAAGATGTAAGATTGCTAAAGTCTCAGCACCATCAGGACCGGCAGGATTTCCCAAAATGAAAAAAGAGGATGTGTCTTCAGTGTCCTCTAGTCCAAGCATAAGATCCAAAAAACCCTTCGGAGCCAATTATAAGAAATCACTTGTACCATTGAACCTTCTCCCAACTCCACAAAATCCTCAACCCTTTTTTTATACTCAGCCTATTTACCAAGCTCCACTACCAAATATGCAGCCTATTTACCAAACTCCATAATCAAACATGCAGCCCACTTACCAAACCCCTCCCCCAAACTTCCAAGTTATCAAAAGGCTCCCGAAAACCAAAATTATCATCAAGTCCCTCCCTCTACCAATCAAAATAACATTCTTCCCTGTCCAAATCTGGAAAAGAAAGTTCCTTGAACTTTTACTCAGCTAGCTGAAACCAGAACTCAATTATACGAAAGATTGAAGGCTGTCGGATTTATCCAGCCTATTCAGCCTAAACCTGGTAACAAAGATTCTCATTTCTTCAGGGTTGATCGACATTGTTCTTATCATTTCGGAGGATTCAGACATGATACCGAAGATTGCATTAACTTGAGGCACAAAATTCAAGATTTGATTGATCAAATGGTTGTCACACTGCAGACAACACCGCCAAATGCTAATAACAACCCATTCCCGAATCACAGGGGATCCATTATTAACATGATAGAGGATGATGAATAAAGGGTTGTAAGCAAGTCAATATTGTCGGTTAGTCCTAAGAAGCATGGAATGCTGGAAAAGGCTGTAGCTGCTTTGAGTATTGTTGAACTACCCTTTGAAGGGTTAATGCACAACAAGGCCCTGTACATCACTGTCAAATGTCAAGATTCCACACTCACTCAACTAGATTATGATTTGAGAAATATTCACCAGAGCAGGATCGATGTAAAAGCCTTTCATGGGGGTCAAAGGTACACTATCGAAATGATCAGTTTGTACATCCAAATGGGACCCGCTGAGCTTTGCATCAAGTTCCAAATCATGGACATCACCGCCAATTATAATTTCCTCCTTGGGAGGCCGTGGATCCACAAGACCGGAGCTTTGCCCTCAACTCTGCATCAAATGGTAAAGTTTGTCTAGAAAGATCACGAGGTGATCATTCATGGTGAAAGGAGTCATTTGAGTCACCCCAACGGCTGTGTTTCCATAATAGAAAATGTCCCAAGGGGTAGCAACTTTTACACTGTGGAAATCATGAATGCCACCAGAGAGGATCTCGCGCCACAAGTGTCAATACCGCCGGTTTACAAGATAATTGCAACCACAATGTTGAGAAGAGGATTTGAGCCAAGATTTGGATTAGGAAAGAATTCTGACGATATGATCAAGCCGATAATGATCCCTTGACAGCTGACCAAGCATGGACTAGGGTATGTGTTCCAAGGAGATAAGGCAGAAATCAAAGAAAAGAAGCAGGCAAGATTGCCAAAACTACTACCTCACCTATATCAATAATTCCTAGTGTGAAGTGGTCCTCTAAGTGACGGTATAGAGGATAGAACAGGAGATCTTTTCGGAAATGTGATGCCATAATAGAAGAAGTCCCTGAAGCATCCATGATTAGGGATGCCAAGCCTGGCAAGAAGTTGCAGAACTGGACCGCTGCTCCTCTTATGACTCTCCATTTGTCTGGCTAGACAAAGACTTTATTTCTATAAAAATTGGTGATGGTCCAGATGAGGCCCGTGACTCACTCATTGTGTTTTTAATTTTCTCATATTGTTTTACCGCTTTCCAAAAGGCATGGACCTGCATTCATGCGGATTGTAGCCATAGTTTATGAATATTTCTGGATTTCAATGAAAAGCCTCCTTATTGTGAAAACTTTGCTATATATTTTCTTGTCATTATCTAACTTTTTTCATTTATGATTTCAGTAATATTAATTTAAAGCCTGCCAATGTCATGTCATGTCAAAAGCTAAACGAACAAATCAGGATAAATGATATTGGAAACGAAGATTATGAGATCATGGTCCTTGAATGACTAACCAAAGAGTAAAATTATTTTGAGAACCAGAAAAGGCCCTACCTAGAAGAGATTGAGGTAGTTAGTTAATCTGGTAGATGGCGGTCAAGTCAAAGAAATCAGCATCAGTGCTCATTTGACAAAGGCGCAAAAGAAAGAAATTATCAGTCTGCTCAAGCCATACATCGACATCCTTGACTAATACTACATTAAAAGGATAGACATGAGCATAAATATTATCTCCCAAAATTTATTGGTCAATTCAAAATTCAATCTAGGAAATGGACAGTTAATCCTTTCCTCCCATGAGACAAAGGAAAGTTTTCACCAAAATAGCAAGGACTGTACATCGTACAAAAGGTTTTATCCATAGGAGCTTTGATTTCATCCAAGATGGATGACCAAGCGTTACCCAAGCCTAGATCAACTCTGATGTTGTGAAAGGATACTACGCCTAAAGATGGTTTTGTTTTCTTTTATTTCCTTCCCTGTAATCGCATTTTCTGATTGTAATTATTTTGCACTTTGTAATAGATTAAAATTTCCCTACCCTCTTTGTATGAACTACGTTTGACCTGAATTCTCAAGAATGAGATATGTAGGTGGCCTTTGTAGGCTTTGGTCAACCCCTTAGAAAAATCTATCTTCCCTTTTTTATCTTGAACTGTGTGATGACCTGAATTCTCAAGAATGAGATACGTAGGCGGCCTTTGTCGGCTTTGGTCAACCCTTTATTTATTTTCAATATTCACCCGCTATAACTGTGGGAACTACATTTGACCTGATTCCTTCTTCAATGGGATATGTAGGCACCATAATGACTCGGTCATATTAACCTAGGAAATAGAAACTGGGGCAGAATTTTCGAGAAAGGAATCTCAAAAATTTAGAAGGCAAAGATCATTCTCCAACATATCAGAATTCAAATTGTGCCAAAGAGAAACTGGAGTGAATTTTGAGAAAATCTCATAATCCCCACAGAGTGTCAAATCTCTTATCAACGGGATGAGACCCATCACAAACCTTCAACTGGGGCAGAAATTTTGAGAAAGACCTCAAAAATTTCACCAAGATTCATTTGAATGTTCAGAAAACAAGCTCCGATGAATTTTCCAGCACCAAGGGAGCAAAGTCTACTTCAAAAATTTCTAGCTGCAACAAAGTCCACGGTGGACTAATCCTCAGCTACGACAGATTTATCGAAAGACTATTTCTAAACTCTCCAGCTAGGATAACAAAGTATCTCTAGAGCTCTCCAATAATGTTTCAGATATGTCAAGGCCTCAAGTAAAAGGTGTTCGTTGAGCTAGTGCATGACATGACGAGACTGGTAGAGATTTTCCTAAATTATCCTTTCAAAATTAGTATTTTTTCAAAAAATGACTTTTGAAAAAAAAATCCTTACAAGTTAATTTACTCCTTTATAAATTTAACTTTGTCTTACGTCTACTATGACATGGGGAGTCAAGGACGACAGACGCCCGAAGATGGCAAATATCCAGAGATGACAAAACAAGAAGCAGAAGATCAAAAGAGGTCGACAAAGACCTGTTTCTACAAAAACTAACAATTTTTCTGTAGATGCAGGTTGTCCTAAAGAAATGTCAGGATCGATGAAAGTCCCTTATTGTCCAATGTATTCAAAGCAATACAATGAGTCTAGATTCTCCAAAATTAGCAAGAAAGGCCAAAATAGTAGGAAGAATTCAAAAGAAACAAAGGTTCCTGGAATGCATGAATTTCCTCATAGTTTACAGGAACTATCGGATAAGGAAAGATCAAGGACATCCTCGAATCACCAGCAGATCAGGATGCTATAGCCAGCCCTAGGAACGGTAAGAGTGATGCTATGTCAGCTAATCATTTATCTTGAGTGCAGGTGCACACGAAGAAGTCAAACACGTCGGCATCAAAATTCAGAGCACTGAATGAGAAATCGGTGATGTCCTCTGCAAATCCGCATCAAATCAGAAATCACAATGAACAGACAATGTTGAGAAATGGTATTTGTAGCTGTCCTCAAATATGGGTTGTCAGCCATTTCATGCACATTCAAAATAACCTTTTGCTTGTCTATCCACCTCAAAAGAGGGAGACTCTTGCAAATAAAGTTATTTTTATTAAATTCATGAATGCTTTATTAAATGTTCCGTTAAATTTTATTGTGGTCGCTAGTAAAAGCGACATTGTGTCTACTAACCATTTACCTTGAGCACAGGTACACGAAAAGGAGTAAACACAATGGCATAAAAATTAAAGGTGATGTTTTATGCACCCGCTATGCATGACATTGCACGATCATCCACATCATTTTCATATTCGCATATCAAGAGGACCATGTTGAGAGGACCATGTCACGAGGACCATGTCATGAGGACCATGTCGAGAGGACCATGTCGCGAGGACTATATTGAGAAGACCATGTCGCGAGGAACATATCAAGAGGACCATCATTATCAATTATCGCAGGCATATGCTCGCCGCAATGATTATGTCCCTCTATCGGCCAATTTTAAGGAGGATGACATCCAAAGGCGTCCCTAAGTCACATTTGATGAACATGATTAACCCAAGAGCATTTATATACAATATAGGATGGAGATGATAGAGTCTAACATTAAGGATATTCGTATTTTCATACTCATGTCATGCATAGATGACAGAGTCTAGCATTGAGCACATTTATATCCATCATTGCATAGAGACGGCAGAGTCTAACGTCAAGGATATTCTTGCATTCGGAAGAGGCATGTATATTTAATCACATAACAAAGGCCTTTGCTATCTCGAAGATCAAATGAATCTTGCTGGCACGTCTGAAGAACACGTATCGTCCGAGGGAGGTTTATAAGATGCCATCCAAAATCAAATGATGAACTGGATTTCCTAAAAGTTATTAGACCAAAGGTCGTTTGTAAGCCACAGAGATGTCTGAAATTGGATAGTGCACAAGATCGCTCAAAATTGACAGACCAAGAGTTATCTGTAATATGCAACATTATCTAAAACTAGATAGTGTGCAAGATCACCCAAGAGTTAGTAGTTCAAGGGTAATTCACAAGTCGCAAATATATCCAAAATTGTAGATAAGTGCAAGACTACCAAAAATTGACAGTCCAAGGGTTATCTATAAGCCACGACATATCCCCATTGAGATTGTGCATGACTACTTAAAGACTAATGGTTCAAGGGAAATCTGTAAGTTGCATTACATCAAAAATTGGATAAAAGTGCAGGATTACCCAAAAGATGACAATTCAAAAGTCATTTGTAAGCCGCCTCTATCCAAAGTCGGATAATGTGCGAGATTATTCGGAAGCTGGCAATTCGAGGGGCATTTGTAAGCTGCTTCTATCCAAAGTTGGATGAGGTGCAAGATTACCCGAAGTTTGATGATTCAAGGGATATATATAAGTCGCGTTGATACAAATGATGAGCAAGACTTACCCAAAGTCATATGCAAAAGATTATCACCAATAGTCGAGAGGGCTATCATTTCAGAGACTACTATAATCGGTCACGAATACCATCATATTCAAAGTCCAATAGGTCATCACATTCGAAGAATCACCACATTCAACAGCCACAGAGTTGGATTATCTAACACTTTTAAATCACAACAATAGGAATATGCAAAGTGTTCAAGTCGCAACAACAGGAATGCGTAAATATAACACTTCTAAGCCACAACAATGGGAATGTACAATGTGTTAAAGTCACAACAATGGGAATGTGCACCAGGTACAACACTGCCAAATTGCTACAAATAGTTACGAGGACTGTTACATCGCAAAGGGCTACAAAGGTCTTCTTATTCAAAGATAATCATGTCCAACTGCCACAAAGGCAATCCTATCTGATGGCTACAAAGGCTATCATGTCTATATGTTATGGAAGTCATTATTTCCTAAGACAAGGACAATAAAGGATGGTATCTTCTTCAGAAATCAACATATTCAAAAATGAGGTACAAAAGTTATCTTTCCTTATTGATCTACTTTACTACTAATATTCTTGTTTCAAAATATTACCGAGAGCATCCGAGAGGATAAAAACATCAAACCAGAACAATAGACGCAAAACACGTCAAAAGGATGTCACAAAATAGAATTTGGACATAATCCAAGGATGAGGTATGTCAAAAGAACTATCTCTCCAAATGGAATGATGTTACTATTAACAATCTTGTTTTGAGATATTCTTGGGAGCATCCAAGAGGATGAAATTCTCAAAACAAAATTAGAAGTGCAGATGACTCCAAAAAGGATGCAGCACAATGTGAAACTTTTTCTTAGCAGCAAACTGGGACATAGTCTAGAAACAATGTCAAAATTTCATGACGCGAGTTGAGAATCGACTTCTGCTTCAATAAAACCCCACCCCTATCAGAAGGCATGTGGGAATCCATTTATTTTCTAGCGTCAATTTCGCATCTAGAGTATTTTTGAACTCACTCTGGGAGCAACTTTCCTTCTCTTTAAATCTGGGTGACAATACGCCCAGAGCTTCGGAAATTATGTCCAGGTAAATTCTTACCTATGGATGTGAAGAGCTCCACATTCATGATTGTGAGGTTGCAAGCCTCTTTTCCGTAACTTAATTTTGTCACTTATCCCAAACCAAAAGGTGGTCTTAAACATAAAAATTACTTTTTTCACCGATTGAGTCGAACTACAAGCAGCCTGATTCCCTGAGTCCTGGTATATGTAGGCGGACTATGTTGAAAACTCAACTGCATTCCTAACTCCCCCCATTCCCCTTACTCCCTAGCTTTTCGGTCTCTCTTTAATTTGAAATTGAGATAGCTTTGAACTCTTTGAAAATCGTGCATAAAATTAAGCATTTTGAACTACAAGTGGCCTGAATTCTCATGTAACCTGAGATATGTAGGAGACTCGACACCGGAGTCCGGCCATAATTCCTTGAAATTCATGCTAAAACCAACCGCTTCCTGTAGATGAATATATGGTCGGACAAAATTGGAAATGTTAATTTCTTTTGCCCAGGGTTCCTTGCATTCACCCTACCCAAAGGGAGGGGCAGTTGTTGACACCTAATTTTTTCCCTCCATGCATTAAAGATGATTTCTAGCATCTTTTCACTCTATTGCATGTTTTCAAGTAAAATTGGCATGTTTAGATAACATGGCCTCAAGTGTTAAGAAATTACATGCCTAATTATCCAAGCTATGAATTTAGAAAGAAAAGTATATTTTGAATTATGGTAAGCTTTAAGACTTGTGATTTGAGATTTGCATGACATCAGATATGTCCTTATGCTTTTCCAACAGTTTTGGGCATTAGATATGTCTCTATGTTTTATGAAAATGTTGGGCATCTAGATATGTCTACCTAAGCTATGTGAATTGCATGGTATCAAATATACCCTTACGCTTTTCAAACAGATTTGACATCAGCTATGTCATTAGTTATGTTCAGTTTTGGCATGTGTGATTAATTTTGAGCTTCTACTATTTTAAATAATTATTTTTATAAGATTTTAAAAAATTTAAAAAATTAATTTGAGGACAATTTAGTAATTTTAAGTGAAATATGTATACTCTATATTTAATTATATAGGAGTATATAAATTTTACTCAAAATAAACATTTTTCAAAAATATTTTAAATAAAAATCGTGTTTAAAGATGAAAATGCTATGTTATCCTCAAAATTGATTTAAAAGCGAGAAATAATTCTTTGGTTCTAAAATAGATTAGTTATGTTCTATAAAATAATTATTCTCAATTGTTAAATGTATAAGCTCATTTAATTAATTAAGGATATAATTTATTTCATTTTAATTTCGGCCTAAATTCTTTAATTTATTCAATTTGGACATGTTTTAAATTCAATTTGGCTAAAATCTGGCCACATTTTGCAAAATGTGGCCATTTCCTAGATTAGTTTCCTCCTTTCCTAATCCCTACCTTCACCTGTGTTTGTAGCCAACAAACTTGGCCCAAACAATTTCCTCTAATCCCTTCTAGCCCATTATATTGACCCGCTCCGGCCCAAAGCCAAACACCCTTATCTCCTCTTCTCTTTTCCTCTTCAACATCAGACACAAAATGACCCCTTACCCTCTCTTTCTCTTCTTCATCTCTCTCAAATGAAGAACAAACCCAGAAGCTCATTCTCTGTTAAACATTACCTGATGACAACCAAAACTCCTCCAAACAACCCCAAATCCTCAAAAATCATCAACCCTTTGTTTATTTTCTCTCATCCTCGTCTCCTAGTAAAAAAGGATGAGCTGGTTGTTTCTAGATGAACCCAGAACATCACAGGTGGCGTTTCAATGTTCCATCACCCTGAAAACGCGATGGATTTCCCTCTTAATCATTGGTATATGATCAAAATCGTACCTCCAGGTACACACGTGTCTTCATCAGGTGGTTTTGGGTTTTTGATTTTCAAAATCCCTCAAATTCTTATTCGAAAATTCCCATTCGTTCCCCTCCCCCAATGTTCATACGTTGGAACCCTAGAAGTTCTCCTATATAAATTCCCCTTTACTCATTGATTAGAGGTGGTTTTTTGGGTAGCAAAGTCTTGGAGAGTCCTTTCTCTGACTTATGGGGAAACTTGAAAAACCAAGTAGAATTCAAAGTGAAAAAATCATATTGTTTTTGTTGAGTTTTCTTGAGAATTTCGTGGGTTATTTCTCTTGTTGTTTGGAAACCAAGAATCCTCAATATCCTAATTTATCAGAATCGTTACCAAAAAACTCACTCGTCTCGTCCTAATTCTGCTGCCTAGAAACAGGTAAAACCTTCATCTTTGTTTTTCACTTCCTTTTTCTCGTTTTTGTTGTAGTTGGTTGACTATTTTGGTTCTGTTGCATTAAGAACTCTCTGTTGGTTGATTGAGTGCTGTTTTGGGATTGTGTCGCTGAGAGGGGATGGGTTGAGATATTGGTGAATGGTTGATATTTTGGGGGAATCTTTGAACCCATAAGGTTTGGCTTCTCCCAGATGTTCCCAAAGACCCAAAGCTCCCCAAATTTGCCCTTTGAATGTTTGTTTAAGAATAAGTCGTTAGTGTGTTGAGTTTTTTGCATATAATTTGTTCAGGTATATTTTCTCAATCACGACAATTAGGTATTAGTCCCATGATCAATTCATGCCCTTCACACCTTATTGATAGGTCATTGTTTTCTTCTTCTTTTTTGTGTAAATGTATCCATTCCTGCCTTGTGAAAATTAGTGGCTGAAACAGTCATCTAAGTGATGGATGACATAGTTCAGGCTGTGTTCTTAAGGTTATGAAGATCATACAAGGCTCTGTGGATTAGAACTATGTAATAGCTTTTTAGGATGTATCTATGTGTAGATAAATCTTATCCATTTTGCTTCATGATGAATGTAGTAATCTCAGATTTGTGTTGTTTACAAAGGTTGCTTCTTGTCGGCTGCTCGTTAGAGAGGTTTAAATATACCTTCAAAATTCATATGATTAATATTACCATACTACATGTCTCTTCATCTTGATTTCAGTTGATTTAAACGTATTTGAATTCCCTTGTCATGGTTGTGAATATGTCTATTTAAGAATGGTATAAGTAGTTCAAAGAATGAGAAACACAAAGTGTGAAGTATGAAATTTACTCTCTACCTATCATGTTTCTTTTCTCCTTTCCTATGAATTTTCGTATGCTTGAATAGTCTGGATGACTGAGGCAGGGGAATGGCGTTTAGGCATGTACTTCCCTTTATCATATTTGTGCTTCCCCTTGTTTTGAATAAGCCACCATCTTTGCTTTCAACAAGATAAAACTTTCTTAGGAGTAGAATAAATATGTATTTGAAATAAAATTCTCTGTCTTGCCTAGTCACATGATCTTTCTTTACTTGAGATATCATTCTATACTCCCGTCTATGAGTTATCTTGGATCTTCTTATTTTGAGCATTAAGTGTAGTTTTTCAAAAGGTTGATAGGGTTAATTAGAAGGGTTAACAGTGACCTTGTTGACATATATATATTTCCCTCATATCATAGACAATAAATATGAATTTGAAATTTTTTTGAACTGATAGAAAATCATTGTACGATCAAGTTCTGATAGTTTCTTACTCACTGCTTGTGGTTAATTTTCCTTCCTTATGTTTTCATGGATTTAATGTTTCCTTGTGTAAATACTGTAATGACCAGGTCCATCATTACAGGTAGTTCAATCGTGCCAAGTTCTAGAGTTAGAAAACTCCAGGTTTGGGAGTTTGAAATTCTGGGCTAGGCTAGCCTCGGCCGGTTTTGGAGCGAGGTGGAGTCTAGGGAAATCGGGGTAAGTATTGGGTTAGGTGTCTTATTTTTAGCTAGTTTTCCACGTATCCAAGACATAAAGAAGTCCAGGGGAATTTTCGGAATCAAATTCTGGTAATTAGAACTCTCGGAATTGCATTTGACGTGAAGGGGTTGTTTTGGATTGTCGGGGGAAGCAAGTGTGTTATAAAATAGGAAAACTTTGGAGATTTCCAAACATTTTGTTCGTGATGAGCGCAACGGCTCTGCCATAGTGACCTCCTCTATAGCGGTGGAAAATATCGCTATAACGGTGGTCAAGGCGGTCAACGCCGCTTAAGACCGCTATAGCGGAAGTCGTCTGCTATAAAGGGACTGCTATAGCAGAGTGGGGACTACTATAGCAGGCCGATGGTTTTTTAATGCAGAAACTTCCCCAAAATAGTTCAGTTTTCTACAATTCGTTTGAGAGAAGAATGAGGGCAATTTCAGGCATTTTCCCTACGTTCTTCATCATTTTTCTTCCCTAAGGTAAGGTTTCTACTCCCCAAACTACATACTGTCTTTCCTATGCGGTAGAATTTCTAGGAGGGAACTTGGGGGAAGGTTGGAATAACCTAGGAATGGTGGAATCCGGGGAAGAAAGGAGATTCTAAACATGAAAGTTCTTGGGTATTGTTAAAAGTGAAATGTAATGATCATATGTTGTTAAATTTTCTATTTTTATCCATGAAAATAATAGAAGTAGGGAAATTAACGGTGGGGAAGCCTGGGAAAAGGGTGGAATGATCATGTGTGGCCTGGGAATCTGGGATTTGATCTAATTCGGGTAATGTGCAGGCCTTGTTTGTTAATTTCATGTACTTGTATGTTATTTTAGACCAAGAATGAGAAAGGAAACTGGAACACGGGAAAGCTCGGGTTGAGTAGAGCTTGGATCATTTTGAGGTAGGTGATGGCTTACGAATTCATGTGAATGTTGTATGTTTTGTACTCTTATCTAAGTGTTCGTATGAATTGCATGACTTAGAGGAATTGTGTAGAATGTCCAAGGATCCTGTTTTACAGTCTGTGAAATGAATGGTGTGTTGCTTGTTGGTTTAAAAGTTGTTTGTTCATTATTTGACTGTGGATTGTTGACATTCAGTTATCTCGGGTACCACGCCTGGTACAGGTATACTAATGGTTGGCTCGGGTACCATGCTTGGTATGGGTATAACAAATGGTTGGCACGGGTACCACGCCTGGTACGAAATACTAAAGGTTGGATCGAGTACCACGCATGGTACGAGTTTATTTTACTGCTTCATGGCATTGATATTATTGCATTGCATTGACTGTTATTGGTTCTGTGAGTAAACCAGGTGTTTTATTGAATTATGATATTCATTGGTGGTCCTTGAGTGACCGGTAATCCTGTTATATTTGTTGAGTTAGTCTTGGATTAGGCCGGGTTGTCTGTTTAACACTTAGGTGTTGTTTAGAAGGGATCCCTGGGTCAGTTTGGGCTAGGCAAAAAGGATGGTTCATTGAATTCTGTGGTTGTGGCTTAGAGTTATAAAAGGTGGAGTTCAGGTGGAAACAAGCTAGGTAGAGACTTGTAGTCTAGGGAAGCCTATTGACTTGTTGCATGTTTTTCATACTTGTACTTGATTTCCTGTACTTAATTATACACTGTTTATTTGGAACTGGCTGATGATCCTACCAGTACACAGTGGTGGTGTACTGATACTGCACGTGCTTTTCTTTCTTATGAGTACAGACAATCTTCCAGCGGCTGAGATGCGATCTCATCTGTAGTACGAACGATTCTAGTCTTCAAGGGTGAGCTATTTCGATCGAGCTGCCTTAAAACTATCATTATAGTTGTATCTCATTTGTTTCGGGCTTAGACTATTTCTATTATTTTGAGGTTGCATTCCCGTGCTCTAGATATTGGTAGATGTTTGGTACTGTAACTTTCAGATTCTAGGGGGGTAATTTCCACAGGTTCATATTAAAAAAGTTATTTTATTATTATTGAATTGTTAGTTTACTTTTATGCACTGTTTTTGAGCTGCTAGAATGATTAAATTCAGGGAAGTGATGGTTCGCTCACCCGGGGATTGGGTGAGTGCCACTCACAGTGGTCTGGGTCGTGACAAAGATGGTATCAGAGCCCTAGGTTCATTGATCTCATCGTACCAAATAGGTCTAGTAGAGTCTTGCAGAATGGTGCGGAGACGTCCGTACTTCTCCTCGAGAGGCTATAGGACTTTAGAAAAACTATCTCTTCCTTCTTTCCTTTGTGCTATAACTTGATTCCAATTGGTATCTGCTGATACAAATTGATATCTAACCTCATTCACTCTTCTGTCCGTAGATGGTTACTACAAGGAATAACGAA
Source organism: Jaltomata sinuosa (assembly GCA_003996215.1). Classification (NCBI taxonomy): domain Eukaryota; kingdom Viridiplantae; phylum Streptophyta; class Magnoliopsida; order Solanales; family Solanaceae; genus Jaltomata; species Jaltomata sinuosa. The sequence continues at coordinate 445,621 of QJPP01007364.1, forward strand.
GCGAGGCCTGTGGTCCCAGCAGCGGGACCGGCAGCTTATGGCAGTGGTAGGAGAAGGGGCAGAGGACGAGGTAGATCCGCACCCGCCAGAGGTGGAGCTCAAGCGGCTGCTGGAGAGCGTGAAGCCACCCTTCCCCCACCTCAGGAACATATTGCTGAAGATGTGGGAGTTGTCGAGGAGGACGGGTCCGATTGTTTGTGAAAGGATTGAATACCGAGCTACAGGTACTGTCAGTGCATATGACTTCTTCAGGAAAGGGCTTTAATAATGTGGTGGATTATGTGAAGCAACTTGAGGGAGTCCGGCAGATGGGGCAGGCTAAGGCATTATCCAAGAAGCCCCAGAACGAGGGAAATTTTGGTGGCTCACATTCTAGGGGTCATAATCAGCAGGTATACTCAGCCCGTCCTATTCAGTCAGCTCTGCCAGCTGCTACGGGTGGTTGTCAGGGAGCTCATAATCAGTCTTCAGCTCCTAGAGGCCAGGGAGCATCTTATACGTCAGCTAGCAGGCCTACACTTGACCGTGGTTGTTTCCATTGTGGTAATCTGGGCCACTTTAAGAAGGAGTTCCCACTCAGGCAGATAGGTAATCAGGGTCAGCAGCATCCTAGAGCGATCGCCCCGGCAGGTAGAGGCGGTAATGCTAAAGGTCATCCACAGGGTGGGCGAGGAAACTTTCAGGGAGGCCAGGGCGACAGAAGGAACGACAGCGCGGGCAGGGGTGCAGCGCAGCTGGCCCAGGAAGTTGCCCAGATTGATGATCGGGCTCATTACTATGCTTTTCCAGGGAGAACTGAGGTAGAAGCATCAGATGCGGTGATCACAGGTACCATTCTTGTCTGCGATAAAATGGCTTTGGTATTATTTGACCCAGGTTTGACATATTCTTATGTATCTGTGAGTTTTGCGTTGGGTCTAGAATTGATTTGTGATATCCTTGATTCCCCTATTCATGTTTCTACCCTGGTTGGAGAGTTTGTGATTGTGAATCATGTTTATTATGACTGTTCTATTGTGTTTGTAGGGTTGCATACTTGGGTAGACTTGGTAATCCTGGATATGGCTGATTTTGACATTATCTTAGGCATGACCTGGCTATCCCCTTATCATGCTGTGTTGAACTATAACACCAAGACTGTGGCTCTAGAGATTCTGGGTAAGGATAGACTAGAGTGGGAGGGTGTGTACAGGCCTAAGCCAATTAAGGTCATATCGTTAATTCGGGCTAGGAAACTAGTGGAGAGGGGGTGTCTAGCCTTCTTGGCTCATCTCTGGGATGATAGTGTGGAGTCCTCATCTATTGAGTCAGTTTCGGTGGTTTATGAGTTTCTAGAGGTGTTTCCAGCGGATTTGCCTGGTATGACTCCAGACAGGAATATAGACGTTTGTATTGACTTGGAGCCAGACACTCATCCCATTTCTATTCCTCTGTATCGTATGGCTCCGGCAGAGTTGAGGGAACTTAAGACTCGCTACAAGAACTCCTAAATAAGGGATTTATCCATCCCAGTGCTTCGCCTTAGGGTGCTCCAGTTTTATTTGTAAAGAAGAAGAATGGTAGTATGCGGATGTGCATAGATTATAGGCAGTTGAACAAGGTGACCATCCAAAATAAGTACCCTATATCCCGTATAGATGATTTGTTTGACCAGCTTCAGGATGCATTGGTGTTTTCAAAAATTGACTTGAGGTCGGGGTACCATCAGTTAAAGATTAGGCCTGAGGACATTCATAAGACTGCTTTTTGGACTCGGTATGGGCATTATGAATTCCTAGTAATGTCGTTTGGTTTGACCAATGCACCGACAACATTCATGAGTTTGATGAATGGGGTATTTAAGTCATATTTGGATTCTTTCATGATTGTGTTTATCGATGATATTTTGATCTACTCCAAGAGTAGGGAGGAGCATACTAATCATCTTCGTATTGTGTTGACATCTTGAAACGCCAGAAGCTTTATGCGAAGTTCTCCAAGTGTGAATTTTAGTTGACTTCAGTTGCATTCTTGGGGCATATAGTGTCAGAAAAGGGGGTGATGGTAGATCCCCAGAAAATTAAAGCAGACAAGAGTTGGGTCCATCCTAGCTCTGTGACTGAGGTGAGGAGTTTTGTTGGACTCGCAGGGTACTACCGGAGGTTTGTTAAGGATTTTGTGTCTATTGCTACTCACCTGATCAGGCTGACACAGAAAGATGTACCACTCGTGTGGTCCGACAAGTGTGAGGAGAGCTTCCAAAAGCTCAAGGCACTTTTGACCACGGCTCTTATATTGTCCTTACCGGTTGAAGGTAAAGACTTTATTGTTTACTGTGATGCTTCACATTCTGGTTTGGGTGTTGTGTTGATGCAGGATAGGAATGTGATAGCCTATGCATCAAGGTAGTTGAAGCTGCATGAGAGAAACTACCCGACTCACGACCTAGAGTTGGAAGCGATGGTTTTTGCACTAAAGATTTGGAGACACTACCTTTATGGTGTCAAGTGCGAGGTATTCATAGATCATCGCAGTCTACAGCATATATTCATGTAAAAGGATTTGAATTTGAGGTAGAGAAGGTTGATGGAGCTATTGAAGGACTATAAGGTGACCATTCAGTACCATCTGGGTAATGCTAATGTCGTGGCAGACGCATTGAGCCGGAAAACAGTTAGCATGAGTAGCTTAGCTTATTTAGGGGTGTCCAAACGACCACTAGAAAAGGAAATTCGGGCCTTGGAGGCCAAGTTCATGCACTTGGGTATTTCAGAATAGGGTGTCTTGTTGGCCAGCATTGAAGTCAAAGCCACCTTCATAGAGGAAATAAAGGCCAAATAGTTTCAAGATCCAAAACTGAGTAAGCTTCGAGGTAAAGTAATATCTGGGGAATCCAGGGATGTCACATTAGACTCTGGTGGAGTTCTAAATTTCAGAGGAAGGATTTGTGTTCCTCGGGTTGATGATATAATTCAGAAAATCTTGGCAGAAGCCCATGGTTCGCGGTACTCAATTCATCAAGGTGTGACCAAAATGTACAGGAACTTAAGACATTGTTACTGGTGGCCCGGAATGAAAAGGGACATAGTGGACTTTGTGTCCAAGTGTCAGAATTGCTAGCAGGTAAAGTATAAGCACCAGAGGCCTTCAAGACTACTTCAGTGGATGCCCATCCAAGAGTGGAAGTGGGAAAGGATAGCCATGGACTTCCTGGTGGGTCTTCCCAAGACATTGGGGAAGTATGACTCAATTTGGGTAATTGTTGATAGACTGACCAAGTCCGCCCATTTTATTTCGATCAGAGTAGATTATAATTTGCAGCAATTGGCCAAGATCTACATGAAGGAGGTTGTGAGATTACATAGGGTACCATTGTCCATCATTTCAGACAGGGGTACGCAGTTCACCTCTAAATTTTGGGGCAAGCTACATGAAGAGTTGGGTACACAACTCACTTTTAGCACAATCTTCCATCCTCAGACTGATGGTCAGTCAGAGAGGATGATCCAGGTATTGGAGGACATGATGAGAGCATGGGTGATGTACTTCGGGGGTCATTAGGACCAGTTTCTAACATTGTGCAAGTTCTCGTACAACAATAGCTACCACTCAAGTATTGACATGGCACCGTTCGAGGCATTGTAAGGGAGGAACTGCAGATCACTAATTGGGTGGTTTGAGAAAGGTGATGTAAAACCCATGGGCGTGGACTTAGCAAAGGAAGCGCAGGAAAAGGTAAGGGGAATTCAGGCCAAGTTGTTAGCTGCTCATAGCAGGGAGAAGGAGTATATAGATCGCAAGGTTTGGGACATGGAATTTCAAGTTGGTGAACAGGTATTGTTGAAGGTTTCACCAATGAAGGGAGTCATGCGGTTTGGTAAGAAGGGCAAGCTTAGCCTTTGGTTCATCGGTCTGTTTGAGGTTCTTGAGATTGTGGGGCCAGTGGCTTACAAGTTAGCACTGCTGTCCAGTTTGTCGGGCGTCCATCCAGTATTCCATGTATCCATGCTTAAGCGATACCATGGGAATGGGGATTACATCATCAAGTGGGGCGAGGTACTTTTCGATAAGAATCTTCATTATGAAGAGGAACCAGTCTCTAATCTTGCTCGGGATGTCCGGAGGTTGAGGACAAAGGTGATTGACATGGTAAAAGTTCAGTGAAAGTATCATCCGATTGAGGAAGACACTTGGGAAACCGAGAAAGACATGCGGGACAAGTACCCTCAGTTGTTTGAGAATTCAGGTACTACACTTTCTTCCTTTATTTCTGTAAATTCGGGTTTGATCGTTCGGGTACAAATGATGGGTAAATGTGTATTTGTTGTAACAACCGGGTTCGTCGTTATGGGTAGTTCAATCATGCCAAGTTCTAGAGTTAGAAAACTCCAGGTTTGGGAGTTTGAAATTCTGGGCTAGGCTAGCCTCGGCCAGTTTTGGAGCGAGGTGGATTCTAAGGAAATTCGGGTAAGCGTTGGGTTAGGTGTCTTATTTTGAGCTAGTTTTTCACGTATCCAAGACATAAAGGAGTCTGGGAAACTTTTCAGAATCAAATTTGGGTAAGTAAAACTCTTGGAATCGCGTTTGACGTGAAGGGGTTGTTTTGGATCATCGAGGGAAGCAAGGGGTTGTAAAATTGGAAAATTTTTGAGATTTATGGACATTTTGTCCATGACGAGCGCAACGGCTCCACCGTAGTGACCTCCGCTATAGCGGTGGAAAATACTGTTATAGCGGTGGTCAAGGCGGTCAACGTCGCTTAAGACCGCTATAGCGGGACTGCTATAGCAGAGTGGGGACCACTATAGACGGCCGATGAGTTTTTAATGCAGAAACTTCCCCAAAATAGTTATGTTTTCTACAATTCATTTGGGAGAAGAACTAGGGCTATTTCAGGCGTTTTCCCTCCGTTCTTCATCGTTTTTCTTCCCTAAGGTAAGATTTCTACTCCCCAAACTTCGTACTACTTTTTCTATGCGGTAGAATTTCTAGAAGGGAACTTGGGAGAATGTTGGAATAACCTAGGAATCATGGAATCCGGGGAAGAAAGGGGATTCTAAACATGAAAGTTCTTGGGTATTGTTAAAAGTAAAATATAATGATCATATGTTGTTAAATTCTCTATTTTTATCATCAAAAATGATAGAACTAGGGAAATTAACGGTGGGGAAGCCCATGAAAAGGGTGGAATGATCATGTGTGGCCTGGGGTTCTGGGATTTGGTGTAATCCGGTTAATGTGCAGGCCTTGTTTGTTAATTTCATGTACTTTTATGTTATTTTAGACCAAGAACGAGAAAGGAAGCCAAAACACGGGAAAGCTCGAGTTGAGTAGAGCTTGGATCATTTCAAGGTAGGTGATGGCTTACGAATTCCTGTGAATGTTGTATGTTTTGTACTCTTATCTAAGTGTTCGTATGAATTGCAGGACTTAGAGGAATTGTGTAGAATGTCTAAGGGTCCTGTTTTACAGTCTGTGAAATGAATGGTGTGTTGCTTGTTGGTTTACAAGTTGTTTGTTCATTATTTGACTGTGGATTGTTGACATTCGGTTGGCTTGGGTACCACGCCTGGTACATGTATACTAACGGTTGGCTCAGGTACCACGCCTGGTACGGGTATAACAAATGGTTGGCAAGGGTACCATGCCTGGTATGAAATACTAATGGTTGGCTCGGGTACCACGCCTGGTACGAGTTTATTTTACTGCATCATGACATTGATATTGATGTATTGCATTGACTGTTATTGGTTCCATGAGTGGACCGGGTATTTTATTGAATTGTGATATTCACTGGTGGTCCTTGAGTTACCGGGAATCCTATTATATTTGTTGAGTTAGTCTTGGATTAGGCCGGGTTGTCTGTTTAACACTTAGGTGTTGTTTAGAAGGGATCCCAGGGTGGGTCCGAGCTAGGCAAAAAGGATGGTTCACTGAATTCTGTGGTTGTGGCTTAGAGTTATAAAAGGTGGAGTTCAGGTGGAAACAAGCTAGGTAGAGACTTGTAGTCTAGGGAAGCCTATTGACTTGGTGCATGTTTTCCATACTTGTACTTGATTTGTTGTACTGAATTATACACTGTTTATTTGGAACTGGCTGATGATCCTACCAGTACACAGTGGAGGTGTACTGATAATACATTTGCTTTTCTTTCTTGTGAGTACAGGCAATCTTCCAGCGGCTGAGATGTGACCTCATCTATAGTACCAGCGATTCCAGTCTTCAAGGGTGAGCTGCTTCGATCGAGCTGCCTTGAAACTATCATTAGAGTTGTAGCCCATTTGTTTCGGGCTTAGACTATTTCTGTTATTTTGGGGTTGCATCCCCGTGCTCTAGATATTGGTAGATGTTTGGTACTGTGACTTTCAGATTCTAGGGGCTAATTTCCACAGGTTTATATTAATGAAGTTGTTTTATTATTATTGAATTACTAGTTTACTTTTATGCACTGGTTTTGAGCTGCTAGAACGATTAATTTCTAGGAAGTGATGGTTCGCTCACCCGGGGGTTGGGTGAGTGCCACTCACGGCAGTCTGGGTCGTGACAAATACTAATCCTTTACTTTTCATTTTTATGCATGAACACCTATTCGAGTCCCTTTGGACTCTTACCCCGCATCTTCGTTAGGGCTAAGCCCCATTCTTCTAGAGTCAAACCTCAACCAAGACCAAAATGGGATGGTATACACTGATATACATCAATATATTAGTGATATACGGGAACATTGAATCCTAAAGGGAGCTGGTATACTAGCATACGAAAGAGATAAAGGGGAAAAGCAGCATATATACATTGGCATGCATCAAAGGAAGCTGATATACATGTGTTGGGGCCGAAGTATAAAGGATACGGATGGTATATAGCTGGTATACACAGCTGATACAAAGGAAAATTGATACAAAGTCTATTAAAATTAAAGTCCAAATCTGGACAGATTTGAAATGGGCTAAGAAGCCCATTTTCTCTTTCTCCCTTCTCTTATTTAATTACTTTGTAATTTATCTTGATTAGTTCTACTAACTTAAATTTAATTAATCTAAATAGATCCCCAAAGTAGTGTTGTTTTAATTTTATCCTTGTTTTGTTTTGTCAAAATTTCATCATTCAATTTAGCTTGGTTAAATGAGAAGATATTTGTACGTTGTGTTAATTTTTCTAAAAATGGACCCTTCAAAGAATAAAGGTGCTTTCTTACCCCATTCATGTGCTCATTAGTCTTATTTAGGCTCAAAAGAATCTTTTAATATGTAAAATATGCTATCGTTAGGTTTTTTTTCAAAAATCTATTTAAAATACCTCTTTAATTTCTTCTACTTGTTCGATTGTGTTGCTTTGAGGAATTTTTAACTAAAAATTAGAATTTTTCTCAACTTCATTTGATAAAGTTCTCTTCTTTTAAATAACTTATTTTCATCACAACTCAATTTATTCTCAACAAGAAGTTTGTCCTAAATTATCTTATTTAAATAAATTTTCCTTAAGTCAAATGTGCAATTTCTTTTCTTTAAATAATAATTATTTAAATAATTTGGCAAGATTTCGAATCTCTTAAAATAAATTTTCTTTTAGTCAAAATATATTATTTTTGCTTTTGAATTAAGTGATAGCATTTTCCCTTAAATTTTCTTCATAAATATCAAATATTTTAATTATTTCAACTCTTTCGAAATTAGTCATTTTCAAATTAGTCAAAATTATTTTGGTCAACCATTTTTAAACGGACGTTCTTAAGCGCCTTAAAACCCTTCTTAAGACATTACTTGAACTCTTACTCATTTTTTTTAATTTTAAAGATTTATTTATGTTTTAAGTATTTGAAATATCGTTAAGTTTTCTTAATTTCTTTATAAAAATTAAGTGGCGACTCTGTTTTGTTTTAAAATTTTCTTTTAAATTTTGAAATAATTTCTAAAGTATTGAAAACCATTTTATTTTCCTTTTAACTCTCATAAATTCTGAAAAGGGATAAAACAGATGGCACTCGTGAATCTCACACCTGCAGGCAGTCAAATTTGTTTGACTTTCACGAGAGGCATCCACGAGTCATGGATCAATCCATGAGTCGTGGATCAAACCACGAGTCATAGATGTCACTCGTGGAACTCAGACCTGCAAATAGTCAATATGTCCCTGAGAATCACGAAGGGTATTCACGAGTCGTAGTTCATTCCATGGACAGTGAAACCCACTCATGGAACCCCATATACAGAAAAATTGATTTTTTTTTTGGGGTTTGCTTGCTTCTACTGCACTAGTATTTTCCTCCACAGGTACTATGCAATCGAAAAACACCTCAAAGATGGGTAAGTCCCGCACAACAAAGGAGGTTAGAGAAGGGGCTTGTCTTTTCAAATCTAGACACACAGACGAGCCCAATGAGTCTGATAAGAGTGGGTCCAAAGAGGTCTATAAGGTTTAGCCCGATTCGAATGTAGTGCCTCGGACCACGAGCTGTGGAGCATACACACAGGAAGCTGAGGAGGAAGCACTTCATCTTTCCCTCACAGTTGCACCACAGGCAGCGACCACCTCTCCTCAGACTGAAGATGGAGAGAGGTCATCAGAAGAAGGTGAAAGCAACCGCGAGAGTAACGCTGGGAGAGGGACCAAGAATAGGAATGAAGAAGAAGAGTCTGATGATGCTGAGTCAACCTCCGGTGATAATAGTTCCACCAGTCCAACTACTCTAGAAGCTGAGACACAGACACAACTGGAGGTAGACAGAGCTCAGACACTTGAGGCCCGAGAAAATTAGAGATGGTGTGTTTCGGGCATGCGCTTATGGTATATGGAGAGGGCTGCTCTATCTAATCGGGGTATTCCCAAGAGAGGCATCTTTAAGGAGCCAGAGATTCGTACTGAGGGTCTGGCCTCCATCCAAAACCTTCATGCAACTTTCACCCAGTAGTGGTTTGGATGGATGGCCAAGCCCCAAGGCAGCTACTATCCAGAGATAGTGAGAGAGTTCTATGCTGTCTATGCAGCCACAAAAGATCAGCTACTTTAGCTGAACCAGAAGTATCAAGACTTCCCCCCACTTGCTAGTGTCTTAGTGTGACATAGACCGGTTGATATATCCGAGCGCACCATTCAGCACTTCCTGTTTGGGCCTAATTATGAATCTCTAGTAGATACAGCTGAGTTTGACCATTAGATGAAAATGGTCAAAGATAAAACTAAGATGAGAGATCCAACTAATAAGGCAAATTTATTAAGATGGGCTACCGGCTATGATGAACGCTCAAATTGTGTACTCCAATTAGAAGGCCATGATGATCATGCGGCAAAATAAAATTTATAATTCCCAACGATTGTCGGAGTCGTACCCAAGGAATCAATGTAGTCATGATCGAGCTAATAAAGAATTCAAGCAACTTATTGAAGTTCAATTAACAAAAAGGGGAAAAAGATATCTAAAGGAGGGGTTTTAGACTAAAACTAAGGATAAAAGAAAATAAATAAAAGATAAATTGATCAATGGTTTTCACCTTGCTTTCGCCAAGAAAGGGTAACAAGGGAATATTAGGAATGGGGATTCAATTCGCAAGACTTGCACCCGATCAACACATGGGTATTCTTGGCTATGGGTGCACTTAACTATCTCTCAACCAATTAAGCAACAATACTCATGAGTTCTCTAGAATCACCACGAGTAAGCAATAACCAACAATTTACTTGGGTGAGTTGGGTTATCTCTAACTCCAACTCTTAGATGGGAGTTTCCGGCAACCAAACTATCTCTAACCTTGATCTAGAGTGGAAACCCTCAAATCCCCACTATTGAATCTTCCCGAATTTAGGGAAATCCTTTCTTAAGAAAACACCCAAAGTAGAAAGCTAAGTCAATGTTTGCAACCATTGACTATAAATTCAAGCAATGGAGGATTCAATAGACCCAAATAATCAAGCAAGAGCAAAATCTATCTATGAATTCAATACCCAAACAAGTATTATCTCTAATACAATACCCAAAATCTCAAGTAAACAATACACCAACAAAATTGCAATTAAGAACAAGAGTTTGAAGAATGGAACTTAACATTTTACAATACAAAGCATCCAAATATTCACTCCTATGGTGTTGGTTGATGAGCTTGCTCTCCAAGCTTGTCAAAGATGTGAGAATAGGCAAAGATCCAGCAAAAGATGTGTTCCCAATCGGCTTGGAAGAGTTTTATGTGAATTAGGGTTTCCAAAAGTGGGAATTTCCAAATTTGTCCCGCAGCTGATGAAACCTTCATCACGATCGCTTGCGTGACCTTCGTGATCGCATGCGTGACCTTCAAGATCGCGAGGTTCTAAAATGTCCTTCAATGTGGTCACGTATCCTCAACCTCGCGGTCGCGTAGCTTTGAATTTTTCCTTCACGCGGTCGCGTGGCTTCACTTTGCGGTCGCTTAGGTTTAGCTCTTTCCTTGTGCATCGCGGTCGCATGGATCCACTCTTATGATCGCGATGAGCAATATTGTGCTACTGATCAGCAGTCCCTTTTAGCTCCATTTTGACTTGTTTTCACTCCAATCTTTCCCGAACACTTCTAAAACACAGAAACCTGTAGAATAAAAGAAATTCATGTCAAATTGCACTATTTATCCACTTTATACTAGCAAAGGTATAAGATTAGAAGCTAAATAAGTAGGTAGAATACCAACTTATCAAACCCCCAAACTTGAACTATTGCTTGTCCTCAAGCCACTTAAAAATTCTAACTCAAGAGGCATACAACACAAGTGCACATGACAATACCACAAGACAAGGAAACCCATTTCAAGCACCAAGCATGGCTTCGGTTGGTACTAATGACTAGTCTATTGCATGATAACTTACTATAAACATTCCTTTCAATTTAAAACACAATTCAATTATGCAATGGAAAAATAAGAACAAGCAAGTGACGACAACCTATCCTCAAGATGTGACTCAAACTATTAGCTTACCAAAACATGCTCATTTGATTCATTTTTCAGAGTTTATCAACATCACCAACTATCCCAATTCGCATGCCCTCACAAAAACGAAAGTCCCAAAATGCATTATGTACAAAGACAATCATAAGGGACAAATACAAACACACACACTCACAAGGAGGTTCAAGTGCACACATGTTGAACCATAGGCTTGCCCTTCATGTAAATCACCACTAATGTAGGGTAGCAAAACTCGAAATCACAAAGGACTAGCGGGTTATGATGTTGGGTAGGCTTAAGGTGAGGATCTCATTTGGTTAAAGTGACTACACCTCCCTAATGCTCTTTGTTCTTATTTCAAACACCGCTCACATTTTCAATTTCAACTTCACCTTATTTCTCCCTAACTCAACCTAAGATTCTCCTTTTTTAACTCATGATCATTCAACTTCTTATATAACCTTACTTGGTAGCACCTATTTTCACTTTTCATTTTGCTCATTGGATTGATCTTTTAGAGCAATTTTCAATTCGAGATTAAGGTTCTACCTTGCACTTGAAATGCACTTCTTTTCTTCTCCTTATTTGATCACATGCACCCCCAAACTTAGGCATTTGCCTATGTTATTTTTCGTTTCCACCACCAAACTTAGGCTTTTAGCCTACATTTCATTTTCAAGTAATTAGGGAGGATGGGTTCCAAGATAAAGGTTCCAAAAAGGTCAAGGTGTTTACAAGGTGCCAAATAAAGATCACAAGCTCAAAAGGGTTCACTCGGATTTGATGTCATTGGGAAGTCATTTGGGTAAAGTGGCTATCACAAAGGGCCTAAGGTCATCTTCCAAGCTCGTTCACACCTAGAATTTTTCCTTGAATCACATTCGGGGCAAGTTCTAGATGACATTTATGCACAAGAATTATTCAACTAAACCTCACCACACATGACATGAGAATTATTTAAGAAGGATCAATTTTAACTTCCTAAACGAGACCAAGAGAAGCCATTCTACATTATCACCGCTAATGATCTAAGAGACACAAAAAGATCAAAGGAATTGTCACAAACACCCTTCTTCACCATGCATTTTTCACAAAATTTTTAGAAGTGTATGCCTATTTCACTTAGCATGCAAGACTACTTCATTAGTACCAAACAAGTCAATTTGCAACCAAAACCTCAAAAGATGATGATTTACCCATAAGAATGACATCACTCAGTCTATCATTGGGCCAATTAATCTAGCTAAATTGGTATGGATACACAAGGTGGATCAACACAAACTTCAACAATCTCCGAGCTCATGCGGTTTGCTCATGACGAAGTGCGTGTCGCACATGCAATGCACAGGACAAACAGTGGACATGTGTGAAGCTCGTGCGGTTCGCGCATCGTCATGTCAGTACAAATATCTCCCAGCTCAGACAAGTTCCATCAAGTCTAATGGGTACTCAGACTTACCCTATCCCACAACAACCAATAAATCAACTACAAAAATAGCAAAAGAAGCTAACATCCTAAACATCAACTCCATCCATCTTTGGAACCCCGTCTTTATAGCATAAGTGAGTGATCAATGAAGGAAAGAGCAGACTGAGATCATACCTGAGGATTTGTAGAGGATTTTACAGAATTGAAGTTGATGGTGGATTTTTATTTTTGTTGCCTTGGAAGAGAGAAAAACCAAGTTTCAAAGCAGTTTTTGCTTTTGAAATGGCTTAATTGAACTTTTAATACCTGGAAACTATTCGTTGTCTCGCGATCACATGGACTTCTCATGCAATCGCGATGAGTTAAGATCCTATAACTCTGTGTGATCGCAAAGTGACTCACGCGATCGCGAAGAGTTATTGAAATTTTATCTCATCACGATCGTGATGGTCAAGGGTCGTGATCGTGATGCCTTAGTATCCACTGAGTTTTCTGAATTTTTGCACAGTGCACTGCTTTGACGTGCGATGCCAAGTGTGGCACACACTTTGGGAGGTACGAAACACACCACTTTCGCATATGCCACTATTTTTGTTCAATTCACTCTTTGATTGTGTGATGGCATATGCGACGGGCACTCTTCCAGGTGCGAATCAGAGGTATTTTTGGGTGCTTTTTAACACTTGGTTCCTCTTCTCATTCCTTGGGGCACCTAAAAATAAACCAAAAAGAAACAAAAAGTGAAGTAAAGAATAAAAACAATGGGTTTCCTCCCATCAAGTGCACAATTTAACGTCGTGGTGCGACGCCGGCTACCTCACCATCGAGATTTCCACTTGGAGGATTTGAACCTTTGACCCAAACTCGAATCAAACTTCTGGTGACAATCTCGGGGTGAAGGTTTGAACATGAGAAGGTCATTTTCGTGATTCCGCATTTTGCACTTTTTTGCCTTCAAGTGAGGAAGGTTGCTTTTCCCCCGTGCAACAACAAACTTGAAACCGATTAAACCTCGATCCATTCTCCTTCCAAGGTCCTCCAAGAGCTTGATTACTTCAACTTTCATCCATTCAACCAAACTCAAAGTCGACGAGTAGTTGGAGTCGGATTTGGCCGTCTCCACCTTCAATCTTGTTTCATTCATCATTTCCTCACTTTCGAATGTACTAGAGTCTTTCAAGATGAATCGTTAAACTTTGCCTTGCAAATCTAGTATCATTTGCTTAATCTCGGCATCACGAGTCATATATGAGGTAGTTGGCTGCCTCAACACCTTCAATTCATGAGCATACCTTGTGTCTTTCTCTTCAATAGGGAACAACTCAAAACCACTATCCACGTCCGTGCATGTGTCAATTCGAGCATTGACATTAGTATTTAAGTTTCGAATAGCAATTTCAAATCTCCCTTCTTTTTGCTTTCTCTTGACATGCCTTTTCAACAATATCTCGATCATTGGTAGCATTCTTTCACATTGTTCCCCATAGGCCTCAAGTTGGCGAGTTAGTTCCGACATCCATTCTAGGCTCACCACCTCACCTAAACAAAATTTTTCTCTTGTTAGGGTTCAACCACCACCGGTACAAACTCACTCTCGGGGATGTCATATTTTGCATATCTTTATAATCATCCTTGAAGTGAATTTGATGGAGTTCAATGTTTGAAATTTGTTAATTTTCTTGGTTCGGAGGGTTTTCTTCATCAATATGGCTACAAGGAGTAGACAATACCACCATGGGTTGCAAAGCACATTTTTTCTCCTCTTCTTCTTTAGCTCTTGCATCCATAAACTCTTGCTTTATGGATTGCACACCCTCCTCTGTGATATCTTGCTTGGCCAACAGAGTTTGAACCATGGCATATAGGCTTATGGGTAGGTGTCTTCTTCATCAACTTGAGCGAAAGGCATGGACAAATCTTCCATGGATTGCTTGGCATGATTTATCTCCTCGCCTTCCTTCATTCTCATTACCACAAAACCTTGCTTTATGGATTTCATACCCTCCTCTTGGGTTTCTAGTGAGGTTAGGAGGGTTTGGAGCTTAGCCCATGTGCCTTCTTTGCTTGTTAATTCATGGTTCCTATTAAGATCACCAGCACCACTAGCAACATGGTTAGCATAAGAAGGGGGGGGTGGATGGTCATTAGGGAAATTGCTCTAATGTCCATCACAACCACCACACAAATAGAAATTTCACCCATCATAGGAACATGAAGGTGAATACCTCCCTCTCCTAGGGCCAATCTTACATTTCTTCCAAAGGTGGGGTCCTCCACAATAACAACAAGGATCAGTATAACAAGGGTTGCAACCACCAACACCTCTATCATTTCGAGATGCCATGAAATCAATCAACAAAATAAAACTAAATAAAAGAAAAATAATTATTCACAAAATTGAACTAGAGTAAGTAAACTCAAATTTTAAACTAACTAAATACGCCAAATTGTTCCCCGGCAACGGTGCCATTTTTTATGAACTCTCAAATCATGCTCTCCAATTAGGAGGCCACTGTGATCGTGCAGCAAAATAAAATTTATAATTCCCAATGAGTGTCGGGTCGTACCCAAGGGAACAATATAGTCACGATCGAACTAATAAAGAATCCAAGAAACTTATTGAAGTTCAATTACCAAAAAGGGGAAAAAGATATCTAAAGGGGGGTTTTAGACTAAAACTAGAGATAAAATAAAATAACTAAAAGATAAATTGATCAATGGCTTTCACCTTTCTTTCGCTAAGCAAGTGTAACAAGGGAGAATTGGGAATGGGGATTCAATTCACAAGACTTGTACCCGATCAACACATGGGTAGTCTTGTCTAAGGGTGAACTTAACTATCTCTCAACCAATTAAGAAACAATCCTAATGGGTTCTCTCGAATCACCACGAGTAAGAAATAACCAATAATTTACTTGGGTGAGTTGGGTTATCTCTAATCCCAACTATTAGATGGGAGTTTTTGGCAACCAAACTATCTCTATCCTTGATCTAGAGTGGAAACCCTCAAATCCCCACTATTGAATCTTCCCAAATTTAGGGAAATCCTTTCTCAAGCAAAAACACAAATTAGAAATCTAAGTTAATGTTTGCAACCATTGACTATAAATTCAAGCAATGGAGGATTCAATAGACCAAAATAATCAAGCAAGAGCAAAATCTATCTATGAATTCAATACCTAAACAAGTATTATCTCTAATACAAAACCCAAAATGTCAACTCAATAATACACCAATAAAATAGCAATTAAGAACAAAAGTTTGAAGAATGGAACTTAACATTTTACAATACAAAGCATCCATATATTCACTCTTATGGTGTTGGTTGATGAACTTGCTCTCCAAGCTTGCCAAAGATGTGACAATATGCAAAAATCCAGCCAAAGATATGTTCCCAATTGGTTGGGAAGAGTTTTATGTGAATTAGGGTTTTCAAAAGTGGGAATTTCCAAATCTGTCCCGCAGCTGATGAAACCTTCATTGCGATCGCGTGTGTGACCTTCACGATCGTGAGACTCTGAAATTTCCTTCAGTGCAGTTGCGTATCCTCAATCTCGTGGTCGCGTTGCTTTGACTTTTGCCTTCACGCAGTCATGTGGCTTCACTTCCCGGTTGCGTAGGTTTAGCTCTGTCCTTGTACATCGCAGTCTTGTGGCTCCACTCTCGCAATCACGATGAGTAATATTGTGCCAGTGATCAGCAGTCCCTTTTAGCTCCATTGTGACTTTTTTTCACTCTAATCTTTCTCTAACACTTCTAAAATACAAAAACCTGTAAAATAGGAGAAATTTGTGTCGAATTGCACTATTTATCCACTTTAACTAGCAAAGGTATAAGATTAGAAGCTAAAAAAGTAGGTAGAATACCAACTTATCAGGCTACATAGCTGATGGTGAGGATGCATCATGGATTCATGGAGGCGACATCAGAAAGGTATCCTTAAGCTTCATCGATAAGTTTTGGTGGGCTATTGTTCAATTCCACCTCTGTCTGACACTGGCAAATAACTCTTTCACACCTGACCGAGAAGTTCTAGTCGCCAGTATCATGGCTAGTTATGAAATCAATATTCCCCGCTACATCAGGGATGAGATTCATGAGCGGGCATTTAGAGACAACACCACCATGCCCTTTCCTTGCCTGATTCATCGATTGTTCTTAGATTCGGCTGTCCCGAGGATACCAAATATAGACCATATATAGAGGTGCCTCGGACGTAGGATGTTGGGTTGATAAAACATGCTATGAATTCGGTTGCTTATAGGCGAGCTTCATCCTCTATTTTAGTTGATACGGTGAGGGTTGAGGGACCCTTGGTAGCATGAGATCCATTAGATATTCCCGATACTGGGTTAAGTGTAGCTGCGAAGGGTTCCACATCTTCAGCTTCAGTACCCTCAACTTAGCCACCGAGTGGAATTCCTACAGTGCCTCTACGCCCAGCCCCTTCTAGTATAGTCACCATTAATGCAAAATTTCTCCAGAATCTGGTTAAGCGCCAGGCCAATACACAGAAGCAAGTGAACAACTTGTTGGATCATCTACAGCCTTGGGTGAGGTCTACTATTATAGCCGATAAGGCTAGGGTGAAGATTGAGATAGATTGGGTCACGTGAGAGATGTCCATACGAGTAGATGCATTTGAGTGCCAGTAAATACTCGATTACAAACTATACAGAGCCCCAATTTAGGACACATTCAGGATGAGTTGGCACAACTCAAAGAGGAGATCAGATCTATTAATACTAGCTAGACTCTTGTTATGCCTTCCATATTCATCACGGTCCCAGCGGCCCCATATCGGGTGGTTGATTTGTTTACTGAGGTGGAGCTTGAGCTACCGAGTGTTGGAGAGAAAAGGGTGCGCATTGAGGCACCCACTAAGGTTGAGTCGGATCCTAAGAGGTTGCAAAGAGACACTGCTATTGCATTGTAGTGATCTCGAGATGACATGCATATTCATGAGGAGGCAGAGTGGCGGAGACTTCAGGGTGCGTCTACCAGTTTGGTTCCAGTTGTTAGAAGAGTCACATCGTCTTGGGGTTTCTGAGTCTGTTGTTGTTGGGAGGGCATCCACTATTGTCCCTCCTACCACTGATCCATTGAGCTAGATATCCACCATCGTTGCTACAGACACTGCTATGGGTGCCACATCACCAACCCCATCCACACACCGAACGTCGGCGCCTAGGTGCCACAAGTATGTTTCTGCCTCCCTATGTATTTAATTTTCTTGATGCATTAAGGGAAATACACATTGATTTTTGGTGGGGTGGAGGAAGCAGTTGTCCGCATTTTGATGGGTATCTTAGCAAAGTCTGAGTATCAAAGACACCCGCATCTTGCTGCGATGTTAAATCAAGCACTACTTGAGAGGTAACCCAAATAGGGTACCACTGGGTATCTAAGTACGTGGGATTTTTTGGTTGTGTTCTTTCCCTATGGACCTTTATTTCTGTTGAACCTGCATGTTTAGATAGGTTGTGTGTAGTAATAGAAGAATAGGAACTTAGTGCAGTCTATGGCCCGATTTTGGACTTGATTTTGATTGAAAAAATGGAGACTCCTCTAAATTTTGTGTGACATGATTATCCATTTTTGATAGACTGGCTGCTATGGATCTGTGCATGACATTATGATAATCGATCTGATGAAGGGATTAAGCTAGAGAATGAACCTGATAGTTAGCATTTGATTATTGTACTCTGTGTCATGTGTGTGTGAGCTGCATTCATACCGTTCGTGCATTGTGTGCCAATCTAGAACTTGCCTGGTTAGTCTTGCCTAGGCTGTAAGATAGCTAGTTAGGAAAGGATCATAGGACGTTCTTGAAATAGTCCACTTAGCCTAAATGACCGTCCAAATGAATTAAATATCTTTTGATCTCTGATTTTGAGCCAAAATTGACTTTTTTTTGTTGTTTAGCCTAATCACCTTCCCTATTTTCTATGAACCTTCAGCTTAGCCCTGGTCCCTCCTTGGATATTGTGTACCTAAACTCAGACAAATCGCCTAAGTTGAGGGTGGCTACTGTAGAGGTAAGTGTGAAATATGGGATATGAAAAGAAATGGTTTGTGATAAAAAAAAGGGAGAATAACGGGTGTGGCTTATGTGCTTGAAAAAGAGAAAAGAAAAAAAGAGAGAAAAGAAAATATATATATATATATGACGAAAAAGTTGAGTCTGAAATAAAAGTCGCACCCGTCACTTGATGAAAAAGAAAAAAAGGGAGAAAAAGTGAGGAAAGAGAATAATTGGTCTGCAAAGTGGAAGAAGCATAGCGTAGTGTCAAGGAGGGTTTAGTCACTATTTTCCAAATCTACCATACCCGTCCTCGAGCCTACGTTACAAGTCGAGTAAAGTCCTATAGTGATCCTAACCCAATTGTTCAAAAACTGAGGCATAGGAAATAAGGGCAAGCCTATGGTATTGTGGATGCATTTCTTGAATATCTTTGTGAGTGTGAGTGCTTTAGTTCATTCCCAGGTATTAAATGATTTATTGTGTGATTGGGACTTCTTTGTAGTGAGGGCACTAGAGTACCATTGATTACTGACTGTTAGGGTAAGTTCATCTGTGTATGATATGTTATCTATTGATATCGTGATGTCGTTCATGGATCCTCTTGTGTTGTCTTGATAGACGGAACTTGTGCACTTTTTTTGCCCTGAAAAGGAGGGGGATATGTGTTGTGAGCTGTATTGCTAAATCATATGACTATCGTAGTTCCTAGTTTTCTGTTACTAAAGCATCGTTCTAGAATAGTTTTATTTTATCACTTGAGGACAAGAAATGATTTTAAGTTGAGGGTGTTGATGTGCCATGGTTTTGCGGCACTTTCAATGCTTAAAACTTGGAATTGGAGTATGTTCTTTAGCAATTTTTAGTAGTTTTGATGTGTTTTTGAGTCTTGTGCAGGAAAACGTGGTTCAGAGACTAAGTACAGGAAAAGACTGCAAATTTGGTCGAAAGAATACTGCGAGTCGTGAATGCTTCCACCAGTCTTGGAAGTCAGTCATGGAAAGAATACTGCAGATTGTACCTGAAGCCTGATTTCTACGAGAGGTTTCCATGGACCATAGACCTGTTCACGAGGCGTGATTCCTGTTCGTGGAACCTGATCAGAGAAGAAGAAAAAGGGTCTGATATTGATGAAGCAACTCCACGAGCTGTAATTCAATTCACGAGTTATAGAATGAACTCGTGGAAGTGAACTTCCAGCATGACAAAAGCTCTGAGTTCCACAAGGGTCGTTGACGACTCGTAGAAGTTTCCACGGACCATAGATTGTGTCCGTGGAAGTTGTCGATTCCAGTTTTCCTTGTTTAATTAGGATAGGATTTCTTATGTTTATAAATACCTTTCCTAGGTTTTCTTTTACGTTTTATGCTCGATATTTTGTAGGAAACACATTCGTAAACTTTTGACATTGATTTTTTCTTGGTTTTGAGAGATAAACACATTCATATTTCTTGATTCTTGATTTCATCTTCATCTATTCAAGTTTCCGGATTTCTTTACTTCTTATTGTAAGTATATGATCATGAATGCTTCAACAACTTCTGATTGTTTACTTATGAACATGAGTGGCTAATTCCACAACTAGGATTGTGAGAACCATGAAGGATTAACAAAGTAGGCAAAGTACTAAGCAAGTCTAGTATGATGTTTATGCATGTATTGTTCTTCCCTTCACTTTGATTGCCTTTTAAATGTTGCAAATGTTAGAACTCACCTTATTCTTACTTGCCGGACCAAAGAGGTAATGAATGGGAAAAGGGTTGGCTACAATGGAGATTTGAGACAATCAATCCACATTTAATAGCTTAACTTTGTCCGAGAATAGCTAATCTGGGATCAAGGGTAAGGGTTAGTAAAGTATACACCAGTAGCCGGACCAAGGCGTGTGGTGAAATTTATCTATCTAGGGGACCATCCATTTAGGTGAACCTAACTTACTGATCTTGCATGCTAAGCACCATAAAAGATTGCTAGTACAATGCTTACTAAGTTATGATCTCATGGGGAACACTACCCTAGTCGCTTCTCTCATTGATTACAACTCTTAAAACTGTTACTTTATTACTTGTTTGAATTTGAATTATGATTACTACTTGTTACTATAAACCCCACTTGTAGGGAAATAAATGACTAAAAGCGCGAGTAAACATAATTAACCATAGTCCTCCCATATTCCCTGTGGGATCAACCCCAACCTTTGTTGGGTTCTATATTTGATCAACGACTACTTTATGCTTCTAAAAGAAGGTGTAATTTGGGCATATCAGTAGTTAAGAAGAGTGTTCCTAAGCTTAAAAGCTATCAACCGTATTGGTTAAGGCGGGAATAGTCTTGTTCTTAGTCCCTACACAGGGTTGTCATACCTTATGTCCAGTAGCTTCAGCTGGCAAGATAGTAGACTCCTCATATCAGATCAGTTCAGACCTGCCGATAATCATTCCCAAGGCAGAAGGCCCTGCAAAAGGTTCAGTCCATGCTAATAAGTTAAGTCTAGAAGAGAATAGTTTTCTCGTATAGTTATTCCTCTCAGTTTTATATTCCTTCCAACTAACTCTGATTTCTAATAATGCGTTCGTTCTTTATGAGTTTTAGCTAAGTCCCTACTCTTACTCCATACCAGTTATCAAGTTGGACATTCAGTTTCATGTCCTATCAGTGTTCTTATGCTCTCAGTATGCATACATATCTTACAAATCCAGCTCAATTCATATTTAAGTCAAAAATCTGTTACCATGTCAGTAGTCCAGCTTTTAGAACTAAGTTGGTATGATTGCAGCTGTTTCCCAACCACCTCAGCCTAGTTAGTCTTCATTCAAGGACGAATGATCCCAAGGGGGAGATATTATTGATAAATTGGTAATCCACCAACTTATTGAGCCTATATCCATGAATTATTGCTATATTTTGAATAGATTTAAAGGTTCTTATGGCCTTTATTTATGTCTATATAGGTACTTTTGATAGATGATGATAAACAAGGAAACGGACCTAAAAAGACCTCAAACAGAGTGAAGTGTGAAGTGTTCGAAAGGCTGAAAGATTCTAACAGGACATGCGGTGGCCATGCGACACGCACAGGCCAAGGTGCAAACCATACCTCCTCCACACAAGAGCATAAATTCACTGAAGAGTATGTCACGAGGTGCGGTCATTGTGTGATGCGCACATCCTGAGGTGCGAACTGCACCCCCTTCGCACGGAGCTCCCAATTCTAGCTGAAGTCACTGGTTCAACTAGAGGTGGTGTGTTATGTGCACATCTCAATATGCGAACCGCACATCGCACTGCACAATGCCCGAAGGGAATGTTTTTCCTAATTTATAGTGACATTTTGGGAAACTATAAAAGGCCTTTTGAGGCACACTTGTAAATAAATTTTATCACTCTGAATATTTTGAAGATTTTTGAGCTTTGTAAACATTATTCCACCTCCATTGAGAAGAGGGTTTCAATCCAAATCTCTTGGTTAACAATTTGTGTGCCTAAATTGATTCTAGAACTTGAGATTCAGCTATGATGGAAGAGATTTTGAATTACCCAGATGGCATCTCTTCTTCTCTTAGTATGAGTGGCTAAATTCTCTAGTCTAGGGGTGTATTGATGATGGGTGCTTAGCTAATGGGTATGGGTGTTGTTAATTCACCTTTATAATTGCTTATTTTAAATGGGTCTAGTAATCTCACCATGTTTTAATCCTAAAATTGATGGTTGCAAACATTAATTTACATTACTTGACTATGTGATTGCTTGAAAGAGAATTTCATGGTTGTGGATGTGAAATTGCTTGTGGGTACTTGGGAATCCATATAGATTTGAGGCTAGAAATAGCTCTTATCGTAGGAATTTCCCATTTAAGGGTCTAAGCTAGAGATAATGTGACTTCCCCAAGCATATGTTGGTTGAATTTTGATCAAACTGATGATGTTCTACCTGAAATCGTCAGAAATATGGATGTTGATCGAGAGATAAGCATTCCACACTTATGACCAATGCTACTTTTGCCAATAAGTGAGAATAGAAGTGAATTGATGATCTCCTTATCCCATAAGTGACAACCCATCGGATATGCACCCCTAGTCATCTAAATAATTTGGTACACCCACCTTTAGTTTCTTGCTTTTGAATTGAATTGCGATCGTAGTGACAATTTTCCCAATTCCCCCCATCCTTTTAGTTTTTGTTTTGGGCAATTACTCTCATCTTGAATTCAATTTGTTACAATCAAAGTTTGGCTACCCCAAGTCCCTTGGGTATGACCCCGACACTCATTGGGTTTATAAATATTGTTTTGATACACGATTGCCATGGCCTCCTAATTGGAGAGCACGATTTGAGCGTTCATAAAAAATGGCGCCGTTGCCGGGGACTTGAGTTGATAGCTATTCTTTATTATTGTTTTGAAATCACCTTGAGAGTACTTGTTTCTTTTAATTTTGTTTGTTGTTTGTGTTGTGATTAAGTAGGCTAGCCTATGAACGAAGCCAACAATAATGAGAGTGTTGACGGTTTCATGGAATCCAATGAGGCTAAGCCTATGATGCAAGGGGGTGTAGGTGCAATCCGCCTACCCCTCCCTACGGTGGGAAATGCTATTTTTCATGTGACTAGCACCATGCTCCACTTAATCCAAATGAAACATCTATTTGGTGGAGCAGCACATGAAAATTCCAACCGCCATATTAGGAACTTCAGGGATATTTTCCAAACATACATCATTCAAAACATCTCTCAGGAGTCTATCCGGCTGCACCTATTTCCTTTTTCCTTGACGGGAGAAGCCACGGTGTGGTTGGAAGAATTACCAGATGGATCTATAACATCTTGGGCTGAGTTGGTGGAAGTATTCACTTCGAGATTCTTTCCTCCATCTCGCATGATGCAACTAAGAGATGAGATTACCAACTTCAGGCAACTACCGGATGAACTATTACATGAGGCTTGGTTGCACTTCAAGAAGAAGCTTGTTTTGTGTCCAAATCATGAGCTATTAGACAATGTATTGCTTCAAAGTTTCTATTGATCATTGAACTCTTTGAACAAGACAATGGCCAACAACCTTGGAGGTGGCACCTTCATGGATATGCGATTTCCCATTGCCTCAGCCTTCTTAGAACGGATGACGAAAACCAATCAAGCTTGGTATACCCGAGGCACAGATTTGCCAATATCAGATTTAGCCCCATCCATCTTGGCAAATGAGATTAGAAAAATAGGGAAATCAAAGACAAAACGATGGCCAAAATGATAAACCAAATCAATTTCTTAGAAAATCATGTCATTGGTGAGAAAGGTGTGAATTTCGTGAATACGTTGGAGATAAAAGCTAATGACGAAGAGCTCATGGCTGTTATTGATAGCAAGCTATGTTTTGTGATGGTGGTTCTCATCCCGGGTTCTATTACCCAAGGGAAGAGAATCAAGGTTGGATAAGAAATGATCGGGACAGGTATGATCAACAACACAGCCAGCAAAGTCCTTATGTGCCCCTAAACAAAGCTAATCCCTTCCATCAACCGACCACATGTAACCCCAAATATTCCAAGTTGGAGGAAATATTGTTCTTGGTGCTAAAAATAGTGGACACAACACACACAGGGGTACATGAGCTTAAAAGCAAAGTCTCGATACTTCATAAAACTGTGAGTTCTCATTCAACCTCCATCAAGAAACTTGAATCCCAAATGGATCACCTTTCCATTCGAATGAGTCTGGAGATGAAAACATCGCTTCTTAATAGCGCCACTACCAATTCTAAAGGTGACGCACATGTCATGGCTATTGTTACTAGGAGTGGACGAACAACCGACGAGATAAGAGGACCCAGTGTAGAACCAGTGAAAAAACCAAAGGAGCCTAAGATTGAAATAGGCGAGAGACCAATAGACAAAGATGAAGAGGTGGTGCATGAGAATGTGGTCAACACTCCAGAGGTGAGGGAAGACTTTGGTGTAACAAGTTCCCCGAAAAGTGCTGAAAATGACAAAGATAAAGAGGAGGTAGAGCCCTCTCCACAAATAACCATCGATGATGAGGTAGACCATCCTCTTGTGCAAAGCATACCTACCACAACTCCCAAAGGACCTCCTCCTTATCCTCATTGGCTAATAAGAAGAAGGAAGAACAGAAATTTAGCAAGTTTGTTGACATGTTCAGTAAGTTGTCCATAAACATTTCTTTGGCCGAAGCTCTAATGCAGATGCCAAGATACTCCAAATTTATGAAGGAATTACCTAAAAAGAAGAAGGTGGTGGACGTGGGCACGATTGAGATGTCACATAGTTGTAGTGCAGTAATGACTAGCAATGTGGCTACAAATAGAGAAGACCAGGGTGCATTCACCATACCATGTACAATTGGATTGTTTGTATTCCAGAAGGCCTTGTGTGACTTGGGGGCAAGCATAAACTTGATTCCCCTTGTGATTTTCAAGAAGCTAGGATTGGGTATTCCTAAACCCACTTCTATGCGGCTACTCATGGCCGATAGGTCTATTAAGTGCCCTGTAGGAATCTTGTTTGATATATTGGTAAAGGTGGACAAACTAATTCTTCCTGCAGACTTTGTCATCTTGGACTGTGAGGTAGATGTGGAGGTGCCCATTATTCTGGGATGACCATTATTAGCTACGGGGAGGGCCCTCGTTGATATAAAACTCGGAGAACTCAAATTTTGAGTGAGGGGTGAGGTAGTGATGTTCAATGTTTGCCAACCCACGAGACCTCCGGATGATTTGAAGGTAATATCGGTGATAGATTCGGAGGGGGAGTAGGATTATGCTATTGGAGAGTGTGAAGTGGGAAAGATTCCCGCATTTGATTTACTGCCAAATGAGCAACTTCATGACACGTTTATGATATTGATGGATCAGTTTCACCTCTAAGGATGGGGCCATGCAACCGGATTGGCAAGTTATCCAACAACGGTTGAGAATTAAGGTACTTGCGTCAAGCCGCGATGTAAAATCAAGCGCTCCTTGGGAGGCAACCTAAGTATTTTCTTTAAATTTCTTCATCGTTGTTGTATTTAGTGATTTGCAGGAGTTCATGAAATGAAAAATTAAACAATGGAAAATAGGGCAAAAAGGGGTTGTGCAGTGGACTATGCAAATAGCACAAGCAATTGTGTGTGTCACACAGTGCACCGCACACCAAAATAGACTGCCTGGAGGAATTTCACCATTTAGAGTCAATGTGCACTAGGCCGTGTGGATGTACGAGCCTAGGTGCGCGTCGCACCTCCATCGCATGATGAAACAGATAACTTGGCAAACTCAGGGGAGAAAAAGGTGCATGTGCCGTACGCCATGGCGGTCCGCACATTATCAGGTGTGTATCGCATTTCGCGCCGCCCCAGCAGTAAGTTTGAACTTTAATTGACTTAACCCATTGACCAACCTGACCTGGTGATGACTCGGCCGACCTTTATTCTTCTTTTTCTTTTCAAACCACTTCTCTTCTCCTACTTCCACCATTTTTTGTTTCAAACTCCTAAAATTCTCTTCCAAATTCCCTCAAATTTCCCCAAAAATCTTCTCCTTCTTTCACCCAACCATTTTCACCACTTCACCACCATCGCCTCCATCACACTCTTGTTGGGTTTCATGGGTCACCATTGTAGAAGAATAAAAAGCTTTATTTTTCACTTTCTCCCTTTGTAATCTTCACTTGTGGTAAGTTCTACGACGTTAAATACTTGTTTTTATGAAGGTTGGGAACTCATATTGTGAAGCATGCTCAATAAAATTATCATGTTGGTTTGGGTGAGATCCAAAAATTTTGGGTCCTCAATTTTGAGTTACATTGATGATTTTGCTTGTTTCCAACCTAGTAGAACTCAAATTGTATTGATGCATGTTGATTGGTCGTGATTTTTGGCCTTGAACTATGTGTTGGGGTAAAGTATGAGTAACCCACTTGTGATGAATGAAAGATTTGGCCCGATGATAGATTGGGTGACATCGTTCTTAAGGGTAAATCGTCGGTTGTCATGAGGTTGTGATTAAAAATTGACTCTTGAGGCTAAATTTTGTTGACTGTATACCCATGATTACTGCTAGCATTATATTTGAGGTATATGATCTTATGCGGGGAGGGAGTTAATGGTTGCTAGAATTGTTGATATTTTATGCACAAGTGAGGGCTTGATATTCCCGATGATAGATGGGGTAACGTCCATCTTAAGGGAAGTCGTTGAGCCTCCTTCTTGCTTGTTATAATGTAAATGTTAATCCGGGGAAGTCTGAGTACCCAAAAGTTATGGTCATAAGATCCCTTGCTTCCCTTGGTTTGATAGTGACCAGTGCATAAGCACATCTTTCTCTACGGATCATATGCGTAAATCACAAGAACACAAAGAACCAAAAAAAAACTCTGAGTAAGCTTTTGTGCGTTTCGCATACGATACATGGATCTTGATGTGACATAGGTAGTCTTGGCTAAAGGTATGCCTAACTATCTCTCAACTAATCGAGCATATATCTCGTGTGTTTTCTCTCGAGCTAACACGAGTAAGCAATAAACCATCCAAATAACTTGGGGAGGTCATCCTATTTCTAGCTCGGACCGTTAAATGGGAGATTCCAATGATTAGAGATATTCCTAGCCTCCAATCTAGATGGATTTCCAAGTACCCACCAGTGAATCTTCTCGAATTCGAGAATTTCTCTCTCGAGCAAAAACTCAAACTAGAAAGCTAAGTCAATGTTTGCAACCATTGACTATAAATTCAAGCAATGGAGGATTCAATAGACCTAAATAATCAAACAAGAACAAAATCTATATATGAATTCAATAACCCAACAAGTATTATCTCTAATACAAACCTAAAATCCCAAGTCAACAATACACCAATAAAATAGCAATTAATAACAAGAGTTGAAGAATAGAAACTAAAGATTTTACGATAAAGAGCATCCAAATCTTTACTCCTACGGTGTTGGTTGATGAACTTGCTCTCCAAGCTTTCCAAAAGTTCCAAGGATTAGCCAAAGATATGTTTCAAGATGGCTTGGAAGTGTTTTTATGTGAATTGGGGTTTCTTTGGATGTGAAATTCCAAAACTGCCCAGCTGCTCCGCTTTTCTTCTTCGCCTACGCGGAAGGTCTGCCGCGTACGTGAAGTGTCTTTGTCTGGTTGATCTTCACATATGCAGTCAAGGGGTCGCGTTCACGGAGTATTGCCTCAGTTGGCCTTCGCGTTCACGACTGGAACCCTGCGTTCGCGAAGGCATATACTGCTGCCAACTAGTTTCCTCTCCAAATGGTCTCCTTTTGACTTGTTTTCATCCGAATTCATCCTGAACATTTCTAAAACACAAAGACCTGCAAAATAGAAGTAATCCGTATCAATTGCACTATTTTTCTACTTTAAACTAGCAAAAGCATATGCTTAAAGGCTAAATAAGTAGGTAAAATACCGACTTATCAAACCCCAAACTTGAACTATTTCTTGTCCTCAAGCAACTTAAAGCTTTTAACTCGAGAGGAATACAACACAAGTGCAATTGATAATACTACAAGCCAAAGAAAACCCATTTCAAGCACTAAACATGACTTTGGTTGGTACTAATGATTAGTCAATCACATGCTAACTTACTCTAAGCACTTCCTTCGATTCAAAACACAAACTCATGATGCAAAGGCACAATAAGAACAAGCAAGTGACAACAACCAATCCTCAAGATGTGACTTTAACCACTAGCTTACCAAAACATGCTCATTTCGCTCAATTTTGGAGTTTATCAATGTCACCAACTATCCTAATTCGCATGCCCTCACAAGAACGAAAGTCCCAAAAACACAATATGTACAAAGTCAATCACAAGGGACAAATACAAACACTCACACTCAAAAGGAAGTTCAAGTGCACACATGTCGAGCCATACGCTTGCCCTTCATGTATATCGCCACTAATGTAGGGTAGCCAAGCTCGGAATCACCAAGGACTTGCGGGTACGATGTTGGCTAGGGCTAAGGTGAGGATATCATTTGGTTCAAGTTACTACACCTCCCTAATGCTCTTTGTTTTCATTTCAAACACCGCTCATATTTTTCCATTTTAATTTTGCCTTGTTTCTCTCTCACACAACCCAAGATTTCTCGCTTTTTAATTCATGATCATTCAAACCTTATATCACCTTCAATTGGTAGAACCAATTTTTGCTTTTCAATTTGCTCATTGGATTGATCTTTTGGAGCAATTTTCAATTTTTGAAGTAAGGTGCTACCTTGCACTTGAAGTGCATTTATTTTCTTCTCTTCATTTGATTACATGCACCTCCAAACTTAGTCATTTGCCTATGTTATCTTTTGCTTTCCCCCCCCCCCCAAACTTAAGATTTTAGCCTACATTTCATTTTCAAGCAATTAGGGAGAATGGGTGCCAAGATGAAGGTTCCAAAAAGGGCAAGGTGTTGACAAGGTGCCAAAGAATGATCACAAGCTCAAAGGGGTTCACTAGGATTTGATGTCATTGGGAAGTCATTTGGATGAATTGGCTATCAAAAAGGGCCTAAGGTCATCTTCCAAGCTCGGTAACACCTAGAATTTTGTCTTGAATCACATTCGGGGAAAGTTCTAGACAACACATATGCACGAGAATTATTCAACTAAACCTCACCACACATGGCATGTGAGTCATTCAAGGATGATCAATTTTTAACTTCCTAAACAAGAAGAAAGACAAGCTATTCTACCTTATCACCACTAATGAGTCAAGAGTCACAAAAAGATTAAAAGAGTTGTCACACACTCACTCTTTGCCATGCATTTTTCACAAAAAGTTTGGAAGGGTATGCTTGTTTGACTTAGCATGCAAGACTACTTCATTGGTACCAAACAAGTCCATTTGCAACCAAAACCTCAAAAGATGACGATTTGCCCTTAAGAATGTCGTCACTTAGTCTATCATTGGGCCAATTCATCTATCTAAATTGGTATGGCTACACAAGGTGAATCAAAACAAGTATCACACTTTATGGGCACATGCAATTCGCACATGACAAAGTGTGTGTCACATATGCAATGCACATGCCAACAGTGAGCATGTGCGAAGCACGTGCGGTTTGCACAATGACTTGTGCAGCCCACATACCTCCTAGCAAGATCCATCTAGCCTAGCAGGTACTCAGACTTCCCCTGGCCCACAACAACCACATCTCAACTACCAATTAACAAAAGAAGTTATAAGGTAAAGAAAACTAAAAATAACTAAACCATCAACTTCTTCCACACAACACCAAAAACTGACGAGGGTGCAAATCCACAAAGTACACCCGACAAGGGTACAACAGTATATAAACAAACAAAATAAGCCCGACAAGGGCACAACAATATCTAACAAAATGACTGAAACAAGCCCGGTGAGGGCATAATAATATCCATAAGTAAAGCAAGCTAAACTAGAAATATAGTGTGGATCACACACCACCCTAAACTAAGATAGGGCAGTGCCCTCATTGTATCAAAGTAAGAAATAAGTTTGAGGGGGCTCCCTGAGGTGTATCAATCTGAACTGGAGGAAGAGGGGAACTCAAGTCTCTCCTCATCATCCTTGGCTCTTCTTGATCTGCAAAACGACTTCAATCTATCCATCATTTTGTTTAGGAACTTGCTCTTTTTCCTCTCGTGCTCGCTCAACTTCTTCTGCCGCCATTCAACTTTCCCTTGCATGCGGGTCATGTGCTCCAAACGTATATTCATTGCACTCAAACTCCCATTAATCAATGTCCGCTCATGGGACACTTTGGCCAAGGATGGGGGGACTCAGTGCCTACTAGTGTGTCGGCTCCAACTGAACCAGTAGAGAATCCAACCAACAATTGCTGAACATGTGCGTCCACTCCCTGAATCTGGCAGGAGAGGTGGCGCATGACATAAGGCATGGACTATATGGCTCATACAGACTGAGATGATCTCGATGCTACAGTGGAAGGGTCGGCGAGCTCAATCGAAGACTCTAGAAACTGTCCAAAAGATGAAGAAGTCACATCAATTTTCTTCTTTTTCTGCTTTTATTCTGGGGCCCTCTTCAATAATGGGTGGATCATAGTTGCTGGATTCTTTGTAATGTCAGTCAGATCCGGCAGCACCCCAGCATCATAGCACAACTGGGTCACTAATGAAGGAAAGAAAAGGCTTTTAGACCTTCCACTAGCCACCTCAACCATCTTAGCCACAATATGGATCCCAACATTTACATGTATGCCATCAATGAGGGCTGCCACCATCAATGCTCGGTCAGGGGTCACATCGGTGTCATGGGAGGATGGTATGATCCTCGCACAGATAATCGAAAGCCAAATCTTGGCTTCTGCTGTGAACTCATGTGAATCAACCTCTTATTGCGAAGTCAACCAATTCGGAGTCACTCCATCATGTAACCTGTCTACCAACCACTGGTGTCCTTCAGCTTTGGCCTTTGCAATGTAGACCTCGTTGTCAACATCTGGAAGGTGGTATAGTGCGTTGATGATCTAGGGGTTAAAGCCCACTTAAACTCCCCAAATGGTAGTGACTAGTGCGCCATTGAAATCAGTGATCAAAGCATTGGCATAGAACTCAGTGACCACTGTGTGGTTACTCATGATAGGTGGAGGGGCAAAACAAATCCAACCCCGCTCCACCAACCTCTTGTAGAATTCTGACATCTTGTTCTCAACTTTGTCCATATTGATTCCTTTCTCCCTAACAAATGGTTTGGACAATAGCTCATCATACTGGCATTCACATGATGCTGATAGGAACCTATCATAATCGTAGTCCTCCTCCATTTCCATAGCCGAAGCATTTTCAACTTCATTGTCACTACCGTTGGAGGCCATCCTTTTGATCAAAGTACCTACAAAACACACCATTATGTTAAAAGTTCTTAGGGACACTTAAAACAATGTATTATGAAGTATTTAGGCCAAAGAAATAGCCGAGAGAAGTTTCAAGGTGGGCTGTGCATTGCCACTATTTTGACACTGCCAGGCAATCCTTTTTCACGTTCGTGGCCAGCCGGCTGCGTTTGCGTAAAAGGAATTTTTTTTTCCAAAAATTTTAGCCTTCGCGAACGCGGCCAGGTGCCCACGAACGCGAAGGTTATCGTGATGCCTGGAACAGTGCCTCTTTGAGGCATTTCCTCAAACACATGAGAGGCAAGCAATTTTTGCTTGATCACCCAAGGTTTTAGAACCAATAAAAACACCACTTTTTAGTCCCACTATTTAGGACATAGCCTCAACCAATTTCACCCAACAATTTAACACTTAAACATAACTAGAAGTTGAATTAAAGCAAGAGGAGACCAACTAAGAATTGCCATTACCCTATTTCTACACATCAAGTTGAGGAAGAAAGGAACCCATTTCAAAATATAAGGAGGGTGGAGTTCATACCTGGTGGATTGCACTTGGTAAGGCAACGAATGGAAGAACTTGATGGAATTTTTGTATGCCAAAGGAAGAGAGAGTAACTTTGTTTTGGGAAGAAAGCATTTTGGTACTTCTAATTTTTGAATGTTTTAAACTTTACCTGAACTGCCTGGAAGTTTCGCGTTCGCGGTGGCTCAGCGCATTCGCGAAGGCTTGAAGTTCACCTAGCCTTCGTGATCGTGATCGGTACACGCGTTCACGAAGGCATGATGTAACCTCGTCTTTGCGTTCGTGGCCAGTCTACTACATTCGCGAAGAAGGCTGGTTGGACCAGATTTTCACTTTTTCTTTAGCCTACTTCCCGCGATGTGCGATGCGACTTGTGATGGGCACTTTGTGAATTGAAAAATGCATCATGTTCGCACATGCTAGTGTTTTTTATCAGTTCACTGGTTGCTTGTGTGATGGCATGTGCGATGGGCACTCTTCCAGGTGCGAAAAGCACGTTTTTCAGAGGTATTTTTGGTGCATCTCAACACTTGGTTCCTCTTCTCATTCCCATGGGCACCTAAAAACACACCCATAAAAACAAAAAGTGAAGTAAAGCATAAAAACGATGGGTTACCTCCCATCAAGCGCACAATTTAACGTTGCGGCACGACGCCAGATACCTCACCATCGAAATCTCCACTTGGAAGATTTGAACCTTTGACCCAAACTTGAATCAAATTTTCGGTAACACTCGCGGGGTGAAGGTTTAAGAATGAGAAGGCCATTCTCTTGATTTCGTATATCGCACTTTTTAGCGTTCAAGTGAGAAAGGACGCTTTGGCTTCTTTCCATGGCAAACTCAAAACCAGATAGATCTTCATCCACCCTCCTTCCAAGGTCTTCCAAAAGCTTGATTACTTTGACTTTCGTCCATTGAATCAAACTTAAGGTCAAACAAAGGTTGAAGTGGGATTTGGGCGTCTCCACCTTCCAGGTTGCCTCATCCATAATATCCTCACTTAGAGATGCTATGATATCATGACCCACAAATTTGGTGGTTGGTTGTAACACCACCTTCAATTCATGATCCTCCCTTGTGTTTTCCTCTTCTTTTGCCCTTGCATCCACAAAGCATTGCTTTATGGATTGCACACCCTCTTCTTGGGTTTCTAACGATGCCAAGAGGGTTTGGAGCTTACCGTATATGCCTTCTTTGCTTGCGAATTCATGGTCCCTGTCAAGGTCACAAGCACCACTAGCAACATTACTAGCACAAGAAGGGGGAGGGGGACGATCATCATTGGGGCAATCGCTCCAATGTCCATCACGACTACCACACAAATAGCAATTGTTCCTGTCATATGAATGAGAAGGAGAATACCTTCCTTTCCCCAGGCCAATTCTACACCTTCGTCCAAGGTGGGGTCCTCCACAATAAATGTAATAGTCGGGAATATATATTGGAATGCAACCATCACCATTTCTATAATTCAAATAATCCATGATGCCATCAACAAACTAAAACTAAACAAAAGAAAAACAATTATTCACAAAAATTGAACTAGAATAAGTAAACTCAAATTCTAAACTAACTCAATATGCCAAATTGTTCCCCGGCAACGACGCCATTTTTGATAAACGCTCAAATCATGCTCTCCAAGTAGGAGGCCACGGCGATCGCATAGTCAAAACAAAATTTATAATTCCCAACGAGTATCGAGGTCGTACCCAAGGGAACAATGTAGTCACGATCGAGCTAATAAAAAGTCCAGGCAACTTATTGAAGTTCAAATAACAAAAAGGGAAAAGATATCAAAAAGGGAGGTTTTAGACTAAAACTAAAAGATAAAGAAAAACCAAATAAAATATAGAGTGATCAATGGCTTTCACCTTGCTTTCACCAAGCAAGGATAACAAGGGAGAATTGGGAGTGAAAATTCAATTCACAAGACTTGCACCCGGTTGACACCTAGGTAGTCATGGCTAAAGGTATGCCTAACTGTCTCTCGACCAATCGAGCATATATCTCGTGTGTTTTCTCTCGAACTAACACGAGTAAGTAATAAACCATCCAACTAACTTGGGGAGGTCGTCCTATTTCTAGCTCGGACCCTTAAATGGGAGATTCCTGTGATTAAAGTTATTCCTAGCCTCCAATCTAGATGGATTCCCAAGTACCCACCAGTGAATCTTCCCGAATTCAAGAATTTCTCTCTGAAGCAAAAACACAAATTAGAAAGCTAAGTCAATGTTTGCAACCATTGACTATAAATTCAAGCAATGGAGGATTCAATAGACCCAAATAATCAAACAAGAGCAAAATCAATATATGAATTCAATAACCCAACAAGTATTATCTCTAATACAAACCCAAAATCTCAAGTCAACAATACACCAATAAAATAGCAATTAAGAACAAGAGTTGAAGAATGGAAACTAAAGATTTTACAATAAAGAGCATCCAAATCTTCACTCTTATGGTGTTGGTTGGTGAACTTGCTCTCCAAGCTTGCCAAAAGTTCCAAGGATTAGCCAAAGATATGTTTCAAGACGGCTTGGAAGTGTTTTTATGCGAATTGGGGTTTCTCCGGATGTGAAATTCCAAAACTGCCCAGCTTCTTTGCTTTCCTTCTTCGCCTACGTTGAATGTCTGCCACGTACGTGAAGTGTCTTTGTTTGGTTGAACTTTGCATACATGGTCAAGGGGTCGCATTTGTGAAGTATTACCTCAGTTGTCCTTCGCGTTCACGGCTGGGACCCTACGTTCGTGAAGGCATATACTGCTGCCAGCTACTTGCCTCTCCAAATGGTCTCCTTTTGACTTGTTTTCATTCGAATTCATCCTGAACACTTCTAAAACACAAAGACCTGCAAAATAGAAGTAATCCGTGTCAATTGCACTATTTTTCCACTATAAACTAGAAAAAGCATAAGCTTAAAGGATAAATAAGTAGGTAAAATACCAACTTATCAGAGCCTCAACAGGCTAATAACTGCTAAGCCACCAGAACCGTAAGCCATGACAAGCTCTAAATAAAGACAGGAGTAAATATAATCTACCTACAGTCCCAACGACCGCCTATACAACTGAGGAACACAATCAAGTGAAAACAAAACCCTTCGGCCGCCCATACAATCGGAGCGTACACTGAACACACAACAAACAAGGGTGGAATCCGAGTGAAATATGCATGATGGAACTGGTAATAGTAACTCTGTATGCACCTCTTCCCAGCACTTCGATAGGAGGACCCATGGTGGGACGTGCCTTCTATACCTTATCCTACACTATATACCCCTCCTTTGGCACACCCGGCTCCTAGCCAGGCCCCGAAAAGGAAGGCCTATGGAGGTCCCTGACCACATACAGTAACAGATGCAAAATCTCTAACATGTCATCCAAAAACAAGTCTGGGTTCAAGATAGTGGCTAAATCTCGAATATGCGTGCCCAGGATTGAACAGGGTCTAAAGCAGTAGTAGTAATCTCAAAAGACCCTCTCAAAGGGTGACCGAAGTATACTCGGGTCTAAATCAATTATAAAAGTCTCAACAACCCTCTTGAAGGGTTCCCAGAGCATATCCGAGTCTAAATCCGTAAGAAAATCAGATGTAGTACTCCACCCGGCAGAGCCTAGTATCAGTAGAAAATCAAGTCTAAAATCATCCAAAATCCCAAGTCATCATTAGGTTATACCAAAAATGGGCCCCCGGGGCCATGCAAGTTTAGAAAAAACCATCTATAGTGGCTCACAGTCAAAATCGAAGTAAAACATGCAGGGAAAAGCCTTTTTTCATGGATGATATGCTCGCACAAAAATATAAGTTAGCCCAGCGGCTCACAAACAGTTCCTATTAGCTCTGCACAGGCCTAGCAGCTACTCAGCAGACATAACCAGCCTAAAAGGATATCTCTATGTCCGAGACTCGCAGACATTCCCAAATCACCCACTGTCTATGTTCCAGAGTCAATACAAGGCCACACAGGACCACAAGGGTAATATACAATACTACGCGAATACTAAAAATAGAGTATGAAACAAACAGATAGAAAAAGGTGGACAAGGTCTGGGGAACCAACCTATAACAACCCGCCCAAAGATGCTAATTAATGCAGTTATAGCCTATATATACAGAGTCTAGGTAGGGAAAGCCATAAACTACCTGTCGTCCGATGAATAGCTGTGGGGACGGCATCATCCAGGCTTAAACTGCTCCGGGAAGCTCCAAATCATAAAACCACTATCAACACAATAATATATACGTCAAAACAAGACTAACGATACCCATAATGCCATAAAAATACCCGGGTTGAAATCTGGGTCACAAACAGGCCTGTGGGCCTCGCAACTCAAAACCAGAAACAAAAAACACTTATGTGTTCCTTACCATCCCGGGAGCACATGCTCAAAAATTGAGCGGAAACAGATAATAATTGGGGCTCAAAGTAGCCCGCCCAAGATGAGGCTTAAAGATAGAATTTCAAGAATAAAATCGCAAATTGGGCAAGAATTACTTACCACAAAGATGGAATTTTAAGCCAAGGCGAACAATACTTCACCCCCACGAAGCATGCACGATCTAGGAGCAGTCACTACATAAGAATTTCCAAGCTTGGAATGAGCATCAATGGTGGAATTTTAAGGAAGGAACAAGAGAATTTCAAGGAGGAAGAAGGCTTACCAAGAGACGAAGAAACACGGAAAATACACGAACAAATGATTCCCTAAGGTTTAGAATCGATTTGGAGCAATTTGGGAGAGTATTTTCTGTTTTAGAGTGAAAAAGTTGGAGAGAAAGTGCTGGAAATCTGAAATGACAGAAATAAATACTGCTGGAAAATTGGTCAGCCCTATCGCTCTAAAGGAGCACGATCGCGCTAAAGGAAGCATTACAGACCAGCGCTATCGTGCTACAGGAGCGCGATCGTGCTGAAGGGAAAAACACAGACCAGTGCAATCATGCTAAATGAGCGTAATCGCACTGAAGGGGAAATCACAGGCCAGCGAAATCGCGCTAAGGGAACGCGATTGCGCTGAAGGCCGCCACCAGAAGCAGAAAAACCAACAACAACCAAAAACTTCTACGGGGTATTCCGGGCACAATCGGAGCCCGATACTCAAAAATCAATAGTGCTATTAGAGTGAAAACGACATTACGGACTCAACGAAATCAATAAAACTTCCATATGAGGTCATTTAGGAAGAATGTTGACCCAAGTCAACACTAGCTAATGCCAACCAAACACCCGAGATGAGCCCAACTCATCCGGAACCCAAACCAATCAACTTACTAACATAAACTCAACATTCCAGAGCTAAGGGTGCTGATGGAATTTCCATTCGAGGTCCTTTTCTACAAATATTGACCAAAGTCAACCAAACAAGCCCAACTGGCCTGAAAACACAAAATGAGAGAGAATTCTAAGTTGAAAAGCTCCCGGATCCCGACCAAAGGTCCCTCTAGATCGAAGTCCACGCTTCGGAGCTAACGAAACTGTCAGAATTTAATTCCGAGCACATTCACCAAGAATGTTGACTGAAGTGAACGATTTCCAAAGTTAAAAGCTCTAAAACCAGGAATAGACAAAAAGATCAAACAAACGGCCCGAGCACCAAACTACTGGTCCCAGTAAGCCATAAATGACTGGGGCTGCTATAGGCAAGCTCTAACGGTAAAAGAAAGGCAAACACGCATAAATGACCGAAAGGGTCATTACACAATTCCCTCCCCTTTACCTCATAATGGTCAGGCTTGGATTTATCTGGGAAGTTAGGATAGGTTTCGAGTGTAGTGGCATAAAAAGTAGCGATTGGCATAGTTTGAATAGGTGGTGGGTGCTAAACATTTAGAGAAGGATTTTAATATGTGGGGGTAAAGTTCTGTGAGTTAGTGATAATTGGATTGTCATTCTGGCATGCGAGAAGGACATTCTGGGAATTGTAGGCATTTGAAGGAGTATTCTGATAGTTAGAAGGGAGATTATGTGAATTGTATGCATTTGGAGGAGCATTCTGGTAGTTAGAAAGGGGATTCTGTGGATTGTATGCATTTGGATTGTTGTTTTGGTTGGCATGCTCGGTATGTGGAGCATGAACTTGGTATGATGATCCAAATTGAGGTGGGTTGCTGGAGATGGGATTTGTGGAAGGTCATTGGATAGAAGCGTATGGCATGTTGTTTGGATGGTTTTCGATGTTGGGAGAGTTATGAGGAGGAAGATGGAGCGGAGGCCTCATTTTGATAGGAATCTTGGTGAATTCTCTGTTCTGTTGTATTTATTTCCTCATCTCAGCCATTTGTTACAGTATTTACACCATCAGTGCGCTTTGGTCCATTGTGATTGGGCCTGCTATGGCTATGTTTGTCCACCTAGTCTCCTCGGTATTGTCAGTCATTTTTCATATCCTTTTATCAAGCTACGGTCAAGGGAGGATTATACTCGCGAAATAAGGATGCTCAGCTAGTTTTCAACACAAATCAGTTTCTTAACTTCTACCTGATAAGAGAAAAATAACTTAAAAGGTAACCCTGTTAGATTCTGTTTATGATAAATAATGCAAGATATTTGACCGAAGGTAAACAAATAAGTGTTGCTTTACTTAAAGGTAAATTAATCCACAGATGAATTTTGGTAGGAATGACTCGAACGGATAGAAATTTGTCCATTGATTCGATAGAGTGGTTGTCTTGTTGATCTTACACTTTTTATGGTTGTTGATGTGAATAAGGCGAGATTTTCAACCTTTTCGCACAAAACTTTTCAAAGATAGAGGTCGAGCCTTGAAAGAGATGTCCACGTTGTTCGAATATGGTAAGATAACTTTCAAAAGAGACAGGAACAAGATTTTGAGGACTTTCGAAGAGTTTTGAATTTTTCTTAGAAACTTGAAAAACTCGAAGAATCGTTTGGTCAAGTTTTGTCTTGCGGGCTTATATTTTTGTCTATGGGAACTAAAATACTTTAGTAGGAGTGGATCAATTCACCTTCAATTGAAACAACACGCAATCGCACAAAAGCAGTTATATCGCATAATATGTAAATAATTTAAAGCGCGTCGTTCTATACAGATATGTGACCTTTTATGCCAAAGGTAGGCCTAATGAATTGAAGGATGTATGTCGTTTGTAAGACGTTCCATTGCCCAAAAATATATTGCATACAAACTAATTAAATCGAATGGGGATACAAAATAGGGAAAAGGGGTGTACAATAATATATTAGTTCCATGCAGGGGTACAATCCTACACTAATTCGCCATGAGAAGTCCTTCATCATCGAACTCCTTGGACTTTTTGAAATTCTGAACGCCTTTCGAGATCTTCAAAACTAAATATTTTCCAACCCCGAGGGACAATGGTTCATACAATCCAACACATCACATCCTTCAATTAAACATATAAGGGATGATCGTCTTTTATTGACTCGTGGCTAATAGACGCAAGGTGGTCTTTTCTAATGGGCCCAATACTCCTTGGGTATTGGGTCGTCCTAGGCCAATGCCTAAAATGGGTTTTGGTTTAGTTCTACGCTAGGCGTCTAGAGTGAGTTTGTTTTGAAATAGACCGGGTCCCAAGCGGACAACTTGGCTTGAAAATACGATAGCCATTGGACGCATGACGTACCCATATACTATCGTATTTCGAGAAAGTGTTATTTATGGCGAGAGGCCACGGGATCGTGAGCCTCCCTTAAAC
The DNA here is from genome assembly GCA_003996215.1 of Jaltomata sinuosa. Classification (NCBI taxonomy): domain Eukaryota; kingdom Viridiplantae; phylum Streptophyta; class Magnoliopsida; order Solanales; family Solanaceae; genus Jaltomata; species Jaltomata sinuosa. Next base: position 484,999 of record QJPP01007364.1, read on the forward strand.
ATAAATAAAATTGAGTGCCATGTGGCGGAAGATGCCATGAAATGCAATGACAATATATTTTGCGATAAAGAAACACATAAGCAAATAATAACTAAAATTTACTAACTATTACAACATTTTAAATAGTTAGTCATACAAAGTTAGTAAAAGAGTTCAAATTTGGTTAGAACCTAAATAAATCTCCAACAGAGTCGCATTTCTATTTTATCCCTTTTCGGAGATTTAATATTATTTGTTTTCACAAAATAAGGAAATGAAAATGGTTTTTACACTTAGAAATTATTTCAAAACTTAAAAGAAATTTCAAAATAATTCTAAACAAAACAGAGTCGCCACTTAATTTTTTATATAGAAATTAAGAAAACTTAAAAAAAATTCAAAGACTTTAAAACAGAAATAAATCTTTAAAATTAGAGAAAATGGGTAAGGGTTTAAGTAACGTCTTAAGAAGGGTTTTAAGACACTTAAGAACGTCCGTTTAGAAAATGGTTGACCAAAATAATTTTGACTAACTTAAATAAAGATGACCAATTTTCAAAAAAGTTTATTTTATGAAAAATAGCAAGGATATTAGAGACTTGAAAAAATATAGCAATTTTAAATAAAGAAATAACTTATTTTAGCCAAGTAAAAGAGAAGTTTACTTTAAAGAAAATACGATAAAATTTTTAAAGAGGAAGACTTGAATAAATCCTTTATAATTATTATTATGAAAAAATACAAGTAACTCATGAAAAAAAAGGTCACTTGGAAGAATATGATTTTATTATTATAAAATAGGAAGTAATTTGAGGATAAGAACTTTTAGCGAGAGTAATAACTTGAATAAGTGTGAAAAGTTAGGAAAATTATTCCAACTAAACTTAAATTCTGAAAAAATTATACTAAACTAACAATGAAGCTTTTAACACTTAATAATGGAGGTAACCAAATTAGATGAAAGAAAACTTTTTTTTTTTACTTTTAGGAAATCAATCGCATAGTTCATTTCTATTCTATTTTTTTCTTGATAAAACCAAATAGGTGAGAAAATCCAAATAGGTAAAGTAAAAGGGAAAGGAAAAGAAAATGATAAAATTAGAATGACAACACTTAGGAAATTTATTTAGATTAAGTTAGATTAATGAGAAAATTAATACAAATAATCAAAGTTAATTACAAGTAAAAAGGAAAGAAGAGGGAATTGGGCTTCTAGGCCCATTCCAAGTTTGTCCAGACTTGGACTTCCAACTTTCATGGACTTTTGATCCATTTTTTCTCCCTGTATATCAGTTGTATATCACAGCTCTTTTCTTCACGTTTCCTGCTATACACATTGTATATTAGCGAATGTTTATGTGTATTTGCTTCCCTTCTCATATCCTTCATGTATATCCAGGTATACCCTTGTATACTTGCTATTTTTCCCTGTTGTTTCCTTGTATATCAGCGTATATTAGCCTATTTAGGCATGGTTCAAGGCTTGACTCGAGAGGAGTTGACTCCACCTCAACGAAGATGCAAGGAAGGGAGTCCGAAGTGGGCTCAAACGAAGTTCATGCGTAAAAAAAAGGAGAAAGACGGTTAGCAGAAGAGATCGAGGAAAATTACTTAAATTAGCAAGCAATAAAATAACACTACTTCTTGAACCAATTTTCACGACTCAAGTACCAGGCAACTAATTTTAAATCAGGGATGACAAGCTTGTTTACTCAGACTTATCCATAGGCTTCGCTTATCAATTTTTAGTAGAAACAGTGCGTGAGTAAAAAGTGATCATGCTTTGCTAGGTGGCTAAAGACAGGACCCATTTAGAGTTGACTACGATTTATCCAGGTTTAATCATTTGAATACTAAGAATAAGATCATACCATTTAAATTTTTACAGAGAACGGGAACAAAAGCAAGGAACTTTAACTAGTTTAAACGTAATTCTATGGGAAAGACATAGGACTAAAGAACGTGGACATCTAAACTCTAAACATGATAAGCAATTCGTCATGTGGTTCTAGTAATTTTGGCAGACGAGAAATCAATAATCATTCTAAACTCAAATCATCAATAAATGTTCAGAATTTTGCAAGATCATGGTCTTAACAGTTAGTCTAATAAAGGTTTTTGAATTCATATATGAGCTAACAAACCTTTAACTTTAAAGCTTTTGACCATGATGCGAGTAATATCTAGACAAGGACAGATGCACAATTCAGAGAATTACTCAAAGTTTGCTCATTAACATGATTTCTGCTAAAAGAGCATGCTCCCATATTGTTATTTCAAAAGAAAAGAGGCCTGCCCGAGCTCCAAGTTATCACAGCATGCTTTTCAAAATAGCTTGCCTATCAAAAATTTATCAAAGAACTAACACAACATATGAAAAACATTGCTTTCACATACGAAAAGGTCACTTATCCAAACAGTAACCACATCTTGCCGAAGGAATTATAACTATACCTACAACCCGTCTATGAACGTCTTAAGAGTGTGACAACAACAACACAAATTAGAGAATAAACATAATAGACATAGAGAATGAGTAGCTAATCCTACTCTAGATAAGAAGAATATTCACCAAACTAGATAAAAGAGGCATTGTTCATCGAAACTAGCAACTTACCAAATGTTAAAAAAAAGAAATCAAGCCAGAGAACCAATATTCAATTTCGAGAAGAACTAAGCGAGTAGAAAACTAAAGGAGAAACTTATTACCTTTTATCGGGCAGGAACTGGGACGAGACGAGTTGAGTTTTTGATGACTTTTTGACGAACTCACATTGCTAGCTTCCAAATGGCAATGAAGAGAATCAAAAAGATCTTCGAGAAATTTAGTAAACCAGTACGTTTTTTGGTTTGTTTTAGCTTGAATTTTTAGGTTTCCCCAAAAATCACAGAAAATGACTCTCCAAGATCTTTTCTACCCAAAAACTCACCCTTAACAGTGGAGAATGGAGGTTTATATAGGAGGGATTTTAGGTTTGCAATGGGTGGAAATTTAGAGGGGAAAAACGGATAGAATTTGGGGAAATTGAAATTCAAAAAACAAGAACCCTCCCTGATGATGCCACCAATGTACCTGGAGGTACGATTTTGATCATATGCCAATGATTTAGAGGGTTTTTCGCCGCGAATTTAGGGATGAGAATGTTGAGGTTCCATCTTTCCTCTTCTAGGAGTTTCTAGAAGTTTTTTGGTATTGACAGCTCAGGAATTAGACGGCGTTAAAGGATATAGATGAGATTAGAGAGGGTTTTGAGGTCATTTGGTGGAGTTGTAGTTGTCGTCTGGTAGCTGTGTTGACGGAGAAAGGGTACTGGGTTCGTTTGGGTGAGCTGTTGATGTCGTTTGGTGTTGAGAGTAGGGAGTTTTAGGGGTCATTTTGTTGTCTGTGTAAGAGGAAAAGAAGAAGAGGAGTGATAAGGGTGTTTGGGCTAATTATCGGACCGGGTCGGGAGGAAAGAATTGGGCTGGGGCGGTGGAGATAGATGTTGGGCTAGAAAAATGGATGATAGAGAATTAATAGTGGGTTAAGGATTTGGCCACTTCGCTTTGCAAATGTGGCCAGATTTGATTGAATTGATAATCGAGTGATTTAAATTATGGCCAAATAATTAAGATTGTGGCCAAATTAGATTCAAAATAGGACCCAATTGAATGAATTCAAAAAAAAAAATTACGTCGTGATTGTAATAGGGACAAACTAAATACAATTAATTTAACCGGGACTTTATTATTTTAAAACAACTAAAATAATTAATTTGCTATCATATTTAATCATATGTTGATTTCACAATTTAATTCCCGGTTGAATTATTTTTTACCAAAATAGGCAGTTCTAAAATATTTTGAAACAATTTTGGAAAAAATCTTCTGAATATCTATTAAAATTCACAAAATAATATACATCTATATATATTATGAATATACGTAGACGTATGTTTATTCATGAAGATTATAGAATATTCTCCGAAATTAATCTTGAAAAATATTTTTAATTACAAAATTAATTATTTAAAATTATTTAAAATCTAAAACCTCGACAACTAATCAAATAGTGGAGGGTAAAAATTGGTTGTCAACATCAACTATCCTCGTGGGTTCCCTTGAATCGCCACAAGTGAGCAAAAACCAACAAATTAACTTGGGAAGTTGGGTTATTTCTAACCCCAACTCTTAAATGAGAGTTTTCGGCAACCAAACTATTTCTAGCCTTGATCTAGAGTGAAAACTCCAAATTTCCAATATTAAACCTTCCCGAATTGAGGAACTCCTCTCTCAAGCAAGAACACAATTAGAATGCTAAATCCATGTTTGCAATCATTAACTATAGGATTAAAGTACGGAAGATTCAATAGACCCACATGATTAATCAAGAGAAAACATAAGATAAGAATGAAATACCTAAATTTAGTATTATCTCTTAACACAAAACCCAAATCTCAAGTCAACAATTTCACCTACAAATTAGCTATTAAGAACAAGAGTTGAAGAATGAAAACAAAAGATTTTACAATAAAGATCATCCAAATCTTCACTCCTAAAGTGTAGGAAGATGAACTTGCTCTCCAAGCTTGCCAAGAGTTGTGAAATTTTGCCAAAGATTGCTTCCCAAATGGCTGAGAAGTCTTTTATGTGGATTGGGGTTTCCAAAAGTGTAAAAAGATTGATTTGGTCCTAGGTGAGCCCATTTTCCATATTTACGGACCAAGGGTCACAATTGCTCCATAGTCTCTTCATGAATAAGAATCACCTGAAATAGATTGAAACAAGCTATAAGTGGTTTCATATCACCATTAGATGACGTTAAAGACAAAAAAAAAGATGTAAATAAGTGGTAATTTCACCACTTATCAGTCAACATTCTAAAAATAGCACCTAAAAGAACCAAACTCGTAATAACCTCTTACAAGAACTTACTCAAAGGCAAAAACTATCCCAAATGTAACTAACACGACTGATTCATACTAAACTGGCTAAAAGAAGAAATGAACCAAAAGAAAGTTAAGGGAATTAAGTAACTGACTTGGGGTCCAGCAAATTTTAATGCATACAGTCTCTGGTACATAAATACGAATAACAAGATGAAAACAGAACGATTAGGCAAAAACATTTAAGACAAGCTTCTAACCTATCACGAGAACTATGGGGATTTCCATACTATGCATATCTAAGTTAACAACCCCAACACCCAGGGCCGACTAACTAAGCTAAGGCAAGCAAAGATATACATATAACTAAATACAACTAAAGGCACTACACCAACTATGCTAAGGTCTACATATACAAGCAAGGTAACACTAGGGATCCCAATCTACGATTCTAAGCTAAAGCCCTAAATCGACTACGAAATCAAAATACCTAAAATAAATCACTATCCAATCCATAATTTCCCACTAACAATTAGCAGAACCTAAAAAATCATCTTATACGAGCTAAGTCTAGAAGTAAGTAAGTCATAGCCTACCTGAAAGCCGATCACGCGCACTCGCACCCATTAAACTAGAGCTTTTCCTTTTTGGGAAGCCTTTGACTGCTGCCACACTATCATAACGATAATCTACTCATCAAAATATGAATAAGGACACCCGTATTGCAATTTAATATTTTGGATAAAAAATCGGGTGAAAAATCACCCATGGGATCCGCATGCGAATTTCAAAAATAAAATTGGGGAAAATGTCCCTCGTAGGACAAAGATTACATGCTCAAAATATTGAGCATAAATAGCTCCAAAAATGAGCCCAAATCAGCCTCTAAACCCCAAGAACAAATTAAGAATCAACCAAAGATTTTAATGGAAATTAAAGGATCGAAAACTTACTATTGATGATGGTAATCGACCACGGACCAGAAATAATCACCCTAACTAGCTTAAAACGATCCCACACTAAAATTTAATGCATAGAGCTCAATAGAAATGGAGGATTTGGTCGGAATGTTTGAAAAATAAAGAAGAAAACAATATATACTGCCAGGGGTCCATCATCGAGATTGCGAAGGACCCCACAAGGTCATGATGACCATGATGGATAGACCATCACGATAACGATGGTCCAGCCATGTAGTCGCAAAGAGTAAATGGATGTCTGGTCCACAGGCCCTTTATTGAAATCGCATGAAGGAGACCTTGTGTCGTGATGCCCAAAGAGGTAGACAATCGTGATTGCATGTCCTTCCTTGGGGTCGTGATTAAGGTCTGAGACCTGCACCTACAACAACAACCAGTAATTTTCTCAAGTTTGAAAAGTCATCGGATGGACCCTCGAGATTCATTCGGGACCTCGCGAATGCAAACAAACTATGCCACCCCTATCAGAAATGACATTTTGTACTCAACGGAATAGAAAACATTCCCAATGAAGACTGATTTAGTAAAAAGTGGACCCCACGCCCAAAACAAACATTTTACCAAAAGGAACCCAATATCCCAAAATGATTTTGGAAGCCTCGGAACCCGAATGAAGGTCCCGCTAGCCCAAAGTCAACATTATGAAGCTAACAATGCTGACAAAATTTTCATCTGAGGCTTTCTTCTCCAAATGTTGACCAAAGTCAACTCTTTCAACTTTAAGAGTTTCAAAGTATGGAAATTGGTTAAAAACACAAATGAACTACCTGGGAACCAAGCCGTCAATCCTGGTAACTTATAAATGACCTGTAGCCGCTGTGGGAAAGCTTAAAATGCAGAAAAAAGAACGACAAACAAGAAAATGACCTAGAAGGTCATTACAACATCCACTACTAAAAGGACTTTTGTCCTTGAAAGTTAGAAAAAGGGAAGTACTTGAAGGCTTGAAAAGACTGGGATAATGGGCCCGCATATCATGCTTGGTCTCTGTCACGCCCTGAGACTACCCCCTAGACGTAACACGGGACCCGAACTATAAGTGCCCCAAGTTAACCCTTGGTCATAGCATAACATAGGAATACACGAGGAAACATAGTGGAAGCATAAATAGAAAACTAGGCAACCCAATCCATAAATGATAAAGTAAATAAGAAACGTAATCCAAAAGAGAAACTCGAATACTGTCTATGTCTGAAAAACCTCTACACATGACATAAGAAGTTGCTAGGACAAGACCCTAGCTAACTCGAAGTAGGAAAGTAAACAGTCATAAAATAACCAAGATCATAACTAGCCCTCGAACAATGAGGACTCACAAATAGTGACTGGAATGGCCTGTGGTCTCTAGCCATATGCCTGAGGGAGGAAACCTGAGTCTGCATCATCAAAAGGATGCAGCGCAAAATATGCGTCAGCACTATAAGATGTAATAAGTGTGCGAGATATGCCTAATCATGATAAAAACATACTTAAAACATGTTTAAGATGAGCTTGTTCATATAAAGAGATAGCATAAGTAAATATCAAGATATAAGGCATAAAACATGAAGTTAAGTCAAGATTTAAAGTAGAGCATCACATAACTTCATAACTTGAAAATAATCATGCGGGAGTTTCTCTTAACCGACATAAACCATGCTGAGCTACATGGAGTCCTGTGTCACGCACCCACACTAAAAAAGGTTGTCCTAACCAGCCAAGGTTAGAACCATGTCATAAGGATTCTGTCATAGGCCACAGAGGGCAACCTACAATGGCAACGTAGTTTTGGACTCGGGTAATTGACCCTCATCGCTCGGTTCTAAATACTACTCCCAAAACATAACATGAGGCTCACGTACATGTGACATATCTAGATGTCAAAGCTTGTTCATAAACATGTTCATAACCCAGATCTTCATACTACTCACGAACCTTGAGTTTAAAAATGATTCATGAGCTTTAATGGTACATCGGGTGTCTTGCATAACAATTCATAACTTGAAAACTTGCATGGCCCTAGCCCAATTTCATAATAACATATACTTTCATAAGACATAGGAACTAGTCATGCACTTGCTTGAAAATCATAAAAATCATGCTATCAATTACCCAATTTACTTGAATCAATTCATGCATGTAAAATTTGCTATAACTAGCCTTCAATTTATGAAATAGGAGTACACATGTAAAATCCCATGCAAAATCATGCAATTTAATAGTAAATTTCATAGTAGAATCATGAGAAAATAATTTATAGCAAAGCCCATAAGAATTGGGTAAAAACCCTAATTTGAAAGTTCATAAAAATCAATATAGAATTTGGGGGTTTTGGACATAAGATGAAAGGAATCCCTTATTCAATACCCACATACCTTATTGAATCTAGCTTGATCAAGGATGAAAAGAAATGAAGGCTTGAACTTGGAGCTTGAGACTTGGAGAAGAGGAACTCTTTCTTCTTTTGAAATAGAATGACTTAGAATTAGAAAAGCTTAGGCCATTAGGGGATAAAAACCTACTAAAACTGGTAAGAAAGACCTCACTTAAGAGTTAAAAGGGTAGGTAATTACAAAAATACCCCAGGGACTTAAAATTTAAAGCTGCAGAAAAATCTCACCTCACGGGCTACCCGATGGGAGTCGTACCCATGATGAACCATTGACCAAGGCATCTGAGAGAGGGTATAGAATTCTGGGGTGCTGGAGGGTTCTGATGATGTGGTCCTATGGGCCAACGTAGCCATGACGCCCGTGGTGTGGCCTGTAGGGGAAAGGGAGTCAGAGGGAAACTCCACTGGACCACTCCGACGCTGGCTCTGATGGGACTCACATCCACAATGCTTGTCGTGGCCGCCCGTTAGCTTGAAGGGTCTGCTCGACAGCTACTGGTCATCTCCCACAAAGTGCCCCATGGGCCGTCGAGACACCGATGTCTGTGGCAGCTGCCCGTCGGGACCAACAGTTGCAAAGAAGGTTTTGGGTTCTGAGTTTGTTTGCCAGTTTAAATTTTGGGGTGTTATAATATCTCCCCCTTAGGAACATTCGTCCTCGAATAAAGACTAAGCAAGGGAAATTAGGGAGGAAAACAGCCCAACCAAGCAACAAAACATGAAAAATGAAGAGCAAGCATGAAAAATGAGCTTGTAACTTTAAAACATGACTGAACTAACTTTGGAAAACATGAATGCATGCAAGGATCATGAGAGAAACTGATGGAGTAGAACTGGAGGAATATACTAAGGAGAAAACTACTACCTTAGGCTGGAACTGGGTCAGAAGGAAAGAGATGAGGGTACTTGGCTTTCATGGCTGCTTCTGCTTCCCAAGTAGCTCCCTCAACTAGCAGATTTCTCCAAAGAACCTTCACCAAAGCGACTTCTTTGTTTCTCAACCTCTGAATCTGACGATGAAGAATCTCCATGGGAACTTTCTTATAAGTAAGGCCATCCTTCACAGCCATACCTTCCAAGGGAACAATCAAGGTTGTATCACAAACACACTTCTTCAACAAAGAAACATGGAAAACCGGATGAACCGCTTTAGATCCGATGGCAAATCCAACTCATAAGAAACACTACCAACTCTCCTCAGAATCTGATAAGGACCTACATAGCGGGGACTAATCTTCCCTTTCTTACCAAATCTCATCACACCCTTCATGGGTGACACTTTTAGAAATACCCCATCATCAATCTCAAACTCCAACTCTCTTCTCCTCACATCTGCATACGATTTTTGCCGACTCGGAGCGGTCTTCAACCTCTCCCTGATAATGTGAACCTTCTCCATAGTCTCATGAACTGAATCTAGACCAATCAAGGTTGCCTCACCTACCTTAAACCAACCAATAGAAAATCTACACCTCCGCCCATAAAGTGCCTCATAAGGAGCCATCTGGATGCTAGAATGGAAACTATTGTTGTAGGAAAACTCGATAAGAGGTAAGTGATCATCCCAATTACCTTTGAAATTAATCACATAAGCTCTCAACATATCCTCCAAAGTCTGAATTGTACGTTCTGCCTGGCCATCCGTCTGTGGGTGAAAAGTTGTGTTAAGCTTAACCTGAGTACCAAGACTATTCTGAAATGATCTCAAAAACTGATATGTAAACTGAGTACCCCTGTCTGAAATGATAGACAATGGAACACCATGAAATTTGAGAATCTCCTGAATACAGATCTTTGCATAATCATCTGCTGAATCCGTAGTCTTAACAACTAAAAAGTGGGTTGATTTAGTCATCCTGCCGACAATCACCCAAATAGAATCATGTTGTCTACGAGTACGAGGCAAACCAATAATGAAATACATATTGATTTCTTCCCATTTCCAAGTAGGAAGATCAATATCTTGATTCATACCACCCGGTCGTTGATGCTCTACCTTCACTTGTTGACAGTTGGGACACTTAGCCACAAAACCTTCTATGTACCTCTTCATGCCATTCCACCAATGGACTTCCCGTAGGTCATGGTACATCTTGGTGGCACCAGGGTGAATAGAATACATGGAGCTATAAGCCTATGTCAATATCCGCTGTCTCAACCCATCTATGTTAGGAACACATAATTGACCCTGATATCGAAACACACCATCTCCCAATTGGGAGAAAATCTCTACTCTTTGCTGATGGACGACACCCTTCAACTGGTGCAAAATAGGATCACTATCTTTCTTTTCTTTCACCTCAGCTACCAAGGATGATTCAGAACCATTCTGAATGATAACACTGCCATCTGTCAAATCCATAAGATGAACCCCTAATCGGGTAAGTTGATGAACATCCCTGGCCAATTCCTTCTTTTCGTCCTAAACGAAAGACACACTACCCATGGACAACCTACTCAGTGCATCTACCACAACATTGGCCTTACCCAGATGGTAAAGCACACTCATATCATAATCCTTAAGAAGCTCAAGCCATCTCCTTTGATGAATATTCAATTCCTTTTGAGTGAATACGTATAGAAGACTCTTATGATCGGTGAATACATCCACGTGGAGACCATACAAGTAGTGTCTCCAAATATTCAAAGAAAAAACCATGGCCGCTAACTCAAGATCATGAGTAGGGTAGTTCTTCTCATGAATCTTAAGTTGTACCGAAGCGTAATCAATCACCTTACCACGCTGAATCAACACACAACCAAAACAAATCATGGAAGCATCATAATACACAACAAAGTCATCTAGGCCCTCGGGTAGATCCAACACTGGAGCTGTGGTCAATCTAGTCTTCAATTCCTGAAAGTTCTTCTCACATAGATCAGACCACTGAAATTTCACCTTCTTCTAAGTCAACTGAGTCAATGGGGCAGCAATGGAATAAAACCCTTCCACAAATCTCATGTAGTAACCAGCCAAACCCAAAAAGCTCCTAATATCTGACGGAGAAGTGGGTCTAGGCCAGTTCTTTACTGCCTCAATCTTTTGAGAATCAACTAAAATACCATCTCTAGTCACAATATGACCCATAAAAGCAACAGACTGCATCCAAAACTCACACTTGCTAAACTTAGCAAATAACTGTCGATCCTTAAGAGTTTGCAACACCACTCTCAAATGGTCTGCCTGCTTCTCCTTACTCTGAGAGTAGATAAGGATATCATCAATGAACACAATCACAAACATATCCAAATACTGCTTGAACACACAGTTCATCAAATCCATAAAGGCTGCAGGAGCATTCATTAGTCCAAAAGATATAACCATAAATTCATAATGACCATACCAAGTTCTGAAGGCCGTCTTTGGAATGTCACACTCTCAAACACGAAGCTGATGATAACCATATCTAAGGTCAATCTTGGAGAAGTAACTGGCACCTTAAACATGATCGAACAAGTCATCAATCCTACGAATGGGATACTTATTCTTGATTGTGACCTTGTTCAACTGGCGGTAGTCGATACACATTATGAGGGAACTATCTTTCTTTCACACGAATAAGACTGGAGAACCCCACGAAGAGATGTTGGGTCGAATGAAACCCTTATCAAAGAGGTCTTTCAACTGATATTTCAATTCCTTAAGCTCTGCGGGAGCCATTCTATAGGGAGGGATAGAGATAGGATGCGTATCTGGAAGAAGATCTATTCCAAAGTCAATCTCCCGCTCAGGAGAGACTTTGGGCAAATCTTTGAGAAACACTTCTGGAAACTCATTCACAACAGAAACTGACTGAAGAGATGGGGTTTCAGACTCCGTGTCCACAACCCGCACTATATGATAAACATAACCCTTAGTAATCATCTTCCTAGCCTTAAGATAAGATATGAAACAACTTTTTAAGGATGGGGGACTACTTTGCCACTCTAGGACATGTTCATTTGGAAACTTGAAACTGATGACTCGAGTACGACAATCAACTGAGGCATAACATGCATACAACCAATCTATACCAAGAATAACATCAAAATCAGTCATCTCCAACTCTACTAGATTCACTGAAGTGACTGTATGAAGGACTGAGATAGGGCAATTTTGGTAGATTCTTTTGGCTAGGATTGTTTCACCAACAAAAGTAGAAACATAAAAGGGTTCTAAAAGCTGTTCAGGACTAATTTTGAACTTGCAAGCCACATAAGGAATCACAAAAGATAAGGAGGCACCAGGGTCTAATAAAGCATACACATTGAAGGAAAAGACTTTCCACATACCAGTAACAACTTATGGTGAACTCTCCTGGTCCTGGCGTGAGGACATGGCATAAAGGCGGTTCTGGCGCTGACCACCAGAACTAGAATCAGTGCCCTGTTGGGCTGGGCAACCTCCTAGGGCTGCTGTAGCAAACTGAGTCCTACTACCTCCATGTCCCTTCTTAGCTGAAGGGCAAACCTTAATCATGTGTCCAGCCTGTCCACACCCAAAGCATGCACCTGTGCTATAACGACACTCTCTTGAGTGATTCTTCCCACACTTGTTGCAAATAGGGTGGGAATAACCCTTTGCAACACTACCTTGAGACTACGAATTAGCACCTAATTTGCTACCTGCCTGATCGTGATGAGGTATGGGGTCCTGGGTAGGAGCACTAGCTGAAGAATGAACGAGCTCTGATGATTTTTTCTAGAACGAAGAGCGATGTCCGCCTCCGTACCTATGATGACAGAAACCTGAACTCTCTGATCTAACCCTCTTGTTCTCCCTTGCCATCTCCCTCAACTTGTCTCCATCGATCTGTTGGGCATGAGTCATGAGTCGAGAAATATCTATGTCACCTAAAAGCATCACGGACCTACACTCCTTCTTTACCATATCTGATAATCCATAAACATACTCATCTCATCCCATGGTTCAGCCACCATAGAAGGAGCATAACTAGAAAGCTGGGTGAACTTCAGTCTATACTCCTGAACCAACATAGAACCTTGCCTCAGATTCACAAAATCTTCCACCTTGGCTTGCATCAACAATCTCGGGAAAAACTGGTTAAGAAAAGCCCTCTCAAAGCATTCCCATGTCATAAGGACCACATCCCTAGCCCTAGCATCTTTCCATTGAGTGAACCAAATATGAGCCACGTTCTTGAGTTGATAGGAAGCTAGCTCAACACCCTCAAAACCAACCACTTGCATTACACCAAAGAACTTCTTTACTTTATCCAAGAAATTTTGCGGATACTCATCAACTTTTGAACCCCAGAACTCAGGTGGATTCATGTGAATGAAATCTCAAACTTGGGCCGCAACTTCACCTTGAGGGTGGATGGGGATAGGAGCCTGCTGATTGGCCTGATCGGCCATAGTCTGAGCTAGCTGAATGACATTTTTGAACACCACATTTGGGACCTCAGGGTCTGGAATCAAAGGATTCGCATCCAACCCAGAGAGGCATGGCACAACGTGGAGGCATAATCTGAAATGCATACAGATCGGGTTAGAGGAGTATTTAGAGTTGAACTCTATTGCATGATATGGATCATGAAAGAAGTGAAGACTTTCCTAAAACATCTCATAGCCTCCCTTCATAGATGTGGCGCGCTTCACACCCATGAAAGAGACTCTACTTGATGCGGCTTTCAGACACCCTAGGAATCTTGAACCTGTTGCTTTGATACAAAGTTTGTCACGCCCCCAGGTTACCCCCTAGACGTAACATGGGACCCGGGACCATAAGTGCCCTAATTTAATTTTGGTCATAGAATAACATAGGTATACACGAGGAAACATAGCAGAAGCATAAATAGAAAACTAGGCAACCCAATCCATAAATGATAAAGTCAATAAGAAAAGTAATCCAAAAGAGAGACTCGAATATTGTCTATGTCTGAAAAACCTCTACACATGACATAAGAGTTTGCTAGGACAAGACCCTAGCTAACTCGAAGTACGAAAACAAACAGCCGTAAAATAACCAAGATCATAACTAGCCCTCGAACAATGAGTACTCCCCAACAGAGACTAAAATAGCCTGCGGTCTCTAGCCACGTGCCTGAGGGAGGGAACCTGAGTCTGCATCATCAAAAGGATGCAGCACAAAATATGCGTCAGCACTATAGGATGTACTGAGTATGCGAGATATGCATAATCGTGATAAAAACATACTTAAAACATTCTTAAAATGAACTTGTTCATATAAAGAGATAGCATAAGTAAATATAAAGATATAAGACATAATACATGAAGTTAAGTCAAGATTCAAAGTAGAGTATCATATAACTTCATAACTTGAAAATAATCATGCGGGAGTTTCTCTTAACCGACATAAATCATGCTGAGCTATATAGAGTCCAATGTCATGCACCTACACTAAAAATGGTTGTCCTAACTAGCCAAGTTTAGAACCATGTCATAAGGATCCTATCATAGGCCACAGAGGGCAACCTACGGTGGCAACGTAAGTTTGAACTTGGGTAATCGACCCTCGTCGCTCGGTGCTAAATACTACTCCCAAAACATAACATGAGGCTCACATACATATGACATATCTAGATGTCAAAGCTTGTTCATAAATATGTTCATAACCCGGATCTTCATACTACTCACGAACCTTGGTTTTGAAAATGATTCATAAGCATTAATGGCACATCGAGTGTCTTGCATTACAATGCATAACTTAAAAACTTGCATTGACCTAGTTCAATTTCATAATAACATTTACTTTCATAAAAAATAGGAACTAAGCATGCACTTGCTTGAAATTCATGAAAATCATGCTATCAATTTCCCCAATTTACTTGAATCAATTCATGTATGTAAAATTTGCTATAATTAGCTTTCAATTTATGAAATAGGAGTACACATGTAAAATCTCATGCAAAATCATACAATTTAATAGTAAATTTCATAGTAGAATCATGAGAAAATTATTTATAGCAAAGCCAATCAGAATTGGGTAAGAACCCTAATTTGAAAGTTCATAAAAATCAATATAGAATTTGGGGGTTTTGGGCATAAGGTGATAGGAATCCCTAATTAAATACCCACATACCTTATTGAAGCTAGCTTGATCAAGGAAGAAAAGAAATGGAGGCTTGAACTTAGATTTTGAGACTTGGAGAAGAGGAACTCTTTCTTTTTTTGGAATGGAATGACTTAGAATGAGAAGAGCTTAGACTATTATAGGATAAACTACTAAAAGTGGTCAAAATGACCTCACTTAGGAGTTAAAAGGGTGGGTTATTACAAAAATACCTAAGGACTTAAAATTTAAAGTTACAGAAAAATCCCGCCTCACGGGCTACCCGATGGGCGTCATACCTACGACGGCCCATCGACCAAGGCGTCTGAGGTAGGGTCTAGAATTCTAGGGCGCTGAAGGGTTCTGATGACGTGGTCCCACTGGCCGTTGTAGCCATGATGCCTGTGGTATGGCCCGTCGGTAAAAGGGAGTCAGAGGGAAACTCCACTCGACCACTCCAACACTGGTTCTGATGGGACATCGCATCCACGACGCCCATCGTGGATGCCTGCGGCTGGAAGGGGCTACTCGGCACCTACTGGTCATCTCCCATGGTGCACCCCATGGCTCGTCGGGACACCGACGCTCGTGGCGGCTGCCTGTCGGGACCAAAAGCTGCAGAGAAGGTTTTGGGTTCTGAGTTTATTTTACGGTTGAAATTTTTGGGTGTTACAGTCTCCCAGGTAGCCTCCTCAATGGGACGATGACTCTACTACACCTTAACCACCGAATCTCTCTAGACCTTAACCGCCTAACATCCCAAGCTAAAATGGCTACTGGCTCCTCCTCAAAAGTTAAATGATCATCCAACTGAACCAAATTCCACTGAAGCACGTACGACTCATATGGGATATAACGATGGAGCATCGATACATGGAAACGCTAATGAATGGCAAAAAAGGCTAGAGGCAAGGCAAACCCATATGCAATATCGCCCACTCACTGAAAAATCTGAAATGGCCCAATGTACCTGGGGCTAAGCTTACCCCTCCTGCCGAACCTCACCATGCCCTTCTTGGGTGAGACATGGAGGACCATACGGTCACCAACCCCAAACTCTAAGGCACGATGCCTATTGTTAGCATAACTCTTCTATTTGCTCTGAGCTGCCCGAAGTCTATCCTGAATCAACTAAACACTACCCAAAGACTCACGCAACAAATTTGTACTCTATGACCTGGACTTAAAAGCATCAAACCACCCAATATGAGACCTACACCGCCTACCATACAATGCCTCAAATTGAGCCATCTGAATACTCGAATGGTAACTATTATTATAAGTAAACTCTGCCAAGGCTAGAAACTGGTCCCACTGACCCCCAAAATCCATAACGCAAGCATGAAGCATGTCCTTTAGAACCTGAATAGTCCGCTCAGTGAAATGCCATGCTAAGATCAACCTGAGAAACCAAATCTGCCTGAAATGCCCTCCAAAAGTGGGAAGTGAACTGCGTACCTCTACCTAAAATAATGGACACCAGAACACCATGTAGATGGACTATCTCTCATATGTAGATCTGAGCTAACCTCTCAGCACTAAAGAAAGACTGAATGGGTAGGAAGTGAGCAAACTTAGTCAACCGGTCCATAATGACCCAAATGCTATCAAAACCACGAAAAGCACCCTTCAGCAAAATCTTCGTCTTGTTTGATCACTTCATACTTCAACTCCTTTTAGGCTCTTTTTGGGTCCATTTCCTTATTTTCTATTTTTGATCACAAGTACCTGCATATGCATAAATAAAGGTTATAAGAATCTCTAAATCTCATCAAAACATAGCAATAATTCATGGTTAAAGGCTCAATAAGTTGGTGGATTACTGACTTATCATTATTTGCCACTGATTTGTTCATAGAGTCTAGAGCTTGATAGAAGCTTTGAAGGAGTCCTTTTATTTGTATCAAATGAAGCATCATGCTCATCACATGGAACATGACATTTCTAACGGTTGGGGGTAGGCAGATGGCACCCACAGCACAATGGACCATGAGTCCATCTTCCACATCCATAAATCTGCCAACACACTCTTGACTCATGGGCAACCTGTTTGAAACAACACAACAAATAAAAAAGTAAAAGAGAATAAACACTCAGCAAAAGTGAGCTAAACGATAATCAAATGGCAAATCAAGAACCATTCCCCGCTAACGACACCATTATTTTTGGGAAAAATGGTTTTATATTTTGACTTATTTGAAAATTCATTTCGAAAACCAAGTCAAAGTTTCAAAACATTTTTCAAAGTAAATGAGAGTCGCCACTTAGTTTTATAAAAGTAAAACCAAGAAAAACATAAGAAATTTCTAAAGTTATAAACAGATAATAACTTTAAAAATCAGAGATTTAGGGTAATAGGTTCCTATTAATCTTTCGAGAAGGATTTAAAGGCATTCAAAATATCCGCTAACTTGCGATTATCTGGACTTGTTTAAAAACCAACTTATTTGACTACCTTTAAGAAAATCTTTGTTTTGAGAAAATGTGCGAATATAAGAAGGTAATTTGAAATAAGACAAATGCAATTTTTAAACCTTGATAACAATTTTTGAGAAGAAGTAGTGAATTCAATTAAGGGGAAAGCATGCTTAAATTAACGACAAAACAGTGAATGTATTTCCAAAATAACAAAAAAAAATTGATATTCAGAAAATATCATCTATGTGAAGCAATTAATTAAGCATATAAGAATGTGTGAAGATAAGAAATAGTTCTTCTTTTGGGTAAATTCAACTAAGTTAGAAGAGTTAGAATTCAATTAATACAAACAATTCTATCTAAACATGAACTAAAGAGGAAGAAAGAGATGTGATTACGTCATTGGCTCAATCTAAACCTGTCCTAAAATTCTAAGTTTGGGCTATGCCCATAATCTGCTACACTTTGGACTTTTTAGTCCAACTTCCTTCAGTTTTAGGCCCATTTGGGACCGCTGCTACTGCTGCTGCGTCATGGGCTTTGGCCCATTTCCTATGTTTGTATACCAGCCCATACATAGGTTGTATACTAGTGTATATTAGCTTCAAAACCTATATATCCGCTTCCATATTCCATACATCCAATGTATACTACTATATATCGATCTTGTTGAACTTGAATTTAGGCTGAATTTGACGTGGATTTGGCCTAGCCCAATGGAGATGCAAGGATGTGGGTCAATTGGACCCGAGGTAGATTGTGTCATGCAAAGAAAATGAAATGAACGATAAGTACCAGAAAAGATAAACTATCTATACTATCATATCAAACTTATTTGTTCAACAGGAACATCAAATTAACCCATATACATACACACATTGATCTCCAAAGAATAAATCTTGCCATAAAGGAGAAATTAGTCATGATATAGGCTAATCACTCAACGTAAGCATGTAATGCATGGTTTTTGAAGATATCTGATGGGTAATCAAAGGGGAAGTAGTGAACTGAGAGTTAAAGGAATTGGGGTAACTTTCATTAATTGCTTATGTATAAAAAGAAAAGGGGAGCAACATATTAAACTTGAACCTAAGAATATGAATCTAAAAACTGACATAAGAGGGAAAAGAATGCTTTTATTCTATAAGCAAGCAGATACATTCGAATTTTAGAATAACATGAACTCTCATCATATTTAACAAAACACAACTAAAGAAGGGGACGAGGTATGCCTAGGTTTTGAAAAATGACCATAGGTACGCAGTCACACATAACTTGCAACTTGAAACTTTATTGAAGCAAATAACTGATAAAGGTGCATTTAAGGTTGAACTTGGGAAATTTTGAGGGTCTATATACTCAAAATTGGTGAGTGAATATAAAACTCATGTTAAGAAGCAATGAGGGTCGGAACAGTTTTCAGAAATCTACTGACTAATTTCAAAGATCCTGAAATTTCAAAGTCATTAAACATAACTTTTAACCCTTTTTAAAACTCAGCAGATATTATCCAAAGAATATAGAAAATGATCTCATGATGTGAATAAACTTCAACTTTCTAAATATTCATAATGAAAAGATACTACTTTTGTGAAACTTAAATCTGCTTGGAGCAGTGAATTAAGAAGAATTTTCAAAAAAAAAGAATCCTCAATCAGATTACGCACAGAGAAAACATATTCTTTGGCAAATACACATAAACACCTTCAGATGTTGATGAAATGACAGAGTGAAAATTCTCAAGATAACTTCACATGACAGAACCAACATTTAAACACATCCTAATCACTAACGATCGATACTATACTGAATGAGATTAGCCATTTACTAAAGAATCAATCAAAACTTTAATGGAAAAACAAGCAAGACCAGTTGATTATCACAGCAATGAATCCCAATCAGATTTCAAACCTTATTCTCAAGACCTTACCAACACACATACAGCACATGCTTGTTCACATGAAGCACACAAACAATAATTTTTAATACTGGGAAGAACAAAGAAAAAGAAAACAAATGACAATTCCTAAGAATTTTAAGTCTTGACTGCAGCTTCAACTAAACACATTTAAAGCTTTTGTTCGTAATTCTGAACACCATATCACATAAATCAAACAAGACCAATGAAAACCAACCTAAAACTTCCAAGAAATTATAATCTTATATAACGCTAAAAAGACATAAGAAAGTGAGGTATTTACCTTCTTTTGAGCAACGAACAGGACTACGATATTTGACGGAGAGAAGATCCACCACCATCGGAAAAAAAAATTTGAGTTTGAAATTTTTAGCCTCGAAAATGCATAAAAAAAGAACTCGAATTCTTCGCCAAGAAATCCCAAGCTTTCTCAAGCCTTCAAGGGTTCTCTTAGCTGTGAAATCATTACCCAACACTAGGAATAGTAAGGGTTTATATAGGTGTGGATTTGGGGGATTTGGGGGATTTGGGGGATTTTGAATCAAATTTTCGATGTGGGAAATGGGATTTCGAAGGGTTTTCTGGGAATTTCGCTATGGATTTCCAAATTGTTGAAGGTATAAGGATATGAGCTAGAGAAATCATACCATATTGGACGATTTTGAACAAGGATTGTACGAGGAGGAGGCAAATTTGCTCCACGTCGCTACCTCAGTACCTTCTTGGTATAAATCTCGTGCCCAGCACGCGTAGGGGTACAAATTTTAGAGGGAAAAAGAGGTGAATGTTGAGGCAGAGCTAGGGTTCTGTGAGGGTTGTTGTTATTAATATTGGAGAAGAGAGAATGTTTTAGGGGTCGTTTGGATTTCTGTTAAATAGAAAGAAGAAAGAGTAATAAGAGTGATAAGGGTGCGTGGTGTTGGGCCAGTTCGGGTTTTTGGTTTAGGCGGGTCGGAGGAATTGGAGTGGGATGATGGGTCTTAGTGTGTTATTGGCCCAAATTGTTGGTTGATACCAAGAGGTTATAAGGGTGGTTTAAATAGTGGTCACATTTGCAAAATGTGGCCATTTTGGTCTTTAGGAAATAGCCAAATTAGGATAAATTAGATGAAATTCGACTAGGATTTAAATGATTTGAAGAATTAGGCTATAATAGGAACATAGATGAAGTAATTAAAATTAATCACTCGAGCCTCTTTAACTTTAAAAGAATTGAAATAATTATTGTGTTTAACACATAATTACCTCTCTTAACGATTATGAAAATTAATTTCTTAATTAATCTCTCATTTTGAATTAATTTTGGAGAAAAATCAAGCGCTAATCTCTTAAAAGGATTTTCTTATGAAATAAAACTTTTAAATAGTTCTTTGAGTAAACTTATATAAATTTTACATAATTAAATATGAAAAAATTTAAATTATTACTCAAAACTATTATAAAGCTAATTTTGAAAATGTTTTATCCTTTTATGCAAAACAATTATTTTAAAAATTGTTTAAATTTCAAAAAGGCTCAAGATTAATTTGTATGTGGAGGTTAAAAATTGGGTGTCAATAACTGCCTCTCCCTTTGGGTAGGGTGGATGTAAGGAATCCTGGGCAAATGGAATTGACGATCCCAATTTTATCCGACCACAGTTTCATCTTCAGGAAACAGTTGGTTCTAGCATGAATTTCAAGGAATCGTGGTCGAACTTCGGTATCAAGTTTCCTACATATCTCATGTTACATGAGAATTCAGGCCACTTATAGTTCAGGATGCTTGATTTTACGCACAATTTTGAAAGAATTCAAAACTATTTTGGTTTCAGAGTATGGAGAGACCGGAAAGCTGGGGAGTAAGAGGATAGGGGGTGAAGTTAGGAATGCAGCTGAGTTTTCAACACAGAGCCCGCCTACATATCCTAAGACTTAGGAAATCAGGCTGCTTGTAGTTCGACTCGATCAGTGGAAAAGGTAATCTTTATGTTAAGACAACCTTTGGCTCGCGATGAGTGACAAATGGATTGAGCTATAAAAAAGACGCTTGTAACCTCTCAACTATGAATGTGGTGTGCTTCACACCCATAAATAAGATTTTACCTGGATATAATTTTCGAAGCTCGAGGTGTATTGTGACCCAAATTTGAAAAGAAGGAATATTGATTCCATCGTGAGCTTAGAAAATACCCTGGATGCAAAACTAAGACCCAATGACAGGAAATACCCACATGCCTTCTGATAGGGGTGTGGTTCGATGGTGGTGAAAGTTGTTCCTCAGCTCGCGTCCAAAGAGTTTGGTATTCCCCTTTGGACTTGTCCCGGTTCGCTGCTAAGAAAAAGTTCCATATTGTGCTACATCCTTTTTGGCGAAGCCCGTAGCTGTGGTTTTTGTTTTGAGAAATTTACCCTTTCGGATTCTCTCGACAATATCTCAAAACCAAATTGTTAGTAATAAAATATTTCCATTTGGAGAGGGGTTTCTTCGTCATACCTTATCCTTGCGTTATGTTCGAATCTTGTGTTGTGACACATTTTGTACCTGTTGCTCTGGTTTGAGATTTTCACACTCTCGGATGTTCTCGGTAATATTTTGAAACAAAATTATTAGTAGTAAAGTAATTCAAATAAGGAGAGATAGCTTTGTACCTCATTTTTTTCATTTGTCGCCTTTTGAAGCAGATGTCATCCTTTCTGATCTTTGTCTTAGGAAATAGCGACTTCCATGATGAGAAGATAATATCCCTCGTAGCTATCGGATAGGATTGCCTTCGTGGCGGTTTTTGAGTATGACGACCTTTGTAATCATTGCGGTATAACAGTCTTCGTAACCGTTTGCGGCGTTCTCTTGAATGTGATAGCCTTCATGGATATTGACAGTAGTCTTTTTCATATGCCTTTGGGGTAAATCTTGTGCATCATCCATATTGATGTGACTAACAAATATTCCCTGAATTGTCAGGCTTTGGGTAATCTAGCACATCATTCGACTTTAAATAGAGGCGACTTACAGATGCCTTTAATTTTTCAACTTCGAGTAATCTTGCACATCATCCGACTTTGGATAGAGGCGGCTTACAGATGTCCTTCGAATTGCCAATTTTTGGGTAATCCTACACTTTTATCTGATCTTGGAGGTAATCGCGACTCACAAATTTCCCTTGAATTGCTAGTCTTTGCGTAGTCCTGCACAATATCAACGTGGATATGTCGTGGCTTATAGATAACCCTTGGACTATTAATATTTGGTAGTCTTGCACTTTTACCCAATTTCAGATATTATTGCGACTTGTGTATTACTCTTGAACTGTCAATTCTTCGGGAAATCTTGCACACTATTTCAGTTTCAGATATCGCTGCATCTTACAAACATGCTTGTACAATTTACAATCATCAAAGAAACAAACAAAAGCTAAACAAAAGCTCATGCTTGAGTTTTTCAAGAAAATGCCTTAATCATCGTCCATAAAATTCATGCTTGTACAATTTACACACACACGTGGCAAGTTCTAGATGCTATTCTATGCAAGAAACTAAACAAAAGCTCACACACATATGGCACCATGATACATGTATAGGAATATCACACTTGCATGCTCAAACACAAACATCTTGAGTGCACTCACACAATTAACCCCGTTTTCTACACCTTTTGAGTCTAGTTAAAGAGCCTATGTGTCTCTCGTGAAGTTCTTACTCACTTACTTGAATTCATATGAACTACCCATGACGTCTAGCTAAAGCTCCAAGTGGAATTTCTACGTTTCAAAGGACATGCTTCTAATCCTACAATCCTATGACTAATTTTCCCTTAAGACGGTCGTCATCCATCCATCATCGGGACAAGTCATTACTACTACCATGTATCCTAACAAAAACTATCCTAAAAAAAAAATCTACCCGGTTCAAAAGGGACTATCCTCAGGAAATGAACCGAAAACAAAAGTTGAGGAACCCAACCTAAGAAAACAAAACTAACATAACTAATACTGACTATGAGTCAGTTTCAGCTTGAGATAATAATTCCTCTCCAGTCTCTCACTTTACTCTTGTGTAATTCATCTTGGTACCTCGTTCCATCAGTTACCCTTGTATTTCAGCATATTTGCATGTTCATGGGACTCATTTCAGTTATATATCAATTTCTTGTACTTCTTTGGTAGGGATTGCATCTCCTTTCCTCCAAGCTTAACTTTTAAAGTCTTCATTCAAGGACGAATGATCCCAAGGGGGAGATATTGTAATACCCCAGAAATTCCAAGCCTAGACTAAGTTCATAAAACCAGAAAAAAATTAAGTTTTCAGGAACCACGGGTCAAGATCATGGACTGTGGTTTGGAACCATGGTCCATCGTTTCAACCGTAGTCCCAATTCCAGTAGACCCCAGTCCATGGCTCAAGAACCACGAGATAGATCACGGACCATAGTTGAGAACCATGGTTCTTTCTCTGACTCGTGGTTTCCCTCATCAGAGGATAATCAGTCCAGAGCTCAGTAACCACGAGTCACACAACGAACCATCGTTCAGGACCACGGTCCGTCCTACGAACTCATGGAAACAGAACATTAGGGGACCCTCAGTCCAAGCCCCAGGAACTACGAGTCACACGATGAACCGTCATTTAGGAGTACAGTCCATCTTGTAGAATCGTAGTTCCTCAGATTGGAGAACCCCCAAGACTCCTGGGCAGGACCATGACTCAATTGATGGTCTGTCGTCTAGGAGTACGGTCCGTGAAACCAAGTCGTGATCCCTGAGTCACGATTTTCAGCAGATTTCTTTTAATTTTCTCAAGGGTAGTCTGGTCTTTTCCCAATTCTTTTAATTCTGATCCTTAGTCATTTTGGGAGTTATTAAAGGGTTTTTAACTCTATTTTCCCTCATTACTACTAAGTCATTCGATACTTAGCAAATTCAGTCAAGAACAAAACACTCTCTCTCAAGAACAAGGCAAAAAGGGTTTCCTCCAAATTCCTCTCAGAATCCAAAGGTTCAATCGTAGAATCTTCATCCATGTATATGGGATTTCACTAGTGGGTTCCTTTCACCCATTAGGTCCCTAGAATTCATCCAGTCCTTCGGGTTTCTCCATGATTGATTAGACCTAAGGTTCATAAACCTTAGAGTTTTTCTTTGATATTCAGATGCTATAATTTATATATATGATGCTTAGTTCATATTTCTTGGAGGATTAATACAGTTCATGTATAGAATTCAGAACCCTATCTTGTGATAATTTCCAGTACTTCATAAATTATGCTTGCTAGGCAGATCAGTCAGATAATTATGCTTCAAAAATTGAATGTCATATCTTTCAGTATAAGTATGTTGCATTCTCAGTTAATTATCAGTACTTTGAGCTATCCACTATTTCAGTGCATTGTTGTATATATTCAGTTGGGAGTAGACTTAGTACCGAGTAGACGAAGTGATGAAGGCTTAACTGTCAATTTAGGCTAAGACCTTTAGTAGCAGTTCCCAAGTCCCAGAACTACGGCGCCACCATAGGTATTAAAGGAGTTAGCTGTTAGACTAGGCTGTACATCCTTGTCCCCTATGGACATCAGTAGTGGATCCACGTCAGAATTGTTCATACCCTTGGCAAGGTATGAACACCCTTTCATCCAGGGTTACAAGTTGGCCCCATAGTTAGCTCAACTTGGGGTATGTCGGTTAATAGTATCTCCCACAGTCAGATTTTATGTTGCATTGGCCATGTACTCAGTATTTATGTCAGTATTCAGTTCAACATGTTATATTCATGATTTGTGCTTGGCCATTGTATTCGTTTCAGCTTTCAGTTATATTTTTGGGGACAACTACACAAATGCCCTTTAAAGAGAGTGGCTTTGTATTTTTGCCCCCCATAAAAATGGTCTTACAAAAATAGCCTTCCTTGTTTTTCATGTATAGAGCAACTACCTTTTTGCCCCTCTACACCTTAAATATTTTTAAATAACTATCAATGCTCATTTATCTCTCAACTTTTATATATATTTCTTTTTCTCTTTTTTCTTTTCTTTTTTTTATTTCTATTTTTTCTTTTTTCTTTTTTCTTTTTTCTTTTTTTCTCAACCTTTATTTTTCTTTTATTTTTTGTTTTATTCTTTCTTCTACGTTTTTTCTTTTTTCTCAATCTTTTTTTTTCTTTTCTCCTCTCAATTCTATTTTTTTCTCCTTTTATTTTTTATTTTTTTATTTTTTTTATTTTTCTCAACCTTTATTTTTTGTTGTCTTTTTTTTCTTCATTTTTTTCTTTTTTTCTCAATATTTATTTTTTTCTCTCAACTTCTATTTTTTTATTTTTTCTTTGGTTTTTAATTTTTCTTTTCTCTTTTTTTTAATCAATTTTTTCGACCTTTATTTTTTTTATGAGATGTTCTATAATTCTTGCTTTAGAGGCAAGACTTAGCCCAAAGACTTTCAAACAACAAATTACGCCCATGAGCAAGACTTGACACTAGTATATTGTGTCTTGATTTATGAGATGTTTTATAACACTTGCCTCAGAGGCAAGACTTAGCCCAAGGACCTCTCAAAAAATACAAGTTACGCTCCATGGGCAAGAGTTCACACTACTTCATTATGTCTAAATTTATGAGATACTCTATAACTCTTGCCTTAGAGGCAAGACCTAGCTCAAGGATTTTCAAACAACAAGTTATGCCCCACGAGCAAGACTTGACACTACCTCATTGTGTCTTGATTTATGAGACATTCTATAACTCTTGCCTTAGAGACAAGACTTATCCCAAAGACTTTCAAACAACAAGTTACGCCCCATGGGCAAGAGTTGACACTATCATATTGTGTTTGATTTATGGGATGCTCTATAACGCTTGCCTAAGAGGCAAGACTTAACCCAAGGACTTCCAAATAACAAATTACGCCCCATGGGCAAGAGTTGACACTACCACATTGTGTCTTGATTTATGCGATGCTCTATAACTCTTGCCTTAGAGGCATAACTTAGCTCAAAGACTTTCAAACAACAAGTTACGCCTCATTGGCAAGAGTTGACACTAGCACATTATGTCTTGATCATGAGATGCTCTATAACGTTTGTCTTAGAGGCAAGACTTAGCCCAAGGGCCTCCCAAAAAATAAGTTATGCCCCATGGGCAAGAGTTAACACTACTTCATTGTGTCTTAATTTATGAGATGCTCTATAACTCTTGCCTTAGAGGTAAGACTTAGCTCAAGAATTTTTTCAAACAACAAGTTATGCCCCACGAGCAAGGCTTGACACTACCTCATTGTGTCTTGATTTATGAGATGTTCTATAGCATTTGTCTTAGAGGCAAGACTTGTTCCAAAGGACTTCCAAACAACAAAGCACGCTCTTAAGTTTACTTCGATTTCAAAGAAAAAAGATCTTCTTTGTGGATTATCCAACTTTTTTTGTTCATTAGAAAAAAATAATAGAGGTTAAGAAAAAAAGAGAAGAATAAAAGAGAAAAGAAAAAAATAAAGATTAAAAAAAAAAGCGAAAAAAATAAAAGTTGAGAAAAAAAAGAAAAAAGAGAAAAAAAATAAAGGTTGAGAAAAAAATGAACAAAAAAAAGTTAAGAGAAAAAAAGAAAATAAAGGTTGAGAAAAAAGAAAACGAGAATTAAAAAAAATTGAGAAAAAAGAAAAAAAAAGATAAAAAGTTAAAAAGATAAAAGAAAAAAGAAAAATGAAAATTAAAAGTTGAGAGACAAATGAACATGGAGAGTTATGGTGTAGAGGGGCAAAAATGTATATGTTCTATACATAAAAAGGAAGGAAGGGTATTTTTTAAAGACTTTTCTTATGAGGGGCATAAATTGAAGACCACTCACTTTTGAGGACACTACATGTAATTTCCTGATATTTTTGTGTACCTATTTTTATGTTTAGTTCTTTATTGCCAAGCTTAGTACATATCCTGCATGCTCAGTACATTCAAAGTACTGATGCATACTTTTGTGCTACATCATTTTATGATGTAGGTTCAGACGCTCAGTATCCAGACCACGCTTAGTCGACTTCCAGTCTGTACTCAGCAGCTCAGTGGGAGTCCTCATAGTTCGAGGATGATAGGAATGCTTTACCTTCAGTATTTACCCTTCAGTTTCAGTCCTGTTAGAGGCTTTCAGACATAGACTAGATTTCAACAGTTGTTAGTGTTGTTTTCAGTCAACACTATACCATTTATATATTTTATATATTCAGATATTTGGATTCTTCCCGTTTTAGTTATTAAATTGTTTTTAGCTTCCGCACAGTGCATGTTTTAAAAAAATTGAACTTGTATAGATATACCATGCCATGGGTTAGCTTGGGGTCACTTGTGACACTAAGCACCATGTCGCATTCATAGGATAGCCTCAGGCATGACAATAGGGACTTTTTAAGCTATTGTTATGTGCAAAGACGATTACAATCAGAAAATGCAATTACAGGGAAAGAAATAGAAGGAAAAGAAACCGCTCTCAGGCGTAGTATCTCTTTGCAACATCGGAGTTGTTATAGGCTTGGGCCATACTTGATCATCCATCTCGAATAAAATCAAAGCTCCTTCAGATAGCACTTTTTGGACAATGTACAGTCCTTGCCAATTTGGTGCGAACTTTCCTTTGTCTCGTGGGAGGGAAGGATCAACTGTCCATTCCCTGAATTGAATTTTGGATTGACCAATAAATTTTGAGTGATGATGTTTGTGCTCATTCTTGTAGGACCAGTCAAAGATGTCGAGGTATGGCTTGAGCAGACTGATAAGTTCTTTCTTTTGCGCCTTTGAAAAATGAATACCAACGTTGATTTTTTCAACTTGACCGTTGCCTCTCAGATTGACCACCTCAAACTCTTTTAGGTGGGGCCTTCACTGATCTTCAACATACCTTTTAGCTCCATTATCGTATCCTTTGACTAGTTCATTCAGCTCTTGTCATGACATGACATTAGTAGGTTTTAAGTTATTATTACTGAAACCATAAATAGAATAAGTTAGATGGTACCAAGTAGATAAAATAAACAACAAAGGTATTTAGAATACATGAGGCTTTCATTGAAATCCTGAAATATTTAAAAACTATGGCTACAACCCGCATGAATGCAGGTTCATGCCTTTTGGAAAGCGGTAAAATAGTTCGAGGAATATTAAATCATAAAGGGTGGGTCACAAAGCCTCATCCGGACCATCACCAATTTTTTTATAAAACAGAGTTTGTCTATCCAGCTGAGCAGAGAGTCACGAGGGGAGTTGTGGCCCAGTTCTGTAATTCTTCGCCAGGCCTGGCATCCCTAATCATGGCTGCTTTGGGGATTTCTTCTGTTATAGCATCAAATTCCTCTAACAAATCTCCTATTCCATCCTCTAACCCGTCGCTTGGGGGACCAATACGCACTGAGAATGACCGATATAGGTGAGGTAGCGGTTTTGGCAATCCTGAATGCTTCTCCGCGTTGTCTTCCTGGGGTACATACCCCAACCCATTCTTGGACAGTTGCCCAGGAATGCTTATTATCTTAGTCATACCATCAGGATAATTGCCTAATCCAAGACCTGGTTCATATCCGCTCCTCAACATCACAATTGCGAGCATCTTGTAGAGAGGCGATATTGAAACTTGAGAAGCGAGATCTTCTCCGGTGGCATTGACGATCTCTACAGTGTAGAAATCACTTCCTCTTGGGACCTCTTCGATCACATGGACACAGCCGTTAGGGCGGCTTAGGTGACTCCCTTCACCGTGGATCACCACCTCATGTTCCTCTCAAATGAACTTTACCATTTGATGCAAAGTTGATAGCAGAGCTCCAGCTCCATGGATCGATGGTCTTCCCAAAAGCAAGTTGTAGCTGGTGGTATTATCCATGACTTGAAATTCTGCTTGGAACTCGGCAGGTCCCATCTAGATGTGCAAACTGATCTCTCCAATAGTGTCCCTTTGACTTCCATCAAAGGCTCTCACGTTGACCTTGCTTTGGCGAATCTTTCCCAAATCATATTCCAACTGAATTAATGTGGACAACGGACAAATGTTCAGACCCGAACCATTGTCAATCAAAACTCCATTTATAATCTTCTCTTGATATTTGATAGTGACGTGCAAGGCCTTGTTGCGCATTAACCCTTCAAAGGGTAGTTCAGCAATACTCAAAGTAGTTGTAGCTTTTTCTGGCATTTCCTACTTTTTAGGGCTAACTGGCACTATTGACTTGCTCACAACCCATTCTTCTTCGACCTCTATCATGTTAATAGTGTCTCATTCATGAATCGGGAGTGAATTGTTATTAACATTGGTCGGTGTTATTTGTAGTGTGACCATTCTTTGATCAATCAAATCCTGAATTTTGTGTTGCAGGTTAATGCAATCTTCGATATCATGTCTGACTCCTCCGGAATGATAAGCACAATGTCGGTCAGCCTTGAAGAAACGAGAGTCGGGATTGCCTGGTTTAGGTTGTATGGGCTGAATAAATCCTGCAGCCTTCAATCTCTCATATAACTGAGTTCTAATTTCAGCTAACTGGGTGAAAGTCCGAGGAGCTTTCTTTTCCAAATTTGGACGAGGGAGATTTGCATTGGCCGGAGAGGGAACTTGGCGATTATTCTGGTTCTCAGGAGCCTTTTGATACACTTGGAAGTTTTGGGGAGGAGCTTGGTAAATGTGCTGCATATTTGGTTGTGGAGCTTGGTAAATGAGCTGAGTATAGAAAATAGGTTGAGGATTTTGTAGAGACGGGGGAGAGGTTGTTGGAACAAGTGATTTTTTATAGTTGGCTGCAAAGGGTTTTTTCAGTTTTGCGCTAGAACTGGAGGATACTGAAGATACCTCTTCCCTCTTTTTCTTGGGAAATCTCGTTGATCCTGAGGATGCCGAGGCTTTGGTAATCTTTCCGCTATGCAGACTTTCGATAATTTCACCGATCTTGACTAGGTCGTCAAATTTTGCTTTAACTGTTGATATCATTTTGTTGTAAAACTCCGACTCTTGAGAGCGCATAAACACCGCGCTTATCTCCTCTTCAGTCATAGGAGGCCGAACTCTCGTTGCCTTCTTTCTCCAACGATAGACGTAATCTCGGAAGTCCTCATTTGATTTTTGTCTGATACGACCTAAAGAGTATCGATTCGAGATGACTTCCACATTATATGCAAATTTTTTAGCAAAGTCTCAGGACAGATCACTCCATCTAGACCATTTCTTTAGTTCGTGAGTGGTGAACCATTCCAAAGCTTCCCCGCTTAGACTTCAACTGCACAGTCTCATTAATAAGGCGTTGTTCTTCCTCGCGCCGACCATTTGGTCGCAATAGCTTCTCAAATGAGCCTCGGGATTCCCAACACCATTGAAGGTTTCGAACTTGAGAATCTTGAATCCATATGGCAGGTCCATCTTTAGATGGATACAGAGATCATCGTAGTCATAGCCCTTTTCATAAGACGAGCCTCAAAACTCCTTGATCCTGGCTATCTCCTCTTTCATCTGCGCCATGTCATAATCATGTTTCTTCTCTATGGCCCTCAACTCTTTCTCCTTCTCCTCGTTGTGGTCAAGCTCGGGGCTTTCTGGGAGGGCAGTATATGGTTCTACCATAGCATGGAAAGCAGGAGGTGGCGTATTCTGGACTGGTGGAGGCTAGGCATGTGGAATGGCATTTGGGTATGTGGGGGTATAGTTGTGCGGGTTAGTAATTTTGGGATGGTTATTCTGGGAGTTGTAGGTGTTTGGTGGCGTATTTTGGTAGTTTGGAGGGAGGTTTTGTGGCTTGTAGGCACTTGGGTTGTTGCCCTAGTTAGTGTGCTGGATAGGAGGAGTATGGACTTGATAGGAGGATTCGATATGAGGGGGATTACTGGAGAGAGGTTCGTTGGAAAGTCTAGGTGAGGAGGCAGGAGGGATATCCCTTGGTCGGTTTCTTGTTAATGGAGAATTGAGTGGAGGGATTTGGAAAGGGGCCTGGAAGTTAGCCAGAGTTGGAGTGTTAACGACAATAGCCAAACTACCCAATCCTTGGCTTTCTGTACCTCTTCTTGCATTTTCTCTAGCTTCCTCGCCAGTTCGGCAATCATTTCACTCTGTTCAACGATAACATTATCCCTCACAACCAAGGCGTTCGCTTCTTTACTATCAGTCATTTTGCCTTTAGAAAAGCGAGGGTTAGAGGAGGAATTTATATGTGCCTTTGAGCAGGTGAAGTAGTGATGTTCGACCAGTGTTTTCAACACAGATGAGTTTCTATTACCTGTTGAAATAAAAACAACTCAAAGGCCGATATGTTAGATCTCGTTAGTGAAAAGCAATACAAGGTATTCAACTGGAAATAAACACATAAGAGTTACTTTTCATCAAGGCAAATTGATCCACCTGTATTTATTGACTCAAGGGTTCGACGGACAGGAATTTGCCCATCGATTTTGGATAAGTAGATTCTATCAGGAAAGTTGACTTGTCGAGTCCAGCACTTGATGTGTCTTCTGAATTTTCTGACATCCCTGTCGAAATGGGGAAATGAAAATTTCATAACGATAGGGATAGGGCCCCGAAAGGAAGAAGTTCGGATAGGGTAAGTTCATTTTCTGAAGAGGTAGAAACAAGACTTAAAGGGGGTTTTTAAGAAGTCTTTGAATTTTTTCTGGGAAATTTGAAGAACTTCAAGAGCGATTTTGGTCGGACTTTGCATGGTGGGCTTTTATCCTGCCTATGGTTCTAAGAAATGTTCAAATAGGAATGGATCAATTCACCTTTGATTTGAGCAACGCACATAAGCACGTAAGACAATTATACCACATAACAGTTTATAGCGCGTCTTAAACGGATATGTGACCTTTTTATGTCAAAGGTAGGCCTGACAAACTGAAGGATATGTATGTCATTTGTAAATGTTACATTACCCCAAAATATATATACTGACCGTTTAAATGAAAACGGAGATACAAAATAGGGAAAAAGGAAAGTACATCAGAAATCAGTCCCACTCAAGGGTACAATTCTAAACTAGGCCGCCGTGGCTGGTCTTTCATTCTCAAACTTCTAGAACTTCTTGCAAATTCCAAACGCCTTTCGGATGGCAATCTTCAAAATAAAAGATTATCTAGATATATCCCAACCCCGAGGGATAAAGGTTCATACAATCTGACATCACATCCATCAATTGAACACATAGGGAATGATTGTTCTTTCAGGCCGTGGGCCCTTTCGAACACAAGGTGGTCTTGC
This sequence comes from Jaltomata sinuosa, assembly GCA_003996215.1. Lineage (NCBI taxonomy): Eukaryota > Viridiplantae > Streptophyta > Magnoliopsida > Solanales > Solanaceae > Jaltomata > Jaltomata sinuosa. Next base: position 517,718 of record QJPP01007364.1, read on the forward strand.
TAATGGACTTAATATCCCTTGGGTATTAAGACATTTTAGGTCAATGCCTATTTCGGGATTTGATTTCGCTCAAACCTGGGTTTATTAGAATAGGTTTCGAAATTAACCGAAAATCCGGGTGGACAACCACGGCTAAAACAACAAGTGACCATTAACCGACCGTGGGTTAACTACTTCACTCGTCTATTTTGAAAAATGTGTTTTTGTTAAGATAGACTGCAAATACTTGCATAATTGCCTTTTTACCCCTAATGTAATCTAATGTTTTGCCAAAAGAGGCAGAAGATGTCATGAACAGTTTATATTTTGCGAGAAAATAAACAAGGAAAGCAATAAAGTTACTAATTATTACAATCCGAATAGTTAATCAAATAAATTAGTTGCAAACAATAAGGTTAGAACCTAGTTGAATAATCCCAAACAAAGTCATCATTTCTGTTTTCGGAAAAAATGATTTTTATATTTTTGACTTATTTGAAAATTCATTTCGAAAACCAAGTCAAAGTTTCAAAAAAATTCAAAGTAAAAGAGAGTCGCCACTTAGTTTTATAAAAGGAAAACCAAAAAAAACTTAAGAAATTTCTAAAGTTAAAAACAGATAATAACTTTAAAAATCATAGATTAAGAGTAAGAGATTCCTATTAATGTTTCGAGAAGGATTTAAAGGCATTCAAAACATCCGCTAACTCGCAGTTATTCAAACTTGTTTAAAAACCAACTTATTTGACTAACTTTAAGAAAATCTTTGTTTTGAGAAAACATGCAAATATAACAAGGTAATTTGGAATAAGACAAATGCAATTTTTAAGAAAGTAGTGAATTCAATTAAGAGGAAAACATGCTTAAATTATTTTTAAAGAATGGTTAACTTGAAAGAGTTTTCGAATCAAGTACAAAATTTTGCAATTTTTTTACAGCGATCTTGACGACTAAACAGTGAATACAACAACAACAACAACAACAACATACCCAGTGTATTCCCACAGCGTGGGGTCGACTAAACAGTGAATGTATTTCCAAAATAACGAATTTTTTTTGTATTCAGAAAATATCTTCTATGTGAAGCAATTAATTAAGCATATAAAAATGTGTGAAGATAAGAAATAGTTCTTCTTTTGGTAAATTCAACTAAGTTAGAAGAGTTAGAATTCAATTAATACAAACAATTCTATCTAAACATGAACTAAAGAGGAAGAAAGAGATGTGATTACGCCATTGGCTCAATCTAAACCTGTCCTAAAATTCTAAGTTTGGGCTTTGCCCATAATCTGCCACACTTTGGACTTTTTAGTCCAACTTCCTTCAGTTTTAGGCCCATTTGGGACCGCTGCTACTGCTGCTGCGTCATGGGCTTTGGCCCATTTCCTGGTTTTGTATACCAGCCCATACATAGGCTGTATAACAGGGTATATTAGCTTCAAAACCTGTATATCCGCTTCCATATTCCATACATCCAATGTATACTGCTGTATATCGATCTTGTCGAACATGAATTTAGGCCGAATTTGACGTGGATTGGGGTAACTTTCATTAATTGCTTATGTATAACAAGAAAAGGGGAGCCGCATATTAAACTTGAACCTACGTATATGAATCTAAAAACTGACATAAGAGGGAAAAGAATGCTTTTATTCTATAATCAAGCAGATAAATTCGAATTTTAGAATAACATGAACTCTCATCATATTTAACAAAACACAACTAAAGAAGGGGACGAGGTACACCTAGGTTCCAAAGAATGACCATAGGTACGCAGTCACATAACTTGCAACTTGAAACTTTATTGAAGCAAAAAACTGATAAAGGTGCATTTAAGGTTGAACTCGGAAATTTCAAGGGTCTATATACTCAGAATTGGTGAGTGAATATAAAACTCATGTTAAGAAGCAATGAGGGTCGGAACAGTTTTCAGAAATCTACTGACTAATTTCAAAGATCCTGAAATTTCAAAGTCATTAAACATAACTTTTAACCCTTTTTAAAACTCAGCAGATATTATCCAAAGAATATAGAAAATGATCTCATGATGTGAATAAACTTCAACTTTCTAAATATTCATAATGAAAAGATACTACTTTTGTGAAACTTAAATCTGCTTGGAGCAGTGAATTAAGAAGAATTTTCAAAAAAAAAGAATCCTCAATCAGATTACGCACAGAGAAAACATATTCTTTGGCAAATACACATAAACACCTTCAGATGTTGATGAAATGACAGAGTGAAAATTCTCAAGATAACTTCACATGACAGAACCAACATTTAAACACATCCTAATCACTAACGATCGATACTATACTGAATGAGATTAGCCATTTACTAAAGAATCAATCAAAACTTTAATGGAAAAACAAGCAAGACCAGTTGATTATCACAGCAATGAATCCCAATCAGATTTCAAACCTTATTCTCAAGACCTTACCAACACACATACAGCACATGCTTGTTCACATGAAGCACACAAACAATAATTTTTAATACTGGGAAGAACAAAGAAAAAGAAAACAAATGACAATTCCTAAGAATTTTAAGTCTTGACTGCAGCTTCAACTAAACACATTTAAAGCTTTTGTTCGTAATTCTGAACACCATATCACATAAATCAAACAAGACCAATGAAAACCAACCTAAAACTTCCAAGAAATTATAATCCTATATAACGCTAAAAAGACATAAGAAAGTGAGGTATTTACCTTCTTTTGAGCAACGAACAGGACTACGATATTTGACGGAGAGAAGATCCACCACCATCGGAAAAAAAAATTTGAGTTTGAAATTTTTAGCCTCGAAAATGCATAAAAAAAGAACTCGAATTCTTCGCCAAGAAATCCCAAGCTTTCTCAAGCCTTCAAGGGTTCTCTTAGCTGTGAAATCGTTACCCAAGTCTAGGAATAGTGAGGGTTCATATAGGTGGGGATTTGGGGGATTTTGAACCGATTTTTCGATGTGGAAAATGGGATTTCGAAGGGTTTCGAGGGAATTTCGCTATGGATTTTCGAATTGTTGAAGGGATAAGGATATGCGCTGGATAAATCGTACCAAATTGGACGATTTTGATCGAGGATTGTACGAGGAGGAGGCAGATTTGCTCCACGTTGCTACCCCAGTACCTTCTTGGTACACATCTCGTGCCCAGCACGCGTAGGGGTACGAATTTGAGAGGGAAAATGAGGTGAATGTAGAGGCGGCGCTAGGGTTCTGTGAGGGTGGTTGTTGTTCATGTTGGAGAAGAGAGAATGTTTTAGGGATCGTTTGGTTTTCTGTTAAAGAGAAAGAAGAAAGAGGAATAGCAGTGATAAGGGCGTGTGGTGTTGGGCCGGTTGGGGTTTTGGGTTTAGGCGGGTCGGAGGAATTGGAGTGGGCGTATTGGTGTGTTATTGACCCAAATTGTTGGCTGATACCAAGGGGTTATAAGGGTGGTTTAAATAGTGGCCATATTTGCAAAATGTGGGAATTTTGGTCTTTAAGAAATAGCCAAATTGGGAGAAATTAGATGAAATTTGACTAGGATTTAAACGATTTGGAGAATTAGGCTATAATAGGAATAGAGATGAAGTAATTAAAATTAATCGCTCGAGCCTCTTTAACTTTAAATGAATTGAAATAATTATTGTGTTTAACACATAATTACCTCTCTTAACAATTATGAAAATTAATTTCTTAATTAATCTCTCATTTTGAATTAATTTTGGAGAAAAATCAAGCGCTAATCTCTTAAAAGGATTTTCCTATGAAATAAAACTTTTAAATAGTTCTTTAAGTAAACTTATAGAAATTTCACATAATTAAATATGAAAAAATATAAATTATTACTCAAAACTATTATAAAGCTAATTTGAAAAATGTTTTATCCTTTTTTGTAAAATAATTATTTCGAAAATTGTTTAAATTTTAAAAAGGTTCAAGATTAATTTGTATGTGGAGGGTAAAAATTGGGTGTCAACAACCATTTTTGATGATGTTCAAAAGCACTCTCCTGAACAAGGTGGTAACGATCGTCATGCAAAATACTAAATAACCCAATGGATGTAGGGGTCGTATCCACGGAGAATGGGATAATGAACTGCCAATAAATTATCGAATAACAATCACTAGAGCGAGTAAGTATTCAAGCAAACAAAAGTAAAAATTAGGGGAAAAGGTTTGGAGATTAACGGATCACAATTTCAACACGAGAACAATGTAAACACAAATTGATGATCAAGAGAAGGAATACTAGGGGTATACTTCTGTTGGAGTTCTACAATGGGCTAGAGAATTGATTAATCATGCGAACTTTCAATTAAATGTATGGGTAGCTTGGTTCGAGCTATATTTGGTAGTCTTTTAACCTTCTAGATATATATACCATGGTCTTTGCTCAAGCATCATGGCTTTACCTTAAACGAACCAATTAATACTTGGGTGAATAACACTATTTTTTGATTTGATTCTTAGATGGGAATTTCCTTCAATCAAGCTATTTCTAGCCTTAATCTATGGTGGAAATACCAAATCCCCACTATTGAATTCTTACCCAATTTATGAACTTCTCTTTCAAGAAAGTACACAATTAGTAAACTCAATCAATGTTTGCAACCATCAATTTTATAATTAAACCACAAAGAATTCAATAGACCCATACTAAATAATCAATTATAAGCACAATTAATCAATACCGATACTCAAATTCAAACACTCATTACGCACATACCTCTAGAATATAATTTAGCTGCTCATATTAAAGGAACAAGAGAATATACCAAATGGGTTTCCCAAAATTCCATTCATATTATAAACTAATTTCCAATTCCAAGCTCAAATTCTTTACAAATGGTATTTTTTAATGAGGAAGAAGAAAACAAAAAGTGTACTTTCAATGCTCTTCCTTGGGGAAAGTAAAAATTGAATTGTATCTCAGGTACTGATAAATTGGTAATCTGCCAACTTATTGAGCCTCTATTCATGAATTATTGTCATGCTTTGATATAATTTACAGGTACTTATGACCTTTATTGATGCAAAGGCAGGTACTCATGCTCACAAGTATAAAACAAGGATATGAACCCAAAATAGCTCAAAAGGAGTTGAAGTGTGAAGGTGATCAAAAGAGAAGAAGAGTCTGCCTAGAGGTGCGGCCGTTGTGCGACAGGTACATACCCCAAAAAGGGGTTTAGAACCTTTCCAATTATGTCACATGTACTTGGACAAAAATACCCATCTAGGCTTGTGCGATTGATGTGCGATGGCACATGCGATTGCACCTTACGGTGTGTGGCTCGCATGTGCCATTCTCACTAAGCAGTGGAGTCCAGCCTCTTGTGCAATATTAGGTGCGAGGGGGGTGCGATCGCATGTTGGATTATGCAGCTCACATGTTGGTAGCTACTCAGGCAGTTGTTGATCTTCCTTGTGAAATGGCACCTGTGAAACGCATGTGCCTTTGTGCGGCTCGCATGTTAGGCACACCTCTTGACAGTTTCTTTCGCTTTTCTGATCACCTTAACACTTTTTCTTTTAAACTCTTTGAGTTTAATTCCTTTGTTTTCTTCACTCGATCAAGAATACCTGTATTTATGTCAATAAAGGCAATAAGTACCTCTACTTCTCATTTAAACAAGGCAATAATTCGTGAATACAGGCTCAATAAGTTGGTAGATTACCAACTTATCATTGACCAAAGTCAACTCTTTCAATCTTAAGAGTTTCAAAATAGGGAAATGGGCTAAAAATACAAATAAACTGCTCAGAAACTAAACCGCCAATCTTGGTAAGTCATAAATGACTTTTTACCGCTGTGGAAAAGCTCAAAATGCAGAAAAAGTATGAAAAATAAGAAAATGACCTAGAGGGTCATTACAGAATGACAAATTGCTTCTTCCTCGCTTCTACTAATGTCAAAACAGAAAGATGTTTCTCTATACTAACCTAATGTACAATGTCTTACTTGAAGAATCTGTCTACCATGAGGTTAATACTTTACCAAGCTCTTCCGACAAAAGAAAGCAAGTCTTCCAACCTTTTTGTGTCTTTGAAAAAGGTAAGCCGACAACCTCTAGCTTTAACTATTTTACTACATCATGTCTTAGGTGGACATCAAAATTTTAACCGTCTATGCCTTAGGTTCAACACACAGCACATCTAAGGGACAACAAAATGTCACCCCTGAAGTTGTTGCAAACAAAGATTAGTATTAACTTTATGTCAAAGTAATTTTACTCATTAGTTTATTAGAATCTTAGGCTACCATTAGTTTTAACAATACTTATACCATACATGTCATAAGTGGAACAAAATACCCATGGAAAAAATATTGATAATCATTTGACTTATGTATGCTTAAAAGATGTTCCAAACTGCAAATTCTGCAATGCAAAAATGTTTCAGAATGAGTCACCTGGATTCTGTTGTAGCAATGACTTGGTTAAGTTAGTTTCATACCAACTGCCTAATGACTTATCTGATCTGTATATGGAAAATACAGAAGAATTTACACACTTTCGAACCTATATTAGAATATACAACAATATGTTTGCGTTCACCTCACTTGGTGTAACCTACGACAAAGCTTTAGCGAAGAGATATTATGGTATATATACATTCTGAGTTCAAGGTCAAATATATCATTTTATACCTGATTTACTTCCTTCCAGTGAAAAAGAAAAGAATTTGCAATTATACTTTTATGATAATGAAAGTGAACTAGCTAATAGGATGGCCTCTTTAGTGCATATTAGCAAATCAACTGTGAAGAGACATATGAATATACTCTCAAAGAATCCATACTCCATCTTTGTTAAGTCCTTGATGAACATTCAAGAAATATCTGATTTTTATATCGCACTTAAATATCATCAAAATTAAGATCAGCGTGTTTATAATTTGCCTTCAACATCTGAGGTAGCTCGAATCTCTTCATATAATCCATCCTGGTGTTATGATGTAGACGTGAGAGTCTTCCCAGATGTGACTAGAGAATAGCCCAACATAACCCAATTATCATGTTAGTGGGACTAGTGACTCCGCACTTTCTTCGTCCTAATTCATTTGATTCCAAGTTCTCCCTATTCCGATCGAAGAAGGCTTAAACTAAAATGAGAGAGTTTGATGATAAAGAGCTTTTTTTCTCCCACCAACATTCTTCTCTTCCTATTACTTTACTTTGTTCTAGAAATCTGATCTCACCCATCTCTTCTTCTTCATTCGCACTACTTCCCCCTCCAAAAAAGAGACTTATTGAAAATCGCTGGTTGGGTAAAATCATTAATGATAGATCCCTACAGACGTACTTCTTTCAATCAAACCTTCTCTCCTTTACCTTCTTGATTGATAGAGTCAAGATAATCCTGCTGATGTTATTTCTGCACCACATATTCGTATATAAACTCATAGTAATAATACTCACTCAATAAATTATTATTATGGCTGTTATGACCCCTTACAATACCCATTATTATTTCTATACTGACAAAATAAATGGGATTGTGGTATAAAAAAATAATACGAACAAATTAATCTTTTTGTGAACATGAAGAATTACCAAGCGCAAAAAACATATGCTCTATTGATGGAGGTCTTGATATGGAAGCTCAGGTCTTTAATAAAGGAAAACAAAAAAAATATGATTTCTTGTCGTGAGTATTACAGTTAGATAAGAGAAGATGAAGAAAATGGAGTACTACACTGTGGTAGATTGTTTTAGCAATTCATAGTAGATATGTTCATAAAGCTTGAAATACAGAGGCTGGAATTTTTTCATTTAACCAAGAATTGTTTCAAATAGATATGATACAAAGAATTATTGATTTTTTGAGACTTGGTGAAACAGAAGCTTCCAAAATTGGCACAAAACATTCCTCCCTATTACTTTCATAGGTGGGCCAAGAGATATGTGTCACCGGTATATGGATTCTATCGCCTTGGTGCAATATTTCGAAAAATTTGATCTTTTTTTGACTATGACATGCAATTCATCTTGTCCAAAAATAAACCAATGTATGTTATCAACCGATGAAACTCAAAACATGCCTGATTAAGTATCACGTGTATTTAGAGCCAAGTTAGAAGAACTAAAAGCAGATATTTTGAAAAAACACATCTTTGGGAAAGTTGCAGCTTTCATGTACACTATAGAATTTAAAAAATGTGGTCTTCCACATGCTCAATTTCCTATCATACTTACTGCTGAATACAAATTGTTGACACCTGAATTGTACGATAGACTTGTTTATGCTGAATTATCTGATTCTAATGACTACTACATTTATTCACGTGTCCTTCAACATATGATGCATGGTTCATGTGGCCATACAAATCCTACGAATTCATGTATGGGAAAAATGGGTTTTGTAAATTCCAATATTTAAAAGAATTTGTTGAAAAAACATCAAAAAGTACGAATTTATATTCGCTTTACAGGAGGTGCAACACAGAAAAAGTTGTATATATGACAAAACATCTTATGGACAATTTGTGGGTTGTCCCGTACAACCCATACTTGCTTTGTAAGTTTGATTTTCATATGAATATTGAAGTTTGTTATGATAAAGTTGTAAAATATATTTACAAAATATATTTGTAAAGGACATGCTAAAATTGCATTCTCTCTACATGACAATGTAGAAATAGATGAAATAAAAGAATATTGATCGACTAGATGGGTTTCACCATTGGAAGCGACTTGGCATTTATGTCATTTTTCTATTAGTGAAATGACTCCTAGTTTCTATCATCTTCAGTTACATTTAGAAGGACAACAATTTATTTCTTTCAAAAGTACTGAAACCGTCAATAGAATCTTAAATACTCCAATGATCAAAAAAATGATGTTAACTAAATTTTTTGCTATGAATATAATGAATGACCATGCTATGAATATGAAATTACTATATAAGGAATTTCCATAACATTTTGTATGGTCTCCAGGATATAAAATGTGGACACGTCAAAAGAAATGTGTTACGATCCGATTTCTCGGTCATGATGGCACTTACAACCCCCTAGTAGGCGAACCAATTCCTGTAGCCTAGAACGGTTAGTAATGGGCTACTATCTAGCAAGTAAGCGGAAGAACAATATAAATAGCAGAAGCAAGGGAACAAGATGAAGAAATAAGTAACAGGAATATATATAACATATACAGAAGCTAAACCAAACCCCAAAACCTGGTATTATAGTATAGAGCCAGAACTACATCAACAGAGTATAAAAGGATCCAAAATAACATATACAAATGTCTCCGAGTAGTAAGAGAGTACATGATACAAAAGATAAGCTAAACTTAAGCCCCACTTGCCAAGAGCTCACCCTCAGTCTAGGATAGTCTAAAACCTCCTCGCACGAGTCTCCATGAGCTAACAATGATGGCCCACACTAGGATCTACACCAGAAGATGCAGAGTGTAGTATGAGCACCAATTGCTAAGCAATTGGTACCCAATAGGTATCATAGGCCGACTGGGCACATATAAGATAAAAGAGCAGTAATAAGCAGAGTAAAAGCAAATAATCATAGAAAACAATGAATAATTACATGGAAGGAATACAAGCAGAAAACAACATACATGGCTAGCTACTAAAATATAAGTTAGGGCACCGGTGAAAGAAAGAAGTAACACACCTGGGATCCTTGCAATAACAATATCTATATAGAAGTTATTAGAAAATGGGTGGTATACCGGTATACTCAAGTAAAGGAGAAAAACAGAATAAAGATAGAATGCTCAAACACAGGAATCATAACTGTAATGACTCTCCCGGTCATTTACACGTTTTCACTATTCTTGTACCGTTAAAGCTTGCTCGTAGCGGCTCCAAGTCATTTATGGCTTGCGGGGACTGGTAGTTCCGTGCTCGGGCCATTTGCTTGGTTTTTTTGTCCATTTCGTGTTTTAGAGCTTTAGACTTTTGAATTCGTTGACTTCGGTCAACATTCTTGGTGAACCTGCTTGGACTCGAATTCTATCAGTTCCGTTAGCTCCGGAGCATGGACTTTGGTCTAGAGGAACCTTTGGTCGGGATCCGAGAGCTTTTCAGCTTGGAATTCTCTCTCGTTCTATGTTTTCAGGCCAGTTAGGCTGGTTTGGTTGACTTTGGTCAATATTTGGAGAAGACAGCCTCGGATGAAAATTCTATTAGCTCCGAAATGCCGAGTTTGGGTTAGGTAGGTGGTTGGTTCGGGTTCTGGATGAGCCAGGCTTATTTTGGGTGTAACACCCCGTATACGTATCCAACTATCCAAGATGAAAACTTCAGACAAATCCAAGTTCCAGGAACCATGGGTCAAGTCCACGAGTCGTGGAAGGTTCCACGAGGCATGGGAGTGACTCGTTATCCCAGTCCTTTAGACCAACCTCAGTACTGACCACCACGAGTCACTTCACGACTCATAGAAGTTTCTATGAGTCATACTGTTGACTCGTAGAAGTCAATCAGAGATCAGTCAAACTCCCCTGAGTTCCACGATTAGGTTCTACGACTTGTGAAAGTTTTCACGAGTCTTTCTGTTGAACCGTAGAAAGTTCCATGAAGGTTGAATTTCGGGCAGCTTCCACGACTAGCAGTCCATGAGTCGTGGAAAAGTCTATGATTCGTAGACTCCACTCTTGGTCACTGAAGTTGACCAAATTTCCAGCTTTTTTTTAATTAAATCCTAGGGGTACTTTGGTCATTTCCTATCCTATTATGAATTAAGTGATGTCATTTTGAATACCTTTAGAAGGGTTTTCACCCATATTACCATAAGTCTATCCTAAGCATCTCATTCTTCACCCAAAAGGGAAATTCTTCTCTCAAGCTCAAGTATCAAGCTCCAAGTCAAGTCTCCAAAATCTTTTACAATCAAGTGGGTAATCTTCCACCAAGGTATGTGGGTCTTTAGCAATGTGTTTCTTCCACCCTTGTGCCCAAAATCCCCAACACATGAATTTGAATTATGAAGTTATGAAACTAGGGTTTTCAACCAAAAATGGGGAAAGTTTATAAAATTAGTTTCTATATTTAAATTCATCGTTTCATATTGATTATTCATGATTTGATTACGACTCTTTCATTGATTTTGAAAGCCCAAGCATGAAAGCGGATTTCTGGCATGAACCCATGAATTTGCATGTTTTCAAGAGAAACTTGGCATGATTAGATATCATGGCCTTTATATATTTATGAAATTGCATGCCTAATTCTTTAAGTATGAATTTAGAAAGAAAAGCATGTTTTTGAATTATGGTTATGCTAAGCTTTACGAACTATGATAAGAAAGTTGCATGATACCCGATGTGTTTTCGTGCTTATGAATAAGATTTGGCATGAGAGTATGCCTTTATGATTATGAGCTACACGTGCATGTTTTGGGAGTAGTATTTAGCACCAAGAGGACGGGGTGGGAGTACCCTTAGTCCCATAAACTACGTTGCCAACGTAGGTCATGATATGATATGATATGTGCCTTAAAGGCTTATGAGAGTGGATCCATGTCTTTATGTATCGTGTCCATGCCTTAGAGGGGCATATGACAGCTTTGCCAACTAGAGTTATATAGTGGGATATGGTGGCTTATTCTTTGGCAAGGTTCAAAGTTAGCTTTGCTAATAGGGGTTATACAATTAGATTCCACGTAGCTCACGTGGTCACATGTCGGTTATAAGAAACTCCCGTATGTCATGATTTCAAGTTTTCTAAGCTTTATGAACTTTTGATGAACTATCACCTTGAAGTTGGCTTTTGCCTTATGATTTAGCTTTTCATATTGATATCTTTTTATGATATTTCATTATGCACGAATTATGTTCGAAGTACATTTTTAAGGCATGGTTTTCTTACCTATGCATCGCTCACATACTTAGTACATTCCATAGTACTAACGCATATTGCGCTGCATCCTTTTATGATGCAGACTCAGGTACTCCTTCACAGCTTCGTGGCTAGAGTCTCAGGCCACATCCTTGGTCAGCCGTGGTGAGTCCTCATGGTTCGAGGACTAGTTATGATTTTCCTTATGTTAGCTTCACGTATATACTCTGAGTTAGCTAGGTTCTTGTCCTAACAACTCTTATTGTTATGACTAGAGGCTCTCAGATATAGTTTGTATTCAAGTTTCTTTCATTGGATAATGTATGTATGTGGCCCTTAGACCCTTATTGATGTTTCCTTATTGGATTTCTGTATTATGCTTCCGCTTATTTCTTTATTATGATTTAGAATGCTATGACCAAGGGTTAGCTTGGGATCCTTATAGTCCCGAGTCTCGTGTTATGTCTAGGGGGTAACCTCGGGGCGTGACAAACTTGGTATCAGAGCCAGGTTCAAGAGTCCTAGGATGTCTGAAAGCCACATCAAGTAGAGTCTCTTTCATGTGTGTGAAGCACACCACACATATGAAAGGGAAGCTATGAGGTGTCTTAGAAAAGAAACTTCACTTCTTTCATGATCACATTGTGTGATAGAGCTTAAGTCTAATATTCCTCTAAACTGTATCTTATACGTTTCAGATTATGCCTCCTCGACGTGCTATGCCTCCCCGAGCCACTCAGAATGCTGCTCCTCAAGTTCCGGTTCCCGATGTCACGAATGATGAGTTTAGGAATGTTATTCACCTACTAGCTCAGACTTTGGCAAACCAACATGCTCCTGCCCCCACTCATCCTCAAGGTGGGGTAGCAGCCCGAGTTTGTGATTTTATCCGTATGAACCCACTGGAGTTTTAGGGTTCAAAAGTGGGAGAGGACCCACTCAACTTTGTTGATGAAGTGAAGAAGATCTTTGAGGTGATGCGAGTTACGGGTGTTGATTGTGTTGAGCTTGCATCCTATCAACTCAAGGATGTGGCTCATATCTGGTTCACGCAATGGAAGGAGGCTAGAGTGAGAGATGTGGTCCCCATGACTTGGGAGTGTTTTGAGAGGGCCTTTCTTGATAGGTTCTTTCCCCATGAGTTGAGGCAAGCAAAAGTGGAGGAATTTGTGAACTTGACACAAGGTTCGATGTCTGTGCAAGAGTATAGTTTGAAGTTCACTCAGCTGTCTAGGTATGCTCCCTCCATGGTAGCGAACCCGCATGATCAAATAAGCAAATTCATCTATGGTGTTTCCGATATGGTAAAGAAGAAGTGTAGGTCTGCTTTGTTATTGAGTGACATGAACATTTCTCATCTCATGACTCATGCCCATCAGATTGAGGGTGATAAACTAAAGGAGATGGCTAGGGAGAACAAGAAGGGTAGATCAGAGGGATCGGGTTTTGGTCATCATAGGTTCGGTGGTGGACATCACTATTCTTTCCAGAAGAAGTCATCAGGTCCTGTTCACTCTTCTGTTAGTGCTCCTACCCAGGCTCAGAAGCCTCGCTATGATCAGAGTGGTAGGGGGCACGATTCTTTTTCCCAGTCTCAGGGTAGAGTTGCTAAGGGACCCTCCTACCCATCTTGTGCTAAGTGTGGGAAGAATCATGTTGGCGAGTGTTTGGCCGATTTAGGTGGTTGCTTTGGTTGTGGTCAGACTGGGCATCTTATCAGGGATTTCCCTCTAGCTAGGAAGGGGAAATGAAGTGGTAGGACTCAGTCTACCCCAGCAGCTTCAGGTGGTAGACCAGCCCCACAGGGCACAACTTCTAGTTCTGGTGGTCAGCGCCAGAACTGTCTTTATGCCATATCCTCCCGCCAGGATCAGGAGATTTCTCCAGATGTGGTTATCGGTATGTTGAAAGTCTTCTCCCTTGATGTGTATGCCTTGTTGGATCCCCGTGCATCCTTATCTTTTGTAACCCCTTATGTGGTTTGTAAGTTTGAGGTTCGTCCTGAATTACTTTTAGAACCCTTTCATGTTTCTACTCCTGTTGGTGAGTCAGTTCTAGCCGAAAGAGTCTATCAAAATTGCCCTATCTCAGTCCTTAATAGAGTCACTTCAGCGGATTTAGTAAAGTTGGAGATGACTGATTTCGATGTCATTCTTGGTATGGATTGGTTGATGTTATGCCTCAGTTGATTGCCACACTCGTGTGGTTAGTTTCAAGTTTCCTAATGAACCTGTCCTAGAATGGCAAGGTAGTCCCTCTTCTTCGAAGGGTAATTTCATATCTTATCTTAAGGCTAGGAAGATGATTTCAAAGGGTTATGTCTATCATATAGTTCGGGTTATGGGCACGGATTCTGAGACCCCGACTATTCAGTCTATTCCTATTGTGAACGAATTCCTAGAAGTGTTCCCTGATGATTTGCCCGGAGTTCCTCCCGAGCGAGAAATTGACTTTGGGATAGATCTTCTTCTGGATACGAATCCTATCTCTATTCCTCCCTATAAAATGGCCCTCGCAGAACTCAAGGAGTTGAAAGATCAGCTGAAAGACTTGCTTGATAAGGGTTTCATCAGGCCTAGTATTTCACCTTGGGGTGCCCCAGTTTTGTTTGTTCGGAAGAAAGATGGATTTCTTAGAATGTGTATTGATTACCCCCAATATAACAAGGTCACAATCAAGAACAAGTATCCCATTCCTAGGATTGATGACTTGTTTGATCAGCTTCAGGGTGCTAGTTTCTTCTCCAAAATCGACTTTAGATCCGGTTATCATCAGCTTCGAGTTCGGGAGTGTGATATCCCAAAGATAGCCTTCAGGACTCAGTATGGTCATTATGAGTTTGTTGTTATGTCTTTTGGTCTAACAAAGGCTCCTGCAGCTTTTATGGATTTGATGAACCGTGTGTTCAAACAGTATTTGGATATGTTTGTGATTGTTTTCATTGATGATATCCTCATCTACTCTCAGAGTGAAGAGGAGCATGCAAATCACTTGAGAGTTGTGTTGCAAACTCTCAAGGATAGACAGTTGTTTGCTAAGTTTAGCAAGTACGAGTTTTGGATGCAGTCTGTTGCTTTTCTGGGTCATATTGTGACTAAAGATGGTATTCGGGTTGACTCTCAAAAGATTGAGGCAGTAAAGAACTGACCTAGACCCACTTCCCCATCTGATATTAGAAGCTTCTTGGGTTTGGCTGGTTACTATAGGAGGTTTGTGGAAGTGTTTTCTTCCCTTGCTTCCCCATTGACCTGATTGACTCAGAAAAAGGTTAAGTTTCAATGGTCCGACTCTTGTGAGAAAAGTTTTCAGGAATTGAAGACTCGATTGACTATAGCTCTAGTGTTGGTCCTACCTGAGGGCCTTGATGATTTTGTTGTGTATTGTGATGCCTCCAAAATTGGTTTGGGTTGTGTTTTGATGCAACGCGGCAAGGTGATTGCTTATGCCTCGAGACAGCTTAAGGTACATGAGAAGAACTGTCCCACTCATGATCTTGAGCTAGCGGCCGTGGTTTTTGCTTTGAACATTTGGAGACTTTACTTGTATGGTGTGCATGTGGATGTTTTTCACCGATCATAAGAGTCTTCAATATGTGTTCACACAAAAAGAATCGAATTTGCGACAAAGAAGATGGCTTGAGCTCCTTAAGTATTATGATATGAGTGTGCTTTACCATCCGGGTAAGGCCAACATTGTGGCGGATGCTTTGAGTAGATTGTCTATGGGAAGTGTAGCTTCCATCGAAAGTGAAAGGAAGGAATTAGTTAAAGAAGTTCATAGGCTTGCTCGGTTGGGAGTTCGCCTTATGGACTCGACCGAAGGAGGTGTGATTGTGACTAATGGTGCTGAATCATCCCTAGTGGCTGAGGTGAAAGCCAAGCAAGACCAAGATCCCGTTCTACTTCAGCTTAAGGGTGCAGTTCGTTAGCAAAGGGTCGAGATTTTCTCCCAAGGGGGAGATGGTGTGCTTCGTTATCAGGGTCGCTTGTGTGTGCCAGATGTTGATGGGTTAAGACATCAGATTTTGTCCGAGACTCACAGTTCTAGATACTCTATTCATCCGGGTGCCACTATGATGTACCGTGATCTACGGGAAGTCTTTTGGTGGAATGGTATTGATGTGCCGCCATTTTACGGCACTTTTGACTCCTTTTAACTAAGAACAATCGTGCGTTTTCAAGCAACCATTGTCGTTTTTGATGGTTTTATGTTATGTTTTCAGGAAATAGGGACAAACATGGAAACGGAAGGAAATACGAGCAAAAAGAGCATTCTGGATAAGAGTGACGGACCGTCAAGCTCGTGACGGACCGTCAAGCCCAAGCCAACAAGGTGGTGACGGTCCGTCACCCAAACCGTCACACCAAAGCAGTGTCGCACCAAGGCAGCCCGCGATTAACCGTCACACCAAAGCAGTGTCGCACCAAGGCAGCCCGCGATTAGGATTCCTACCGTGTTTGGGATTTGGTTTCTCGGATTCCTAATGCGTTTGGGATTTGGTTTCTCGGATTCCTAATGCGTTTGGGATTTGGTTTCTCGGATTCCTAATGCGTTTGAGATTGTGTTTCCTAGACTCCTATAAATACCCTATGTTAGGTTTATTTTATTCATTATGCAAATCACGTTTTTACAATAATTTTAGGAGAGATTTGAGCGAAACTTTGAGAGCAAGAAACACGTTTTTCTCTTCTTGAATTCGTGTTCTTGAATTGTTCTTGGGATCTTGGTTTTTTGTGTTCTTGGATTATTGAAGATTGTTCTCATTATATTGTAAGAATCCCTTTTCTTTATTATGAATACAATTCTCTTCTCTTTTCTTTATATCATGATTAACTAAACTCCCACAACTAGGGTTGTGGGAGCCATGGCAAACGTAGCAAGATAGATTCCGGGTAGCGTCGGGTTCAATATATATGTTGTCACGTTGTTAATCATACATTGTGTAACATTTTCTAGTGGTTGCAAACATTAGAACATGCCTAGGTTTAATTTGCTTGAGTAAAGAGATTAAAACCGGGAAACTTGATTAACAACAAAGATTCGAGACTACTAACTCTCGTCTAATGATTAATGCCGTAACTGGATTAATCTACTTGATGTTAGGATTGAAAGCTAAAAAGCACATCTTTTCAAGGTCGAGAGAATAGAAAAGGAAATTTGTTTATTTGGTCGAGAGACGTTTAGACGATACCATTGACGCAATCACATCGTGACACGCATATAGAAAGAACCCTGTAATGCCTAGAATCGATTGTTACAACGCCATGGTGAACACGTCCCTAGTTCGCATTCTCTCATATTGATTAAAACTCACACGTTTATTACTTGTTTTGTTTACGATTTGTTTACACAAACCCCCCCTTTTTACCGGAAACTATTGACCATCAGTCACGTACTTCACTAAAGGCTTAATCTTCACCATATTCTCTGTGGGATTCGACCCCAACCTTGTTGGGTTCTTTACTTGACTACGACCGCTTACGCTTCGT